>JADRCH010000040.1:6407615-6427913 GCA_019843965.1 Rhynchomys soricoides
ATAAACTAAGTGGTGATTATATGGTTCTAAATCACTTAGCTTATTAAGTTGCTATATTAAATAAAAACTAATGTTTTATATTTTTTTAAAGTGCCTTGAATTTGCTTCTATCCAGTTACAGAATAGGAAACACTAGTGCCCTCTGACTCTAGTCACCCACCCACAAACTCTGCTAGTCTAGCTTCCTCCTAACCAAACTAAAAGTTTAGCTAGAAAATTAACAGACATGTAAATGTGACAAAGTCGTGTGCTTGATAAAGTTTATAATAGGATGAACCCTCACAAGGTCTCTATTCACACAATGGAGCATTACTCAGCCATTAAAAACAGTGACTTTATGAAATTCACAGGAAAATAGATGGAACTAGAAAATATCCTGAGTGAGGTAACACAGTCACAAAAGAACACACATGATATGTACTCATTGATAAGTAGATATTAGGAGAAAAGCTCCAAATACCCACGATACAACTTACAGACCATATGAAGCTCTAGAAGAAGGAAAACCAAAGTGTGGATGCTTCAGTCCTTCTTAGAAGGGGGAACAAAATAATCACACGGGAAGTAGAGGGTGGGAAGGACTTGGGAGAGAGAGAGGAGCAAGAGAGGAATAAAAAGGGGTGGGCAGGATCAGGTGTGAGAGGAGATGGGGGAGATGTTCAGAGGGTCAGGAAATTGAACAGAGGTGTATAGCAATGGATGATGGGGAACCACGGATAGCCACCAGAAAGTCCCAGACACCAGGAAAGCAAGAGGTTCGCAGGATGACATTAGCTGAAATATCCAACAAAGCTGAGAGAGAATCTGTTGAGACTATTTCCAGATATTAGGTATGGCCCATGGTTGAGGGATGGGGTCACCCATCCTTCTCAAAATTTTAACCAAGAATTATTCCTGTCTAAAGGAAATACTGGGACAAAGAGTGGTTCAGAGACTTAAGGAAAGGCCATCCAGAGACTGCCACACCTAGGGATCCATCCCATCTGCTGACACCAAACCCACTCACTATTGCTGATGCCAAGAAATACTTCCTGACAGGAGCCTGATAGGAATGTCTCCTGGGAGGCTCTGCCAGAATCTTACCAATACAGATGCGGATGCTTGCAGCCAGTCATCGGACAGAGCACAGGAACCCCAATGAAGGAGTTAGGGGAAAAACTGAAGGGGTATGCAACCCTATAGGAAGAACAACAATATCAACAAAGCAGATTCCCCAGAGCTCCCAGGGACTAAATCACCAATCAATGAATACACATGTAGGGACCCAAGGCTTCAGCTGTATATGTAGCAGAGGATGACCTTATCTGGCAAAAATGGGAAGGGAGGCCCTTGGTCCTGTTGAGGCTTGATGTCCCAGCATAGGGGAATACTCAGGTAGTGAGGTGGGAGTGGGTAGGTGGGGAGCATCCTCATAGAAACATGGGGAGGGGCTGGGATAGGGGGATTGTGGAGGGGAAACTGGGAAGGGGGATAACATTTGAAATGTAAATAAATCAAATAACCAATAAAAATTGTTTTAAAAAAGAAGTAGGCAAGCCATCATGGTAGTGGTGGATAAATAGATAAGTCCCGATGCCCTGATGACTCAGTCAATGAAGAAAAAGAGAAAAGGACCTTCATTGAGGCTGACTGAAACTGTTCTTTGTGTTCTGTGGAGTGTCTGTCGTGTTTATGTCTGTTGATAACACTTGACTTTGTGAGGCTATAAAATAAACACCCTTGCTCTTGATACCATGAGTCTGTAGTGCTTGCTATTATAAGTGGGGATCCTCATTTGTCACAGGTATCTTTGACTGTAAAGAAGCAGGCACCCAGAGGCCTAAAGTCATGCAAATGAAGCTACCTTTTCTGTAAGATGGGAATTTCTGTATGTACATCTTACAAAATCATATCTACTGTTTTGCTACACTACTCTTAACAGAAGGACCCTGCGTTTTACATCTCATGGTTGATCATACAGAAAATACGTTATGAACATTTGCTATGAGTGGAGGAAAGGACTAAGCCTGAGCTATGATTCAATGCTGTCTTCCTGAGAAGTGAAAATAATTTTTTCTTTGAAGATTTACCTTACATGACCATCTGTTCTGATCTCTCTGTGGGATCTTCCTGTATTTTATAACCCTTTCTTACATGGGGAAAATCTGGTATATCTGATGTTTATAGTTGGTCTGTGGGAAAGATGCCTATCTAGTAGCTTCACGGGCAGGCACCAAAAGTCATTTGATATGCTTAGGTGGCTACATGGATAGTTGGAAGAAATCATCACCAGCTCAAAAAGTAGTATATATTTAGTGAACAATTTTTATTGTGATCATTCTTTATGTAGTTGAAAATAGCAATGAGTTTATATTATATTGGATATCTACCATTGCTTTATGACTCTCTTAACATTTTCATAGAACTTTATAGTCCGTAATTCTAACTATGTTTGCTTCCTTTTCAACCCTGCTGTATTTCCATGGATGCTTGAAAGTGATTAAAATTCTGCTTATAATACGAACAAAACAAAAAAGAACATCTTCAAAATTAAAATTCAGTGAGAAATCGAATCCCATAACAAAGACTTCATTTATATTCAAAGAATGCTAATAATCTTCAGTCTTTGTGAGAGGGATCTAAAACTCAATCAGTAAATCACCTTATCAACAGAATTCAAAATTGAAAAGGCAAAATAGATTTCTGTAAGATAACCACTTGCTGCTATTGATCAAAGCTTGATCTAGGTTTATGCACTATTGACAGGCTTAGGTGGAGTTTTTATAGGTCATCAGCATAAATGTATCTTCAGCAAATGTTGTGGTAATATTTTCTGCTCGTTGTCATTGTTGATTATAACTTGAGCAAACACAACAACTGTTCCTTGCTCTCTGGTAATGATCTTGCTCTGTAGAATGAGCAGCTTTAGACAACATGGCATTTTTTTTTCCATTTGTTTGTTTTGGGTTTGATTTGTATATTTGCCAGACAAATTCAACTCATCTGCTGGCATGGACCACACAAATGGTGGTTCCCTCCTTTGACTTATGTAAAGCCAATTCAATCACCATCTACAGATAACATACATTGTTTGTTTCAGATTTGGGTTATAAAATTATTTTAGATGTAGAGGTATCAAAAGCGTAGTGATAAAGGACAATTTTTTTTCCTCCCCCAGTTGAGTGAAGTTATTCTTTTCAGTACGTTTTTACCATGGTCATAAAAACCAATGTGAGGAAACACTGTTTAGCAGTTCTCTCTCTTCCCCTTTCTTAGCTTATGAGCTCACATTTTAGCACATGAATCTTGGTGGTTGAACATACTGTGTGTGTGTGTGTGTGTGTGTGTGTGTGAGAGAGAGAGAGAGAGACAGAGAGAGAGAGAGAGAGAGAGAGAGAGAGAGAGAGAGAATATCTTCCATGTGCTCTAAGAAATCCTACAAAATGCAGAGATCTCACTTGCTATTGTTCCACTAAGATAAAAATGCAAATATTTCTAAATTTCTAATGCAGATATATAGTACAGAAAAATGAAGGCCTACCATTGAAATACTATTTTCTGATTTGTTACCCCAGTGTTATTGGTTTTGAACATATACCACCAGACCATGAGTGTTAAATCCTTTGGAAAGGCCTGCACAGAGTCCCCTCCTATAGTCCTCAGAGCTGGCTGCTGAACAATAATATGATCACTGGGTCTCTTTAGTTCTCAGAGCTTCAAAAAGTAAATCATTTCTATCTCTATCTCTATCTCTATCTCTATCTCTATCTCTATCTCTATCTCTATCTCTATCTCTATATCCATCCATCCATCCATCCATCCATCTATTCATCTGTTCTAAATTTCAATTAATTTCACCTCAGAAATATTGTGTTATTCATTTACAATTCAACCACTATTTTCATATGATAGGTCATATTACAAATTTATTTATGTACATTATTACCTTTATAACAAAAAAATAATCATTTGCTTAGTTCGGCTGCCTCGTTTCTATATGTGGAAACAGCATCATATCAAAGTAGAGCAGTGAAGTCTCAAACACAACCCTTCCTCTAGTGAGTTTGAGCACCATCTGGCCTTCTTCCTCTTCTCTGTCAAAGCAGAATATGGGCTCACATGTCTTGTTGGGCCCTCAATCTCAGTCCAAGCACTATCATTTTGGATAAGCTTTTTATCCATTTAAACTCACACTTTCAGTATCTATCTAAGATTTAAAAGATTTATGTGTGCTGTATCTGAGCTGGGTCTTTCCTTGAGATTTCTTCATTAATAATTTCTGAGGCTATCTTCAAGTGAAATGCCCTGTATTTCAGAATACCTATGAGCTTCAGTAGAATCATACATACTCTATTATGAAGGCTATCATGTGAAACCAACAATCAGTTTTTTAAATTTATTTTTTATACTTTATTTAGATTTCAAATGTTTTCCCCTTTCCAGGTCTTCCCTTTAGAAACCCCTTATTTCATCCCCCCTCGCCTCTATGGGGGTATTCCCCCACCCACCCACCCACTCCCATCTTCCCTCCTTGGCATTTCCCTATACTGGGGCATCTAACAAACTCAGGCCCAGGAGCCTCTCTTCCCACTGATGGCCAACAAGTCCCTCCTCTGTCACATATGTGGCTACCACCATGGGTCCCTCTATGTGTATTCTTTTGTTGGTGGTCCAGTCTCCAGGAACACAGGGGGTCTGGCTAATTTACACTGTTGCTCCCTCAATGGAGCTGCAACCACCCTCAGCTCCTTCAGTCCCTTCTCCAACTCCTCCACCCAGGACCTTATGCTCAGTCCAATGGTAGCTATGAATTGAATCTTGGGCATTCTGAACTTTTGGGCTAATATCCACTTATCAGTGGGTACATACTGTGTTTGTTCTTTTGTGACCCAGTAACCTCACTTGGGATGATATTTCCAAGTTCCATCCATTTGTCTGTGAATTTCATGAAGTCATTGTTTTTAATAGCTGAGTAGTATTCCATTTTGTAAATGTACCACATTTTCTGTATCCATTCCTCTCTCTCACTTTTTTTTTTTTTTTTATTTTTTTATTTTTATTTTTTTTTTTTTTTGAGAAAGAGTTTCTCCTGTGTAGCCCTGGCTGACCTGGAACTCACTCTGTAGACTAGGCTGGCCTCGAACTCAGAAATCCCCCTGCCTCTGCCTCCCAAGTGCTGGGATTAAAGGCAGGCACCAGCACTGCCTGGCTCCATTCCTCTCTTGAGGGACATCTGGGTTGTTTCCTCGTTATTGTAAATATGGCTGCTATGAACATTGTGGAGCATGTGTCTTTAATACATGTTGGAGCATCTTCTGGGTATATGCCAAGGAGTGGTATAACTGGTTCCTCAGGTAGTATTATGTCCAATTTTCTGAAGTTGCACCAAACTGTTTTCCAGAGTAGGTGTACCAGCTTGCAATCCCACCAGCAATGGAGGAGTGTTCCTCTTTCTCCACATCCTTGCCAGCATGTGCTGTCACCTGAGTTTTTGATCTTAGCCATTCTGACTGGTGTGAAGTGGAATCTCAGGGTTGTTTTGATTTGCATTTCCCTGATGACTAAGGATGTTGAACATTTCTTTAGGTGCTTCTCAGCCCTTCGAGTTTCCTTAGTTGAGAATTCTCTGTTTAGCTCTGTTCCTCATTTTTTGATAGGGCTATTTGGCTCTCTGGAGTCTTAAGCTCTTGAGTTCTTTGTATATATTGGATATTAGCCCTCTATTGGATGTAGGATTGGTAAAGATCTTTTCCCAATCTGTTGGCTTGCCATTTTGACAGTGTACTTTGCCTTATAGAAGCTTTTCAATTTCATGAGATCCAATTTGTGGATTCTTGATCTAAGAGCATAAGCCATTGGTGTTCTGCTTAGGAACTTTTCCTCTGTGCCCATGTGTTCGAGACTTTTCCCCACTTTCTCTTCTATTAGAGTCAGTGTATCTGGTTTTATGTGGAGGTCCTTGATCCACTTGGACTTGAGCTTTGTACAGGGAGATAGGAATGGATCAATTTGGGTTCTTCTACATGTTGAAGGCCAGTTGAACCAGCACCATTTGTTGAAAATGCTGTCCTTTTTCCACTGGATGATTTTAACTCCACTGTTGAAGATCAAGTGACCATAGGTGGGTGGGTTCATTTCTGGGTTTTCAAATCTATCCCATTGATCTACCTGCCTGTCACTGTACCAATACCATGCAGTTTTTAGCATTACTGCTCTGTAGTACAGCTTGAGGTCAGGGAGGTTGATTCCCCCAGAAGGTTTTTTTGTTGTTGAGAATAGTTTTTGCTATTCTGGGTTTTTTTTGTTATTCCAAATGAATTTGAGAAAGAATTGCTCTTTCTAACTCTATGATGAATTGAGTTGGAATTTTGATGGGGATTGCAATGAATCTGTAAATTGCTTTCGGCAGGATGGCCATTTTAACTATATTAATCTTGCCAATCCATGAGCATGGGAGATTTTTCCATCTTCTGACATCTTCTTCTATTTTTTTCTTTAGAGACTTGAAGTTCTTGTCATATAGATCTTTCACTTGTTTGGTTAGAATCACACCGAGATAGTTTATATTGTTTGTGACTATTGTGAAGGGTGTCGTTTCCCTAATTTCTTTCTCAGCCTGTTTATCTTTTGAGTATAAGAAGACTACTAACTTGTTTGAGTTAATTTTATATCCTGCCACTTTGCTGGTGGAGTTTTTTGGGTCACTTAAGTATAAGATCATATCATCTACAAATAGTGATATTTTGATTTCTTCCAATTTGTATCCCTTTGACCTCCTGTTGTTGTCTAATTGTTCTTGCTAGATATTCAAGTACTATATTGAATAGGTAGGGAGAGTGAGGGCAGCTTTTTCTAGTCCCTTATTTTAGTGGGATTGCTTCAAGTTTCTTTCCATTTAGTTTGATGTTGACTACTGGTTTGCTGTGTATTGCTTTTACTATGTTTAGGTATGGGCCTTGAATTCCTGATCTTTCCCAGATTTTTATCATGAAGGAATGTTGAATTTTGTCAAATGTATTTTCAGCATCTAATGAAATGACCATGTGGTTTTTTTCTTTGAGTTTGTTTATGTAGTGGATTACATTGATGGGTTTCTGGGTATTGAACCATCCCTGTATCTCTGGGATGAAGCCTATTTGAGATTGTGGTGAATGATTGTTTTGATGTGTTCTTGGATTCAATTTGCAAGAATTTTATTGAGTGTTTTTGCATCGATATTCATAAAGGAAATTGGTCTGAAGTTTTCTTTTATTCTTGGGTATTTGTGAGATTTTGGTATCAGTCTAACTGTGTTCTCATAGAATGAATTGGGCAGTGTTCCTTCTGTTTCTATTTTGTGCAATAGTTTGATGAGTATTGGTATTAGGTCTTCTTTGAAAGTCTGATAGAATTCTGCAGTAAACCCATTTGGTCCTGGGCTTTTTTTGGTTGGGAGACTTTTAATGACTACTTCTATTTCTTTAGGGGTTATGGGACTGTTTAGATGGTTTATCTGATCCCGACTTTACTTTGGTATTTGATGTCTATTTAGAAAATTGTCTATTTCATCCAGATTTTCCAATTTTGTTGAGTTTAGGCTTTTGTAGTATGATCTGATGATTTTTTTTGAATTTCCTCAGAATCTGTTATTATATCTCCCTTTTCATTTCTGATTATGTTAATTTGGATACTGTCTCTGTGCCTTCTGGTTAGTCTGGCTAAGGGTTTATCTATCTTGTTGATTTTCTCAAAGAACCAGCTCCTGGTTTAGTTGATTCTTCGTATAGTTCTTTTTGTTTCTACTTTGTTGATTTCAGTCCTCAGTTTGATTATTTCCTGCCTTCTACTCCTCTTGGGTGTATTAGCTTCTTTTCTTTTTGTTCTAGAGCTTTTAGGTGTGCTGTTAAACTGCTAGTACATGCTCTCTCCAGTTTCTTTTTGGAGGCATTCAGAAGTTATGGGTTAACACTGCTTTCATTGTGTCCCATAGGTTTGGTTATGCTGTATTTTCATTTTCATTAAATTCTAGGAAGTTTTTAATTTCTTTCTTCATTTCTTCCTTGACCAAGTTATCATTGAGTAGAGCATTGTTCAGCTTCCATGTGCGTGTGGGCTTTCTGTTATTGTTGGTGTCATTGAAGACCAGCCTTAATCCATAGTAATCTGATAGAAGGCATGGGATTATTTCAATCTTCTTATATCTGTTGAGGTTTGTTTTGTGATCGATTATATGGTCAATATATGAGAAGGTACCATGAAGTGCTGAGAAGAAGGTATATTCTTTTGATTTAGGATGAAATGTTCTATTAGATATCTGTTAAATCCATTTGGTCCATAATTTCTGTTAGTTTCACCGTGTCTCTGTTTAGTTTGTATTTCCAAGATCTATCTATTGATGATAGTGGGATGTTGAAGTCTCCCACTATTTTTGTGTGAGGTGCAATATGTGCTTTGAGTTTTGGTAAAGTTTCTTTTATGAATGTGGGTGCCCTTGCATTCGGGGCATATATGTTCAGAATTAAGAGTTCTTCTTGGTAGATTTTTCCTTTGATGAGTGTGAAGTGTCCTTCCTTATCTTTTTTGATGACTTTTCATTGAAAGTCAATTTTATTCAATATTAGATTGGTTACTCCAGCCTGTTTCTTGGGATCATTTGAGGGGAAAATTGTTTTCCAGCCCTTTACTCCGAGATAGTGTTTGTCTTTAACACTGAGATGTGTTTTGTGTATCCAGTCTGTTAGTCTATGTCTTTTTATTGGGGAATTGATTCCATTGATGTTAAGAGATATTAAGGAGTAGTGATTGTTGCTATCTGTTATTTTCGATATTATTTTTATGTTTGTGTTGCTATCTTCTTTTGAGTTTGTTGAAAGATTACTTTCTTGTTTTTTCTAGGATGTAGTTTCTGTCCTTGTGTTGTAATTTTACATCTATTATCCTTTGTAGGTCTGGGTTTGTGGAAATATATTGTGTAAATTTGTCATAGAATATCTTGGTTTCCCCATCTATGGTAATTGAGAGTTTTGCTGGGTATAGCAGCCTGAGATAGCAGTTGTGTTCTCATAGGATCTGTATGAGATCTGCTCATGGTTTTCTAGCTTTCATAGTCTCTGGTGAGAAGTCTAGCATAATTCTGATAGGTCTGCCTTTATATGTTACTTGAGATTTTTCCCTTATTATTTTAAGATTCTTTCCTTGTTTTATGTATTTGGTGTTTTGACTATAATGTGACGGGAGGAATTTCTTTTCCAGTCCAATGTATTTTGTGTTCTTTAGGCTTCTTGAATATTTATGTTCATCTCTTTCTTTAAGTTAGGGAAGTTTTTTTTTTTTCCTATAATTTTGTTGAAGTTATTTACTGGTCCTTTAAGTTGGGAATCTTCACTCTCTTCTATACCTGTTATCCTTATGTTTGGTCTTTTCATTTTGTCCTGGATTTTCTGGATGTTTTGGGTTATGAGCTTTTGCATTTTTCAGTTTCTTTGACTGTTGTGTCTATATTTTCTATGGTATCTTCTGCACCTGAGATTCTCTCTTCTATCTCTTGTATTCTGTTGGAGATGCTTGCATCTATGGTTCCTGATCTCTTTCTTAGGTTTTCTATCTCCGGGGTTGTCTCCCTTTGTGACTTCTTTATTGTTTCTATTTCCATTTTTTGATACTGGATGGTTTTGTTCATTTCCTTTGCCTGTTTGATTGTGTTTTCCTGTAATTCTATAAGGGATTTTTGTGTTTCCTCTTTAAGGGCTTCTAG
The DNA here is from genome assembly GCA_019843965.1 of Rhynchomys soricoides. Lineage (NCBI taxonomy): Eukaryota > Metazoa > Chordata > Mammalia > Rodentia > Muridae > Rhynchomys > Rhynchomys soricoides. The sequence continues at coordinate 6,417,328 of JADRCH010000040.1, forward strand.
CTGTTTACCTATATTTTCTTGTATTTCTTTAAGGGTGTTATTTATTTCATTCTTAAAATCTTCTATCATCATCATGAGATGTGATTTTAAATCTGGGTCTTGCTTTTCTGGTGTGTTGTGGTAACCAGGGCTCCCTGTGGTAGGAGAACTGGGTTCTTATTCTGACAATTTGCCTTGGTTTCTGTTCCTTATGTTCTTGTTCTTGCCTTTCACCATCTGGTTATCTCTGGTGTTAGCTGGTCTTGCTCTCTCTGACTGTGGCTCATCCCTCCTGCAAGCCTCTGTGTCAGTACTCCTTGGAGAGCTCTCTCTGAGAGGAATTTGGGCTTGGAGATCTGTGGTACAGGGTCAGCTCTGGGGTGCAGACGGAAACCAGAAGGATCCTGTTCCCAGCTGTTCTTTGGGTTCGACGTCCTTTCAGCTCTGTGAGGGTCCCACTTGATCAGGAATTTGAACAGAAGTTGTAGTCTTGCCTGTACTTGAAGGTGTGTAGCCAATCCTGGGAGAACAGTTCTCTCCTGGCACTATTTGATTGTGGATTGTGTTACAGGATTAGCTCCCAGGCAGCAGAAGGGAACCAGAAGGCCTCTCCCAGTCCCTGAGGGTTCTGGGTAGGTCCCTCTGAAGAGAGGTGCTGGTCTTATCTCTGCTCAAAGGCTTGTCCACACACCTGAGAGGTTAGCATTCTCCCAGCATTATTTGGCAGAGGCTCAGGTCCCCTGCCATAGGTGGAAACAGGAAGGCTCCTGTCTCAGGCTGCTCCTTGGTCCCTGTGTCCTGAGGGTTCCGGACGGGTTCCACTGAGCAGAGGTGCTGGTCTTTCTCCTGCTCACAGGTCTGTCCACATTTCTGGGAGACTAGCTCTTTCCCTGGGCTATTTGGTTATGGAGCCTTGTGGCACAGGCCACAGGAATAAACTGGAAGTCTCCTGTCCCAGGCTGCTCCTCAGTCCCTGTATCCTAAGGGTTCCGGGTGGGTCCTGCTGAGCAGTGGTGCTGGTCTCACTGCTGCTCACAGTCTTGTCCACACTCCTGGGAGGCTAGCTTTCTCCTGGTGCTATTTGGCTATGGAACCCTGTGGAACAGGTTCCCCAGCCACAGACCACAACAATCAATTTTAATGGGGAAAATTTAGTTTGAAGAAGGAAAGGGAAGTAGCAATCTTTGTGTAAGTACATAGAATACATGCACCTGCATACATTGTTCAGGTGTAAATTTGGAGTCCAATATGGAGAAACTGGTCAAAAATAAAGGCTGAAAACAGCTACAGTGTGCTCATATAAATAATAATAATAAAAAAAAAACAAGTAAAAAAATAAAGGCTTGAACCTTCTCTTATATATTCTTGATTTCCTGTTCTCAGACAAGAGAGGTAGAATGTAGGATTCTGTTAGGACTAGGGCTTTGGTCCATGTCTGGAAGAAGCTATTAGTGAAATCTGAGTATATTCTAGGAGCACATATTTAGATCAGGTGGTACTGTTAGGCATCTTGACCATATTGCTGGATCAAAGGCTTGCAAATTACTCTTGGGTTTTTGGATTTGCTTCCTATCCTTGGCTTCTGAAGTGTTGTCATTGAGGCTGACCAGCTGTCATGTGCATGCTTGTTAGCAGAGTGATGATTGGTTTAAGTGATCATAGCCTACATCCATCTAGCAAAAAAGCCTATGGTGAGAGAGAGTTCATGTTTAGTTTTCTCATATTTTGTAGGTACAGAATGACAGGAAAAGAAAATATTGCCTAAGTTCTAGGCTATTAAACCTTAACCCTTTGCCTCTTAAATAGGAAATCATTGGTATTGTATACTCTTTGTTAAAATAACAAAGCTTTCTTTAGGTCTTAGGTTAGAATTATATTGGTTTTGGCCAAAAGCCTAAGCAAAGCTTCAGAACAAAGGGAAAATAAATTTTTACCATGAAGATCAAATGTAAGTCTAAGTCACATTACAGTAATAGTGTGTTCGTGGGTATAAGGATATTTAATATTTCAACATAAATGTAATCAAATAAATACATTTTTCTAAAAGCAGTTTTGGAAGCAATTTTTGGAAGATTGTTATAAATATTTTTATTATTTTCTTTTACTATGTATATGTTGTTTCTTTCTTGGCTGTACATAAGTCTGTATATTATGTGCATGCCTGTTGCTCATAGAGGCCAGAAATGGGCATCAGATCTCCTTGGATTGGAGTTACTGATAAGTGTGAAACAACATGTGGGTGCTGAGAATTGAACCTGGGTTCCTGGAGCACAGACAGAAATTGTTACTGCTGAGCCATCTCTCCGCCTCTGAATATGCACATTTTTAACTATTTATATTTATCTTAAATTATTGTAAATAAATGCTAGTTAAAACCATTTCCCAGAAAATAAGAGATGGCTTAATTAGAGCAAAACCATAAATTTCAGTTTGACATGTTTGTGAGTTTTGTAAATGTATCTTCAAGATATATTTTTTTCTGGTCCAAAATGTGTCACTAAAGAAAAAAGTAGGCTTGCATTTGTTCCTAGTAGAATTTGGTAATTAGCTAACCATGGCCATGTTCAATTGTCCAATACTAATTAGAGGTTTCCTATCTTTTCCCCTCAATATAACAAGAATTTTTAATCTCAGGCACCATCCTGAAGAGTCTAGTATAACATTGTCTTTTATTTGGAATATAATTGGCTTAAGGAACTTTGTAGTACTGATATTCATTGCTTGTCTTGCTACTATGAGAAAATAATTGAAAAAGCAACTGCCCCAATGTAGGGGAATGCCAGGGCGAGAAGGTGGGAGTGGGTAGGTGAGTGGGGGAGCACCCTCATTGAGGCAGAAGGAGAAGGGATGGGATAGAGGGTTTCTGGAGGGGAGACCTGGAAAGAGGATAACATTTGAAATGTAAATAAAGAAAATATCCAATAAAAGAAAACAAAAAACACAAAACACCCCCCCCCCCAAAAAAAAGGATGGACTATTTTGGATCACAGTTCAGAGGTATAATCATCATGGAATAAGGCATGGAGGCAAGAGCAGGAGGCAGCGTGTTACCTTGCATACAGCATTAAGGGGAAGAGAGTGATAAATGTTCCTTTTTATTAAGTCTAGGACACCACTTTACAGAATGCCGTCAATGTCAACCACATTTAGGTTAAGTCTTCCCACCTCAGTTAACCAAATTTAGAAAAATCCCTCACAGATATAGGCAGGGATTTTTTTTTCCATTACAATTCTAAACCTTGGCAAGTTGGCAATGAATGGCCACCATAGCACCCATAAGCCCAAATTATATATTTCATTAATCGTATCTGGTATAATTTCAAAAGATTCTTAGAGGATTAAGTGCTTGTGGGCATGATTTGTAACACCTAGTATTATTACGATCATATAATATATAACTTAGTTAATGGAAATTCTTTTTCTGCATGGGTCAGAAAATAAGAGAGAAGAAAGTATATTTCATGAGACATTTTTGCGATTTCAGGGCCATGCATTTGTTGGTGTTCATTTTTACAGTCCTTTGTAGCAGCTGTTACTGCTTGTGTGTAGTCCTTTCTTTCTTGGAAGGCTGTGCTTATTTTTCTACTTTCAAGGTTCCCTGACTACTGTTTGAGCAGTTACCTACTAAAGTAAAGTGAAAATGTAGTTTTACTTCCATCCCACTAAAAATCTTAAACTATGGCATTCTTATGGTGCTTTCAGAATGCCTGTGAAATACCAGAAGCAGGCTTCATTTGGAGAAATTATGCCCACTGTGGATAACTGACTTAAATCCCCAGTGTGTTAAGTTTCCTTGCTTTTATTATTCCTTAACTAATTATTGTGAGGTTGAAGATAGTTTATCCTGTCTGATATTGCTTGATGACATTCAATTAGATATTTTAACTTCGTTTCAACTTTTCTGAGGAAGATGCAACATTTAGAAATCAATTTAAAATTTAAATCAACAAGAATTAAAATGCTTAGCTCATTCTCATTGCTTCTTATTTTGCAATGTTAAGGGTAAGTTCAACCTTGGGTGTTCTTATTCCTGAGAACCTATATGGAGAGATTAATGAGAATGAAAATCACTCTCATTTCTCTCAGCTAATATGTATAACATGATTTTCCAGGTCAATTAGTATTAAATTTTGAGGGTTATTTAAAATTAGACTTAGAACTACTGACTAAATCATTGTGATTGATTATACTGTTCATTGTAAAGAAACAGAAACTTGTTAAATATGTCTCAGTCATTCTTTCTTCAAGAATATTAACAAGATAGTTTGGTATATTCATTTGAGTATAGTTTAATAAAACAGGCCAATGTTGAAATATTTAAAGTTATGGTTTTGTTTCACTTTGTGACCTTACCGTTAAGTCTAATATTTAGCATGTATATTCTCAACTATCTATTGTTTTCTGAGCCAGGAGGAAAGAAGGACCTCCCTGTATCCCCACTGTTGCTGCACAAGTCTTTTCATCATGCATCTCTTCATTGGCTAAATACTTTTTATTCATTGTTATGCTGAATCTTATTTACTCTTCTCTCTGTGGTGACAAAATACCTGACAGGCATTTTGCAACCTAAGCAAAACCTAAGCAACCTAAGAAAGGAAGGTTTCTATTTTACTAACAGTTTGAGGGACATAGAGTCCACCAGAGTGGAAAAGCCATGGCAAGAGAGATGTGAAGTAGATGACACATTGCTTCCATGGTCAGGAAGCAGAGGACAGATTGAAACAGAGTCAGGCTGTAATACCTAAGGTCAGTTTCAAGTGGTGCAGTTTCTCTAGCAATCCTCCATCTCCAAAAGTTCTACAACATCCCAAAACAATGTCACTGGCTGAGTACCAAGTGTCCAAACATAAGAGACTAAGGAGACCCTCTCACTTGTAAACCACACAATCAATGTGAACTTTAGTTGTTTTTCTGCAAGTGTCATGAAGTATCATACTTAAGACTCTTGACATGAAACTAAAAGTCCTCTACAGAGTAAGATGTCAATCAAGTAGAGAGGCAACCTACAGAACAGAAGAAAATCTTTTCCAGTTACAATTCTGACAGAGAAAACTCAAGAAACTAGACATCAAGAGAATAATCCAATATAAAGTAATGTAGCCCTAATATAAACAAATTCCCAAGAGAAGATGTACAATCAGCTAATAAATAAACACCTAAAAAGTATCTAAAATAATTAACTATTGGAGAAATGTAAATTAAAACAGCTTTCAGATTCTGTCCTCTCTCATTGGATGGCTCTTTTCAAGACTTCAAATGACAACAAATGCTGTTGAGATATGAGGTCATGGTACCCTATTTACTGCTAGTAGGAGTGTAAACTGTTGCAGTCACTATGAAAATCAGTGCAAAGACTCCTCAAAAAAGCTATAACTAGGTCTACTAAATTTTCCAATTCTGGGAATATTCCAAATGGATTCTATGTCCTTCTACAGAGATACTTGATCAGCCACATTCATTACTGCTCTATTCACAGTAGCTAACAAAATACTTTTTGTTTTTAATTTTATTTTCAGTCAGCTTGAAAATAAAAATGTGGTTCATAAACACAACTAACTTTATTCAGCTACAAAGAAAAAAATGAAATTATCAAATTTTCATGGAAATGAATGAAATGTAAGAAAGTTATACTGAGCAAGGTAACCCAGGCTCAGAAAGTTAATTGCCACATATTCTCACTTGTGTGTTGATCCTAGTTTCAAACCTTTAGATTCGTGCATTTAACCTGGAGTACCTGTAGAAGAATAGAAGAGTAGGGTTACTGGATGGGAGATATATTAGGAAGGAGGAGGATAGCAGATTATAGGTGATATAAAACCAGTGGCTATGAAGAGTAGGGGGAGTGGGTGGATGAGCAGGACAAAGGGAGGGTTAATCAAAACAAAGGGGGGTTGAAAAAGCCACCACACAAACTTACTACCTTGTAGACCAAATTTAAAAGTGTTGAGAGAGATAGATAAATATTGAGAGAGAGAGAGAGAAGAAAGAGAGCCTGCGTTTCTGAATGTGTTGTTTCTGCAAGAAAAGTTTAGCAAATAAATCTCCAGCATGAAATGTGTGATTCCTCATTATGAATTTGTTATTCAGGAAGAACCTAGAACCTCCCCAAAATATAGGTGTTTACTCCTCTTCTTGGTTGCACAATGGACTCTACTGTTGAAAATACTACACAACTCCGTTGCAAAATGAAGAGAAATCAAGCTGGAAATTAGGTGGGATCTTCTTCCCTGACAAGAATCTTTCTGAGTACCAGAAGGTGCTGTGTAGATTGTTTATCTGGCTCTTTTTGCCACAGAAGCATTTGTTACTGATGCATTCTGTGGGAGCAGCAGCCATTGCCTTGACTTATGTACTAAGGAGCCCACTGGACTGTGATTGAACTCTGATAGATAGTCCATGATCACACAGATAATCTGGTTAAATTCAAAAAGGGGGAAGAAGATAAAGAGGGAAAGAGGGATGGATAGAAGGAAGGACTGAGGGACTGGGGGAAGGAGGGAGGTCTATCGGGAGGATAAGGTCTGTTTCCCTTGTGTTAGTACCCTGAAGAAACATATGTACGATTTAGGTGACATGTCAAATACTATGTTAGAAATATAGAGGCAACATGAAGATGGTTAACAGTGAACAGTGAGCTCAAAGTATCTACTAAAGTGTGGCTACTCAGTACTAGTCACTCTTCATTCCAAAGATGCAGAGCCAGGTACACTTAGCAGAAAGAATGTGAGAAATGTCCTATGTCCCAGATAATCACCTAAAGAGCAGGAGGGAGAGAAGCAAAGAGTATCTTGCCAACCACTGCCAGGATATAGGGTTTATCAAAACCGGAAGGCTTCTGAATAAGGGTCCAAACACATACATATCAAACTTCCAGGATACATGTTTTGGTTTATGTAGCACAGGCAAAATATACTCCAAGTCTAAGATTTGGATTTGGAATATCCAAATGCTCTTCCATAGTTAGTGAGGTTCATAGAGGATTTGGAAGTAGATCTGGGACATGCTGGGGTGCAAAATGTAAAATGGGGTATGAACTAGTCTGAGGCTAAAAATATCTCACCGCCTGCCAGATGTACTCCCTTTATAAAACCAGGCAAGATTCTGTAGATACTGAAGAACTAATGTGTCTGGAGAAGTAAGTTGCAACCTTTCCAGGAAAGTTTCTAATCTTTTTGTATGTTTTCGGATACAAGTGAAGTTGCTTCTGTTAGCAGACACACCATCACTTTCTTTTGTAAACAGTTCTGGTTTTAGAAAGGAGGATTAAGTAAATAAAATAATAAATAATAGTACATAATAATAATAATGTGAAGAAAGGAAAGCTGAATTAAACAAACTAAGACAGTAGTTCTCCACCTTCCTAGTACTGTGACCCTTTAAGACAGGTCCTCATGTGGTAAGCCCCAATCATAAAATTATTTTCGTCTCTACTTCATAACTGTAATTTCTGCTGCTGTTATGAACCATAATGTAAATATTTGTGTTTTCCGATGGTCTTTGGTGACCTCTGTGTAAAGGTCCTTCAACCCAGAGGGAGTCATGACCCACAAGTTGAGAAACTGCTTATTTAAGCTTTAGGATTGAATCTCCCAAGCTTCAAGTCAAAACTGTATTGCATTTAAAGATTTATGTTGTACCTGTGATGTATTCGGTAGAATCTATTTCATGCTGCTATCCTCAGTTTCTGCATAATGTGTTTTGCCACTGATAAATCCTGTTTCGATTTTTGCCAATATTTAAGCCTCTCCAGGACTAGGCTCTTGCCTGAGTATACCAAAGCTTAGGTTAAAGACTGAGAAGCCTATTTATAAATGCCAAAACCCAGTCATTGACAGAGTTTGGGGATTCAGGCATCTTGCTTATGTAAATTTGCATTATTTCGTGTCATATTTACCACAGTAGGAATGACAATAGTAGCTAATTACCTGGGTTTGTATTGAGGTGCTGTGTTCAGTCTGCCGTCCAGAGCTCCTTCCAGCTTTTGTACTAACTTTGCTGCTGTGCCCGTTTCTGCTTTATTTTGCTTCATGGCTTTTCCAGCTGTCAACATCCCATTATGATAAGCCAGAGCATTCCACTCTTCTAAGAGTCAAAATTATTCAAACATTTTTTAATTTGCCTATTTTATAAACTTAAGAATAGCCTCTTTTGAAATAAAGTGGAAAAGACCAATGTCCTGTGGTGTGATAATTAATGGAATTTCTTATAATGGTATATATAAGTTTCCTGTTTTTCAACAATTTTTTTTTTTTGGAAGCTACCTTGATGATAGATGACAAAGGTGTAAAGGTGAGCTTGGACTTGTTCCCCATTTCTAAGCAATTCATGTCAATGTGAGACTGTTTTAGAAATAATTATGTTGTGATGTGTCTAAATGCTCAGTAATTACCGAGTTGTCCTCAGTTTCTTTTGGTGGAATACACCAATGGATGTTGATTGCTTTGATATTTCTGCTCAGTGGTACTTTTTAAATTCAGGGTGTCAAATGAATTAAACTGGATCCATCTATGACATTACTATTTTCATTGTGTATTGAAACAACTATTTACTAAACTTTTAAAAATATTTTATAATTTCTAAAATTACATGCTTGGCTCTATCTGTGCTTTTGATGTTCTGCTAATCTTGGTTTGGAACACACTTTTATCAAATGTGATTTTCATGCCTTCTAATAGTTCTGAGACTATAGTTAGCTCTAATATCCTCAGATGTTTGTGAAAAAATATGAATTTTAGACATTCTGCCCAATTTATAAAATATTTCTATGACACAGTGGAAGAGAACCAGAACAGCACTTTCTGAATTGAATTGAAGCAAGAGTTTTTCTCTAACCTTTTCAAAATTGCTTTATTTCTTTGAAAAGTTTCTTTGCGCTTCAGGAGACAAGCAACTGTATGAAGTCATCTTGGGAACAGACTGAAAACCCTATCCTAAGTAAGGAGGCTTACTGACCTGAGTTAATTGGATACCCACTCTGAGATCTCTGCACATCGAGATGTGCTAATTGCATTGTCTTATCACACATAATAATGCAATTAACTTGCATCACCAGCATGTGCTGTTTGTTAACACACATCCTTTCTCAAAGATATCAATATCCGCAAAGACCAGCACACATTCTGTAGCAAGATTTGATATATAATTTGCTGAAATGTGCTTTTTAGTGGATCTTCAACCTCTGGTGACCATGATATTTGAAAAAGAAATGTTCTCAGCATGAAAAAGAAAGAAAGGAAATTGACCCTTCCTTGAAAATTTTTTACCAATTTACATATTTCTTTCATGCTCAGCATTTCTATGTTCAGTGATCCTAGTCTGCATGTGGCTTCTTTCTTCTTTCCGCATGATTGCTTTTAAGCTCTTGTGTGACTTTCCTTCTGTGTAAGTTAATGATATAATTAGCTGGAAGGTTTTAGATTATTTTAGCAGAATCTCCTGAGAAAATTGACAGTGACATTCTGTCTTGGCATAATAATAAATTTTTCATGATTTCAGTGGCCTAGGTATCATATCTCTAGGTTTAAAGTACATCCTGCAGGCAGTTAAATAAGAAAAAAATCAGAGGTCATAGAATTGAGAGAGAGAGAGGCATGAGAGGGAAAGGGAGAAAGAGAAAATTGGGAGAGTCCATGGGAAAATTGAAAGGAAAAAATGGAAAGGCAAGAATGAGGTAATTATATATTTATTTTATAAAATACAAAAAAAAAAAAAGGAAAAAAAAATCACATCCTGTCATTACTATCTGAAGGAGACAAAACACCCGTGCTAGTGTTATGGAATTCTGTCACCCAGATAGAATTGGGTTGCCACCATACTTAGGAAACAAGAAAAAAAGGTACATTCTGTTATCAAGGTGAATATAATGATTGACTATGTAACACTGCACCTGTAGTTAACAATATATACTGTGAACATCACCCTATGTCAGTAATGTACATAGATCTTATGTTTAATGTTCTCATCACAAAGCAAACCAAAGGATAACAAAAAGTTATGATTATGGAAAGTTTGAATATTTAGAATCTTCTTTACAGCAATGTTCTTATAAAAGCATTCATGGGCCTGAACTCACCAAGCTGTCTGAAATAAATGTGTCAACTACTTTACATATTAATCATACTTCATTATATTTTGGAAAATGATAAATATTTGGTGTTGATGATGCTGTCAAGGATGCATGCATCTGGAGTATTAAAAGATACTATTTCCTCCATCATTAGATGGAAAGGAGGCTCTGAACACACACATATGTGTACATGCTCACATGCCTACCTGGGTGCCTCTTCGAGTCTGCAGACAGCTATCATATAACTTAAAGTACACTCTGAATTTTCCACTTTCCTGACAACGTCGCTGTGCTTTATTTCAATGTTATCATGATGTTGTCGAAAGTGGTTCCTCTCACTTCTGTTTGAGCAGAGACTGTGCACCCAGTGAGTAGCATCTTGGCTAGTTGGCAGAGTACAGCATCTGCTGCACAACAACTACTACTACTATTACAATAACAACAACAACAACAACAACAACTCCTCCTCCTCCTCCTCCTCCTCCTACTCCTTCTACTACTACTACTACTACTACTACTACTACTACTACTACTACTACTA
>JADRCH010000040.1:6427923-6496907 GCA_019843965.1 Rhynchomys soricoides
TACTACTATTACTACTACAAAAAGAGCCTACAGACACCTGGCAGAATCCAGGTGCACGACATTCACTTTGTTTTTCAGTCAATTGTGGATTCACATATCATTATATCGGAGGCAATTTAAATTGGAGAGATTTTGGACTATATCTGACCTTTATTTTGATTAAAGACGGTGCATTTAAATACACATTTGTGATCTTTTTGCCATTTCTATGAGTTTAAACTTGTTTTTGCCTTGGTCTCAGAGGCTTATGTTGCCTGGCTTTATTTCTCTCATCTTAACCTTGCCTGCACTTACATTCCATCTTAGACTCTGTACACCGAGAAATTGTTCTGTAGATGGTAGTGAGCTAACAACTCTTTGATAAGTTCACTAAACACAAATCTGAAAGTCCTTATGCAATTCTGTCCTGATATCATAAATAATTAAAAGTAAATAATTAAAGGAAAATAATTTTCCTCACTCCCACATTTAGTTACAAGGCATCCATAATTTCAGGCAGAACTATCTTTATTTCTACTGTGGGTACTTAAGACATCATTTAGTAGTGTATTTTTCAGGTACAACTGAGGGACCACTTCATTACAAATCAAGCACCTATAATTAATAAGCAACTTGAATCAAGATATTAAGGGCTGATTTTGGAACAGAATAAATTAGTTATTGTGGCTATTTTATATTGCACATAATTCAACAGACATATAATTTGATATAAAGAAGTGATCATTAGGCATGCCTACTTTTATGTAACAGACCTTTGAAAGGAGAACAGGTTAGTTTTAGTGAACATTATACTAGTCTATGCTAGGTCTACTCTGGCCTTATAGGAAGCAGAGACAAGAGACAATGAAAGAGGAAAAATAATGACATTTTTAGTCTGTAAAATTAAAGGGTTTACTATGCTTACTTCTAATACTTTTTTAAATTTTATTTGAGATTATAATGCAATTACATCATTTCTTTCTTCCTTTCCTCCCTTCAACCTTCTCATGTAACCCCTCCCCCCTGCTCCTTTAGAATCCATGGCATCTCATTTCATTAAATATTATTAGATACGCATATATGTGTATTATTAGATACACATATATGTGTAAATACCTCTACAAGTCTTAATCTTAACGTCACATACAAAATCTTTTTTTGTCTCTCACAAATATAATTTAATTAGCAGTACAGTACAGAAGATTTTATTTCTTGCCATCTTCACACTAGCCCTAAGATTGAGAGATTTCAAAATCATAAAGACTTTAAGTTTGTATGGTTTCAGGTCTGGGTAATAGTTCCAATGATTATTTTTAAAATTTTAACTGTTTTATAAATTAAAACTTTTTAAAATTAATATTAATTTTCAAAACAGAAACATACAAATTGTATGCATTAATAGGGTGACATGTGATGCTTTAATAATTTTATACATTGTGTACCATTTTATTTTTAATTAATTTTTAGGGTAGCATACAAACTAATGGGTTGCATTATAGCATCAGATTAAGCATTTTGATCCCCTAACATTAGTCCATTAATCTTTATGTATGTATGTATGTGTGTATATATATATATATAATGTATATATTATGTATGTATATACATATTTATATATATAAATTTCTATCATCTATCTATCTATCTTCTACCTATCTATCTATCTAAGCTTTTGAAAAAGGACTTTCTAGGTAACTCAGTCTGCCTTTACACTGACTATCCTCCTACTCCTGTTTTCTGAAGTGTGGAGTAACAAGAAGGCATAACCATATTAGGCTTAGCATTTTTATGGCTAAATTGCCTTAAATAATTTCTTCTGGTTTTGTAATATCCAGTGGAACGTTGCCCATACTCACCTTGTTATTCAATATTTCAATCCAGAGCTTGTTACTTTTATATAACTCTATTCAAATACCCCAAATCAACCTGAATAACTATTACTAGAATCATCTGTATAGATGTTAGCTGAATTCATAGCTCTCTCACTATCCACTTGCATATGTTTGTATGGTTTCAGGGCTAAGTTTATTAGACATGGAAGCTTTTGTCAGTCTTACCCATAGCAAAGTCACCAATTACATCGTGTTTGCTTAAACAACAACTTCCTCCTATGCATACTCAACAAACTTGTATGTAAAGGAAAATATGTTACATAGAAACAGAATTTTTGCTGTGTACATTATTGCCATACTTTGATCAATAAAATAAAATATAATCTAGTTTAACAAGTTTGCATTATGTCTAATTTAAGAACAATTTTCCTTTGATAGTTTTTGTATTTGTCTTGACTTTGACTTTTTCCAGTTCATTTTCTTTTCTTTGTAGGTTAACATGGTGGTCCAGATTCATACTCACTTTCTTTCCATTTTACCCTCAACAAAGTGCTAGTCTTTCCAAGTACTATAATAGTATGCTATGGTGGTCTGGAGAGATGATTCATTCAGTAAAAGACTTATTGCACACAGATGAAGATGTCAGTTTGGATACCAACCATTCATGTCAAAAGCTGAATGAAGCATTATGCACCTGCAATCAAAGTCATGGGAAGTGGAGACAGAAGAATTCCTAAAATTTGCCTAAATCAGTAATCTACTAATTCAGTGAAAGAGTACGTCTTAAAAAGAAGATGGATAGCAACTTAGAAAGACAGTCAACATTGATTTTTGCTTTTCACACGTGTGTACACTCACACATATACAAATGCTCAGAGTAATTTCCCACATTAAAAATATGTACACTGATACCAAAATCATATATAATAAGTACATAATGATAGAATAGATTTAAAATTATTGCATAAAAAGACAAGAAATAGAAATACCATAAAAAGTCATGTGAATTTTGTTAAACTAAAGTAATTCTTAGGGAAATTGAGTGAAGATATTATTAGTTTATAGTACTGTTTGCCTTACTTAGCATTCATCAAATGAGTGTTTTTCCTGGTTATCCATCTGTAATTTAATTAAGAAGATAGCTACATTGTTATGCCTTCTATTGTCCCGTGGAAAATTTCTTTCATAATATAAATTTCTGATTCCTTAAAATTTGTTTTGGCATGCTCAGTCCCATGTGAAGCATAAAAAATTCATTTTAAAATATACTTTTGAATCATTTTAGTACATTTTTTATACTTGCATGAAAAATATCAATAAACAAATTCTTCGGTTTTCACACACACACAAACACACGTGCGTGCGCATGCACGCGCACGCACGTGTGTTTGTGTGTGTGGTCTGTATGTATCCGCCTGCTCCTAGAAACCAAAACCAGATTTTTCCTAATAAAGTCCTATATGTTTGTTTTCTCTAATGTTGGTCCTTGGGAAAATCTGAGTGCTTGCTGAGGGATGGTGTATATATATATAAAGCAAGCATTCTGCTGTAGAATTGCTCCTGCACTTTCTTCTTTCTGTATCGACTGCTTAGTCTTGAAAGTATTGGGCAAGTTAAGACCTAATCTTCGCAGAGCCTCCCTTCTTATCTTATATTCTGGTAAGACTTTCCCCAAATCACCAATTAAAGAAAACAAATAATAAAACAACAACAACAAAAACAACAGAGCTTTCAGGGGGTTGGGGGAGAGAAACTCTTAAAATCACATTGTATATCCTTTGTTTGGCATGACTAGGTTTCAAAATTAACTAAAATCATTAGTTATGGTCTTTCAAATTCAACTCCTTTGGTCTGTGTGGGTTCCCCACTCTTCCAGGTACTGGTTTCTGCACCCCTTTTCACTCTGAGATCTTCTTGTCCTTATCTGGCCAACTCCAATATACTTAAAGCACATAGAGAGGCTTGAAACTATTATTTATGCACACACTCTATTCCCACTTGGACTGTATATGAAACTGAATTACTTTTCCTCTTATAGGGTAACTCCTCAGAGACAATCTGCATAAAAATACCTTAGCATCCATGGTATGGTGTGCTTTGCAGTTAAGGGACCCTCTATAACCACTTGAACACTTAAGTCATAAGTGGTTTATGTGTGGAGTGTATCTGACAGGTCATGAAGGGAAGGTTTAGAAATATTTACAATATTTTAGGGAAGTTTGTGACAGAAGTGATTATGAGTTGATTAATCTGTCTTCAGAAATCTCTAGGTTTACTTGGGAAGAAGAGGAAATATTTCCTGCAAGAATACAGTATAGGCAGGTCCAGAAAGTGATGTGGAGTTTGAATACTATGCAAGCACACCAAGGAAGAGAAAAGCACAAAATTAAAAGTTGAATAGATCATGCACAAGTAACACAATTTTAGCAGATAGACAAACTGTGGGGATTGCATTCACCATTGAACTTTTCATTAAAAATGCTTCCTTGAAGGGGTAACAAAAAACCCAGATGGAAAGCAAGCAGAAGCATACTCTGTAAGCTGTGTGTTCTGCTACAGCATGCTAGGTGCTGTTCCTTGGGCAAGGAGTACTGAGAATCTAGTGTTTTGCTGCATTTGAATGGAAAACACTTTCTTATCTGTTGTTCATGCTACTTTCAAAGACTTTAGCAAGTATTTCAATGTTAAAAGAGGTATTCATTTATTTCTGGAATAAGCTAAAATGTGTGGTTTAGGAATTTATGTGGTACCTACCTGTACTTTTCTGCAAGGAAAGTTGAAAATGAACATTACATAATCCCATGGGATACCCAATGTCAACATTTTGCTCTCCTCATCCACAGGATATTGCCCCTTAGCCTAAGCCTCCCTGATAATTATTCTAGCAATTGTTGCCCTTGTGATTGGCTTAGACTTTTCAAAAGGCATGTGTATTATATAAATTCTAAATGATATTAATAACCCAGAGCATGAATAATTGATTGCTTAGTATACTTAACATTTTCAGCAAATTTCCATGATCCTCAAGGAGACCAGTACTAATTTTGCTTAAAGTGCTAAAGAAAATGGGAAAGTTTCTGCAGTTTGATTAATTGATACCCTAAGGACACGACCTAGTCACCTGCTGATCTGCTAACTATGCGAAGGTGAGAGTGTTTGAGAACTCAATTATAATTACCAGGGTTTAGACCAACAAATAGTTCCCTCTGATTTAATTGTATCTTCAAAGCTTACAGCGGGATGAAGTCTGGCAGCCATTTTTCAAACTCAGTTATTTTTGCTGGATTCACACGAGTCATAATCTATCGAGTTTTCATAGAAAACTCTATGAAAAGAGCCCCTGATTTCTTGTGTGTTTCCAAATTCCCATAAGGTCCAGATTTTCATAGTTATTGTACACTCAAATCCTTGCTCTCTATCTCTTTTTTTGTTCTGAAATGGAAAGTGACTCCCTCCTGTTCCCATACTTCTTGCCCATATCTTAGCTACCCCATCTACCAGTGGAATACTCACTGAGCTGTGAACACTTCAATGTCCACATGGCTCAAAGACTTCTCTACCAGGTCAGAAATCTCTCTACATTTAATATCTCCTCTGTTAGTTTGTGATACATATTTGTGTTTTAGCAGCACATTCTGTACCTTATTAAGTTTTGGAAGACTAATAACCTGACCTTTGCTTTTAGTTTTTACAAAGGTTTGTGGTTATGTTGGATGGTAACATAAAGGAGGCTAAATTGAGGGTGTATAAGGGCTTTGCACTATTTTCTTGATTTTTTAGGGAATTTTTAAAAAGACCCTAGTAGAACCTATGCTTATTTATTATGCTTATCATGGATAGAAAGTTTAAGTTCAGCCAAAGATGGGGTATTATATGACAGTAAAACTGGAAGTACATACAAGCAAGAGAACTCATATCCCAGAGTCGGTATAGTCTTTGCTTGAAGCAGGGGGACAATTACATATATAAAACAATTCAAAAAATTTTTTTCATTTCAATATTTGCATCAATTTCAATTTTTCAAAGTTATTTACTGCCTACAAATCCTTCCTGAATTATTTTCTTCTTTCATATCTAAAGCACTAAGGTCTTTGATGAGACAATGCAACCATTTATTATTATTTATTTATTATTAATAGACTGGTACTGAAGGTCAAAGGGAATCTCATTTAAATGATCCTCTACAACCTTAACCTACAAGAAATGTCTTTGCAAAGGGAAATGGATATATTTGAAGAAGAAAGATTAGTTCAAAGAAAATTGGGGAGATGAAGAAATTTACAAATTCCAAGTATAAGGACCAAAATAATCTGACATCTGCAGCGGATCCATTCATTAAAATAAGACAATCTGTGCTTCCCATTTTTGTAAGTCTTTTGCAGACTGGCTTAACTTTTCATTCTCATAAAATTGGAGATGAGCTGTTTGGTTTATTGGTAATTGCAGCAGCAGTAAAATGGCCCTATGTTTGCCAGTCCACAAACACCATGGATGTCTATCTTCTCTCTAGGCAGTGCCAGCCTGCCGCATCATTTTCGCTTGCGATGTTCCTTGATGAAAAAGCAGCAGCTGCTGGTTCAAAATAAACTTGTTTCTGTTTATGCTGTCAGCAGAAAGCTGTTTTAAAAAATCATTAGATGCTTCATGCTGTTGCAGTATGTTAAATTGCGAGGCACTGGGAAACATTCCCCAAAGACGAACACCATGCTATGTCGATGCCTGCGACATACAGTGTTTCTTTGGCTGAATAATTCAAATCGCAGGTGAGGTTGGTGATCTCAGGTGTTCACTTTTAATGTAATGAAGAGAAAACATGGTATCGAAGTTACTTCCAGGTTAGTGAGTTCTACACAAAGGAAGAGTTCTGTGAACACAAGACACTTAGATCAGTGGCTTAGTGGCAAGGCGGCAGCCAACTAAGCTCAACTAACACAACTGTAAGATCCTTTTGTGATCCACCTCAACTGTACTTTGTCCATGGGATTTGAATCCTCTTTTAAGGACATAATACTACCTGAGGACCCAGCTATACCACTCCTGGGCATATACCCAGAAGATGCTCCAGCATGTAATAAGGACACATGCTCCACTATGTTCATAGCAGCCATATTTATAATAGCCAGAAGCTGGAAACAACCCAGATGTCCCTCCACAGAAGAATGGATACAGAAAATATGGTACATTTACACAGTGGAATACTACTCAGCTATTAAAAACAATGACTTCATGAAATTTGCAAGCAAATGGATGGAAATATCATCCTGAGTGAGGTAACTCAGTCACAAAAGAACAAACACGGTATGTACTCACTGATAAGTGAATATTAGCTCAAAAGTTCGGAATACCCAAGAGTCACTTCACAGCAACCGTAGGGCTGAGTGTGTGGTCCCAGATGGAGGAGTTAGAGAAGGGACTGAAGGATCTGAGGGAGTTTGCAGCCCCATGGGAAGGGAGCAACAGTGTCAACCTGTCAGGCCCCCCGGTGCTCCCAGAGACTGGACCACTAACCAAAGAATGCATATGGAAGGATCCATGGTGCTGGTCTCTTATGTGGCAGAGGATGGCCTTGTTGGCCATCAATGGGAGGATAGGCCCTTGGGCCTAAGGATGTTAGATGCCCCAGTATAAGGGAATGCCAGGGAGGGAAGATGGGAGTGGGGGGGGGGAATACCCTCATAGAGGCAAGGGGAAGGGAGATGGGATAGGGGGTTTCCAAAGGGGAGATCTGGAAAGGGGAAAACATTTGATATGTAAATAAAGTATAAAAATTTAAAAAAAAAGCATTCTGCCCTATGTCCTGCAGTGTTTCCATGTCGGTGGGTTGGTAGATTTCCTTAATTGTTAAGAGTATACATGGATGATACATAAATACCCTAACCCTGGATGACTGGCACAAAGCACCATGTCAAGTAAGCAGTCTATAAATACATCTTTGTGATAAAGACATGACCCATTTATTCTTTTGTCAGTTTGAATTTCTAAGAAAGGATTTTGAAAGTTGTTTTGTTATACCAAGGGACATCTATAAAATTGACTATGATGTACTCATAAAATTAATTATAAGACCAATAGTATGATATTTATTAGAAAATGTGCTCCCTTGATCTCGTGCCTCTCTTTCTTGTCTCTTGCCCTCTTCTTCCCCCTCTCTCCCCATTCTCTCCCTCCCCTTCTCCATGTGATCATGGCTGGTCTCTACTTCTCTACTCTCTCCCTCTCTCTGCCTTTCTCTGCCTCTACTACTCTCTTAACTCCCCATCCCTGTGCCCTGAATAAATTCTATTTTATACTATAAAAAAAAAGTAAAAAAATTATATTTCTTAAGGTGTAGAGGAGCTGACAGAGCACCCGGAAACATTACCTTAAAAACAAAACAATCAAAAACAACAACAACAAAACAGGTAGAAAAATAAGTTAGGTGTAGCTTATTCTCCTTAGTGGTGTGTGTGTGTATGTGTGTGTGTGTGTGTGTGTGTGTGTGTGTGTGCACGTGTGCAAGCGTGTGTCATATACAGGTAACATTGTAGAATAAGCTATTCGAAACTATTTTAAAGTCTATTATTTTGTGGTATATTTTTTATTTCATTAAGTTATTTATTTATTTATTGACTTTATATCTTGTTCACAGCATCCCCCAGACCCTATATCCCCTTCTGGTCCTTCCTTCAACAGCCACTTTGCCATTTCCCTCCCCTCCTACTGTGAGAAGGTAGAGGCCTCTCTGGGTATCACCTCACCCTGGCACATCAAGTCACTGCAGGACTAGGAGCATTTTCTCCCACTGAGGCCAGATAAGGTGGTCCTGTTAGGGGAACAGGATCCACAGGCAGGTAACACATTCAGGGAATTTGCAGGCAAATGGATGGAATTGGCAAATATCACCCTGAGTCAGGTAATCTAGACCCAAAAGGACACGCATGGTATATACTCACTGATAAGTGGATATTTGCCATAAAATACAGGATAATCATGCTTCAATCCACAGACCAAAGAAGCCAAATAATAAGGAAGGCCCAAGGAAAAATGCTTGAATATCACTGAGAAGGGGAAATAAAATAGATATCAGAGGTGGATGGAGAGAGGAACTGGGTGGGAGAGGGGATGGGGAAGGGAATGGGGCACGGAGATCAGGTGTAGCAAGAGTGTTGGAGAGAGAATGGCAATTGATGGCGGGCAGGGGACCATCTACAGAACATGCTGGAGATCTGGGGTGGAGGAGCAGAGAGGAGACCCTAGGGGGTGTACAGGGGTAAGTTTATCTGAACTCCTAGCAGTGAGGGATATGGATGAAGTCTGAAGTGACCACTTCCTGTAGCCAGGCAGGACTCCCAGTGGAGGAATAAGGATAGCAATCCACCCACAGAAATTTTGACCTAAGATATGTCCTGCCAACAAAATATGGTAGATACTTGTCTGAAGTTTTTGTAGTATCTGAAGTTTATCATTAACATTCATTACTTTAATAATTAAAGATGACGGATACTAAGACTTTTAGTGAGACTGTGATTATATAGACAACATTTTTGAGGTAAGAGTTTAAGTATAAATTTTGGTGAACTTTGAGAAATGTTTATCCTGCACCACCATTACCATGAAAAGTGCCATATAACCCTTCGCAGTAAATCTTCCTATCCATTCTCAGACCTAAGTAACGATAAGTATTTCTCAATCAGTCGTACTTCTTTTAGACTTTAACCAGAAAAGACTCATCTGGTTATTTTGCTAAACAAGTTACCTTTTGAATACATTCCTTTGAAGCCTTAGTTTGTTCTTTTATGTTGACTATATCAATTGGATATTACATAATTTAGTTTTTATTACACCACTGACAATCATTTGAATTATATCTAACAATTTACTATTACAACATCTATATATGAGTACTTTATAAGCAAATTATTTACTTCCCTTATTTCAACTATTATACTAATGGGGTAATAGTTACAGGATTGTTTAGGGTTTTTGTTGTATTGTATGTTCTTTGAGACAGTCTTATGCAGCTCTGGCAGGCCTAAAATACTCTATGAAGACAAGGCTGGTCTTGAACTCACATAGATCTATTTGCCTGCCTCTGCCTCCTGAATTTTTAGCCTTGTTCAACTCACATCAGAGAAGCTTTTTTAATGCAGGTGATGAGAATTTATACAAAGACCCATAACTGGACAATGTTCAGAAAGTGAGAGACTTTGGAGCACTTTGGTCTAAATGGGAGATTTTCATCAAACTCCTCATCCCAAGGACTAAAGCAGAAGAGGAAGCAAAAAGTTTGTAATACCCAGAAATGATGGATGATTCCAAGGAACCAGGGTGTTTGTGACACAACAGGACCTGAATGCCTCTTCCCTGAAGGCTAGCTTTCATCGTATCACAAAAACACCATACAACCTTCCAAAGGAGCAAAGCAACCACCACTCCTCAGATATGGTGCTAATGAATCACAACAATGACCAGCATATCATGATAAAACTAAAGCATCTATACGCTGTCCATAACCAATAACTCTCTAATTCATTTTAAGATCCACGTAAGAGGGAAACCATGCCTGGTACTGAAAATCTAGCTAACTAATTCATTGCTAGTGAAGTCTTGTATATTGGAAGAAGGCCTGTAGCCATAGATTATGAAGCCAGCATAATCTCCATGAAAAGTTCTGTGTAGACCTTTGCTATCTAAACATTTGTTCTTGTACCCACAGATAAGTATAGTCCTCACCTGTCATTAAGAAAACTTCTCCTTGCAAAAGACAGAGACAACCACAGAAAACCACAACCAATTAAAATACAAAGATATCGAACCCACTCCTAATTGATACATCTACAATACATTTTGCCATTTAAGGCTCAGGAAACAATGTGGAAGAGGAGGTTGAAAGATTATGTGAGCTACAGCATCAGGACATTTCATACAGTGACTCTTCATGGCCTTCTGGCAGAGACTGACTCTGGCATACAGTTTTCTCCTCTTAGGCAGTCTCTGGAATCATGGTGCAAGACCCCTAACCCTGTCACTCTTGCATATTTTATGCCAGCACAATCAGTACCAGGTGCACAGTGCTGCCAGTTTCTGCTGCCAAGTTGGAATAGATCCTGGATGATTGAACCACAGTTGCATAAACCTTCGTGGCTGACACTGGAAGTACTATACTGGACTGTTGTTGTTCATTAGGGACCTCTTAAACAGTATTCTTGATTTAGGCTTTCTCCTTTCAAATTAGGTTGTATTAGCACAACCTAATGGAATTTTCTGTGGTTGGCATCTTTCTTTCTGGACACCTTCTTTTCCTAATGTGAAGCACCAGCTTTCTGCATAATCATGTTAAACTTTTGAACAATTATAGAGCTTTTCAACATACACACACATTTCTGATACTTTAAACTTGCTTAAGTACCTTCATTCATCCTTGTTACATTTTTCTTCTCTCTCTCTCTCTCTCCCTCCCTCTCTCTCTCCCTCTCCCCTCCCTCCCTCCCTCCCCTTCTCTCTTTCTCACTCATCATATACATGCACCCAAATGCATTCCTGTTTTGAAGTTTTGTCTGTCAAACAAACTAGGCCATTACCTTTAAATTAACATAGCTCAGGTTCTCAGGACATGGACAGAATGCAGGCAAAATCTTTGCTGGAATATCTCATGAATAGCCCCATGCCATTTCCTTAAAGATTGATACTGCTCTCTAAAACCTCATCAACCAGCTCCCAACCCCTACTCTCCACATTTTTCTGATCACTTTTGTCATCAGTGCTCCTATGAGAATGGCTCATTAAGTTCTGTTTACAGTATTTAAGTGCTACTTTTGGCCAAAATTCTAGTATCTTCCACATTTCTCTTGAAACTCAGTTCTAAGAATATATGATCAGCTTTATCACTGTCATGGTCCCACTTCTCATTAGGTGCTTGTCTTAATCTCACTGTTCCCACAAAGTACTTGGCAAAAGCATCTTAAGATAAAAGAAGGTTGACTTATTGTTCTAAAGATACATTCTATCAAGGCAGGAAGGTATGGCATGGAGTCAGGAGACAGGCAGTCTGATTACATCCATAGTCATCAAAAAGAATAAAGGTATGCAGTTCATTTTCTCTTTTTCATTCATCCCAAGACCGCAGCCTGTGCAATGACATTGTCCACATTTAGGGTGGGTCTTCTTGCATACTATATTTTAATACTAGAAAGGACTCTATTGGATTTAGATGATTTCTCACAGATAAGTTCTGAGATTTGTTTTTATGATGATTCTAATTCCATTAAGTTCACAATGAAAACTAACCATCACACCCATGTGTGTTAGACTTTTTGTAATTCGCCTGTTGATGTAATTTTCCCATTTTAAAACTCTTGGGTTACTTTTTATTATCCAGTTGTTCAGAGCTTTGATTTGTTCAGATGTGTTGAAGCATTTTCTTCATATCCACAGCTTGCTTTACAAGCTCCACAACTTGAAAGAATTAGATGTTTTATTTATTTACCTCTTTATTTTGTGATTGGATTTTGATATGTGTAAGCTTTTCTCAATTCCTGCCTTCTAGAAACCCTGCTGCCTCAGCTTGTGGAATAGTTGGGAGTACTGGTGAGTACATTGTGTCTGACAGGAGGTATTATTTGTAATGTTTGATAAATAACCAATCTCTTTTCTTTCTCTCTAGTCTAACTCTTTCTTTCCTTCTCTTTTCTCCCTCCATGCTCTGCTCCCCTCCAGTCCTCTTCTCTCTCTCTCTCCCCTCTTCCTTATGTCCCTTTCCTTCATTCCTTTCTTTGAAACCACTGTTCTCCCCTCTTGCTCCTACCTACTCCTCCCCTTCTCCTTCATCCTTCCTCTTTCCTTGATAGGCTTTCTCTACACAGCCAAGGCTTGTTTCAAAGTCCTGCTCCTTTCTTATATTCCCAAGAGATGAGATCACAGAGATGCTTAGTTTCTTTCTCATTTCTCTTTAACACTTATTATTTTTGTGATTAATGTATCTGTTCTCATAAATATTACTTCTTCTGTTTTCTTACAGATGTCTTATCTTGAAATTTTTATGTTTAAACAATTTTTACTACTATAATCAGAAAATATATTACACTTGCCAAAACTTGACAATCTAAACAAAGCATACCATTTTATGAGTACTTCCCAAGTTCATTACTTACCAATGCTTCCAAAAGTTTCAACTTATAAGATTGTATACATCTCTTCTTTCTATCTCAAAGGAAAAATCGACATTTAAACTATCATCCTTCCTTTATTTGCAGAGAAGGCTAGGTCTTGTTTTCTGTGCTCCCATTTTATCTTTTTATCTAAAAATGTTGTGTACCCCACAAAAAAGACAAGTTCCTTTTGGCTAGAAGTGCTGAACAAGATTGCCTCATTAATGCTAACAGAAATATATTATGGATTTTTATAATGCATCATACAATTTGGTAGTTGCTTGAAATAATAAATCCTGTGAGATCAATTCTTTGCTGTGGAGAATTGAGGGTAAACACAAGTAAGGAGGTAATTACAAGTTTCATAAAAGAAGGACCAAATAAAAGAAAACATTACTGGCACTGACAATAATTAGCAGGGAATGGGCCTCTGGCATGGGCATTAGTGTTCATGGAGTAGTTGAGCTCAGTGAGTTATATGTTCTCACATAGGTCATGCCATTTGAAAAAAACAGAGATTGAAGGGAAAATGATTTTGCTTAGCATGTTCTCAGCTTGCCTTTCTCCTCTAGCTTGAGCTGATAGAGGTTGTTATGGGTAGTAAATCAATCTTCCTGCAACCCAGTGCTTCAGATGGGTTTTATGTTCCTGAGTCACAGCAGGACAAATGGATCCATTATGGTCTGACTTCCAGCAAGAGTGTGCCTTGAATGAACATATAGCTGCTCTTGATCTTCCCCTTAGAGTGGCTTTTACTCATCTCCCTTTTTTCTTAGTTTAAGTCTTGGTGTCTAAGAAAAGAGTCTTGCTTATTATTATGTGGCTCATCTTTAAATGCTCAGGACATGGAAACCGTTCTTCTTAGAACAGGGCTCTGGAATTAAATTGGACATAAAATCTTTTGAAGCCTCCACATCCTTCATACTTCTAGTTTTGTTAATTGACTTAAAAATTATTTATGTAGCATGTGTCATGTGTCAAGGCTGATGCCTGGTGTTCGGAATTAAAATGCAAATAAAAGAGATACAGCTGATACTCTTACAATATCAACAAAAACGTGGGACTATATGGTTCTGGCTAGCTAGCTCCAGTCATGAGAGGTGAATACAGCTGATGGCCAATAGGTAAACTATTGGTATTTAGGGCAATGGCTTCAAACTATATATTTTTTTCCTATGTGAATGCATAAACCCTTTCTTCTTTTTTTTTTTAATCATTCCATTGGTTCACATCTCAAATGATATCCCACTTCCCGGTTACTCCTTCCACCAACCCCCCATCCTATGATATCCCATTTCCAGGTTACCCCTCCACCAACCCCCCATTTCACACCTGCCCTCCCCCACCCCTTTGCCTATAAGAGAGTGCACATGGAAACAAATATTCTAAGCATTTAAATAATATAATACTGTTTTTAAGGTAAAATGATTTCTCTGCTGTGAAATAAAATCCAAATTTCTTTGGAAGCAATCCTATAAACAGAAAAAAGTATAGCAGAAAATCAACCCAAAGCTATATTAATATACATGAATTGTGACAGTGGCTTGAGCTGGCTGGGGTACAAAAGGTGGTTAGAGTCAAAATATGCTTACTATGTAACATCAAGACCAACTAAGTGATCACAACTGTCAGGTGAAGAGGATCCATTTGTGAATCAGGTTCTGATTTGCATCATTTGTTGGTTAGGGAAGGATATGATTCATGGAGACAGAAATACAGCACACATAGCAGAACAGTGCGTTTGGGCTATGGTAAGTATAGAATATGTGTAACATGTAAAATTGGAGATACCTTGCAGTGAGTATGACTGGTGGTGGCTGAGCAGTAGTTAAGCTTCGAAAGGATTCTGCCTAAAATTGAACTAAAAGACTCAGTGGTAGAAGAAATGACCTCAGAATGTAGAATGATGGAAAAAGTATATTAATTGAGCCCTGAAGGATGTCATATACAGGGACTGGAGAAGGAGATTTTGGCAGAGGTAACAGGCTCTGAGAAGATGGAGGAAAATCAGTACAATCGTCTGTGTTGAAAGTAAAAAGGGTTTTCCATGAAGGAACAGTTGCTTGTTCCAAGTACATCTGAGAATCCCTCAAGGGAAGAAGAAGAAGAAAAAGAATAAGGACTGATTGGTGAAGTGAGTAATATTAAGTGATACTTTAACAAGAGTAGTTTTGATAGATTGGTGCCAGAATCCAGACTGGACTGAACTTACCAGTAAATAGCTTGTGGGAAGTGAATGTCCAGGTGGAAATGTATTAGACATGATTATGGGTAGCTTTGTTCATATTTTATACTGAGTTAACGTTTTCTTTGTCTTTAAATATTCATGCTTGGTACAGTACATATTTTATTCCAGGGAAAAGGTTTTTTTGTCCTTAAATTCTCATGCTGGAAATGGCAGGGTCCTAATCAATTACCAGAAGAATGGGGCATGCAAAAAAAAAAAAAATGCACTATCTGCCATAAACGTGCACGCTAACTTTAATATGTTAACTCAGAGGTTTACTTCTATAAATAGTTCTTTAGGCCATAAAGCCATAATCTAGACTGCTGTTTAATAAAACTGGAAGAATACATCAACACACAGTTTTGGGGAAAATGAGCAAATTTCACCTCTATAACAGTTCTTTATAAGCTTTGGTGTGTTCAAATTTCTACACTTGTATTCTAACAGAAGATGATTAAAGACATTCCTTCAGCCACAAGAAAGTATATCTGAGAACACAGTAGCTTCTGGCATTGGACTGGATCACTGAAGTGTGGACTATGAATGGAAAAGCACAAAGGTGAAAGCTTCATCGTTAATCAAGTTGCTCTGTAGGTTACTAGCTAGTGGACACACCATCCAATCTCCTTCGTCTAGTTTCATAGGAGAAAATGTATCAGTCACCTAAATACAATACAAGATAAATTGTGTCCTACTTTGAGAATTGATGCCAATGCACATATGTGGGGGCTAGAAAATTGGATTAGAAGCATAATGCACATTGACTTGGAAAGTAATATGTTTTTCTTTTTTAAAGTCATAGTAATTTTCCCAAATAGGAAAGGGCTAACTTGTACTTAGATAATTTCAAGTGTGTGAATGAATGCTTTCTGAGTTGTGCATCAGACAGGACTACTAACACATTTACAAAATTTTCAAGTATCAATCTATTGTAATATTAAATGCAGATCAAGTCAGCAGTTCCTTCTTTGACAGATAGTGTTTCCAAGCTTTTGTAAATTAGAATTTCTATTAATAATCTATTTTGTAGGAAATATGAAACCATGACTAAGACCTTAAAGGATATTTTATAATCAAACTACCTTGTATGTAATATGGTAATTATACAAAAATTCACATAAAGTACAGGTCTTTGATTATGTATTAAATGCTTGAAAAATATTATTAATAATATCTCAGTCATTTTTAGTGAAGAAATAAGAAAAGCCTTATTTCATAATTTCATATCTGTATTTATTTAGCTAGTTTGTCCTGGAGTATTTACTGAATAATTTATGCAAGTTATTGTATCTGATGACAAACAATATTTTTTAAGCTACACCTTCATTTGTTACCTGCATTAGTTTGTTTTGTCTTTTGTTTGTTTGTTTTCTGCTAGCCCTTTACCCTTGTCTGCTAGAGTTATGTGTTAAACCACTACTTATCTTCACTCAAGTGTCACAGGTGATTGTACCTATCCTCAATTTCCTCTGGAAGAAGAAATTCTTGACATGATAGATGAGTCTTGAGTTCTGAAGTCCTGCAGGGTTTGGGATTTGGTATAGAACCTATGTTAGCTGAGAGATTTGGGGGAAATTAAACATCTTAGCCTTCCCATTTCTTCATCTGTATAGTGAGAAATCTATCTTACAGGATGACTCTGAGGAATAAATATGTTCCAAAACTATCTTGTGTTTCCTGTCATTGTATGCAGCACCCAGTCATGTAGTCCCTGCGCTGTCAGTCTTACTCAAGATTCCAGGCCCTGGGAGCTTTGGTGGCAGAGGCTAGTTGTGTTATTTTACTACTACTTAGTTCAGTTCCTCAACAAAGTAGCTATTTGATTAATGTTTATTAAATTAGTGGTGACAAAGTTTTGCCAGTAGTCAATATCTCTTAGTAGCTCATGGTATAAAATGAGTGATGGATAACTAAAAGTATAAAGTTGCTAATAAAATGTCATGATATATGAACAAGCATGCCTACTCAGGCTGGCCAGAGAGTCCTGGGAGTGCATCTACTTGGTGGCTGCTGGGTGGTACAGGGCCCTGGGGTCTCTTTTAACAAGTTTATTCTAGTGCATAAGATATTAGGGTCCTATCCCACCTCCAGCAGGAAGACAGGGCATCAAGTGAGGTAGGGGGTTGTCATCCCACAGTCAAAAAAAACTCTGACCCATAATTGTTCCTGTCTGTAAGAACTACAGGGATGGAAACGGAGAGGAGCTTGAGGAAAAGAAGGCCCGGCAACAGGTCCAAAGTGGGATCCATCTCAAGGGGAGGCCCCAAGGCCTGACACTATTACTGAGGCTATGGAGCACTCACAAAAAGGGACCTAGTATGACCGCATTCTGGAAGATCCAGCAGGCAGTTAAGAGAGTGATGCAGATATTTGCACCTAACCAATGGAGAAGCTGCTGACTCTTGTGGTTGAATTAGGGAGGGGCTGGGAGAAGCTGAGGAGGGTGACCCTGTAGGAGGACCAGCAGTCTCAATTAACCTGGACTCCCGAGATCTCTCAAACACTGGACCACAGACCAGGCAGCATACACCAGCTGATATGGGGCCCCCAACACATGTACAGGGGCAAACTGCCAGGTCTGTGTTCAGTCTGGGATGATGCACCTAACCCTCAAGAGAGTGGAGGGCCAAGGGAGTTTAGAGGTCAAGTGGGATGGGGGAAGGGGGTGGGAACATCCTCATGAAGATAGGGGGTGGGGAGCAGGTGTGGGATGTGGAACAGTTGGTGAGTGTATGGGAGGGTGAACAAAATCTGGAGTGTAATAAATAAATCAATCAATTAATTAAAAAGAGATATTAGTGTCCTAGAGAATTGTGCAGATCTTCATCATTGATTGACACGAGAGGGTTTAATACAAAAAACAAGGCAGGTTATGAGAAAGGGAAGTTAGCAAAACAGTGACCATGTAACTACGGATGTTTGGAGGTTTAATGGTAATGTGCATATATATGAGGATACTAACATTTGGGAAAACATCCCCTTTGAAGGAAAACACTCAATGTTTTCATCTACGTGGGTTATACTTCATGTGAACTGATAGGGAGATGTTCATTTGGGAGTGAGTATGGATTTCAGTTTGAGATGATGGAAAACTGGGGGTTCTGTAGTGTGGAACTAAAACAAAGACTGGTTAACAAGGGGTGGTGCGAGAGAATGCTTTTGCTTACCTGGGAATAGTGTGAGCCGGACCTCAGAAGAGTACCGATGAGTCAGGAGAAAACAACCAAATAGTCTCAAATTTCAGTTTAGCCAGACTAAAGCAGTTCCTGAACTCATGTTTAATTTTTTCCCCCCTGAGACAGGGTTTCTCTGTGTAGCCCTGGCTGTCCTGGAACTCACTCTATAGACCAGGCTGGCCTCGAATTCAGAAATCTGCCTGCCTCTGCCTCCCGAGTGCTGGGATTAAAGGCATGTGCCACCACTGCCCGGCCTTGTTAAATGTTAAATGTGTGATTTTGTAAGTCCCATTAATTTGTATAAATTGCGCGCGCGCGTGTGTGTTGTGTGTGTGTGTGTGTGTGTGTGTGTGTATGTGATGTGTGTTTGAATTTTGGTTGGTTTGTGTTTCATGCTACATTTATTGAGATAAAAATACAATTTGTGAGAATAAGTTCTGTCCTTCCCACATGACCACAAGTATCAAATTCAGATCATCAGCAGGTGCCTATCCCTGCTGAGCCATCCTGTAGTCACATGTTAAATCCGTTTTTAATAATGATAGCTTTGGAGTTAATTAGCAATATACTTAATTATCCAGGAGAGAACATAACTTTTTCTGAAATTATAATGTGAATTAGAATGTATATTTCAAGAGAGGATGAATGAACTTGTTGATATGTGGTGATTTCCTTGTAGCTATTTTTTTAAAAAAATGACATATTGTATTTTTCCACTCTCTTTTCAGAGTGATTTCGTTTAATAGATTATTTTATTTTCTATAATTTAAAATATTTTCATTTTAAAAATTAATTCACTTATTTACATCCCAAACACAGTACCTTCTCCCAGTCAAAATGTTTTCTTAATGGCAGATAATAACTGTCACTGATCAACAGAGAGATTAACAATTTATTTTCAAAATAATCATATTTCTTCATTTTGATATCAATAGAAATGTACTGGTCACTGGTTGGTATTACTTATTTTCTTCTTTTGGTAACATTTGCAGAAACATTTCCAAGGTGCCATATCTCTCCTGGCTGTCTCAGAGGGAAGTCACTTAAAGCAATTATGGCCTCTGAAATTCAGATGTAATGAAGTAAAATAAAGGCATGACTTGGTTAGACGTGATCTAAACCCGGAGCCCTAAAAGACTCCACTGTTCCCACTGTCAGTACTACCAGGATTTCCTCCATCCCAGGATATCAGCAGCCACAGTTTGTTGGGTTTTCTTTCCATTTTATGAACTTCTTGATCCATACACTTCCAGAGAGATCATCATCTCAATTATCAGTTTAAAATGGCATGACTCAACTACATCATATAAAAATTTCAAAAAATATCCATTTAAGGAGGGTCTTGTTACCCGTCAGGGGGAGGAGAGGCCCTTGGGCCTGAGGGTATTAGATGCCCCAATATAGAGAATGCCAAGGAGGGAAGACGAGAAGACAAATGGATGGAACTTGAAAATATCATCCTGAGTGAGGTCACGCAGTCACAAAAGAATGAACATGGTATGTACTCACTGTTAAGTGGTTATTAGCCCAAAAGTTCAAAATACCCAAGAGTCACTTGGCAGCAACAGTAGGGCTGAATATGAGGCCCCAGATGGAGGAGTTGGAGAAGGGACTGAAGGAGCTGAGGGAGTTTGCATCCCCAGGGAGGCAGCAACAGTGAGTGGCAACTGGCCTGACCCCGATACCCCTGGAGACTGGATCACCAACCAAAGAATACACATGGAGGGACCCATGGTGCTGGCCACATATGTGGCAGAGGAATGTCTTGTTAGCCATCAGGGGGAGGAGAGGCCCTTGGGCCTGAGAGTGTTAGATCCCCAAGTAGAAGAGAAATGCCAAGGAGGGAAGATGAGAGTGGGTGGGTGGGGGAATACCCCCATAAAGGCAGGGGGAGGGGGAGGGAATAGGGAGGTTCCAAAGGGGAGATCTGGAAAGGGGGAAACATTTGAAATGTAAATAAAGTATCAAAAAAAATTAAATAAATAAAAATAAAAATTAAAAAAAAAAGAAAATAAACCCTCAGATATTTTAAGGTAAAAAAATTATTTTCATCGGTGGAAAACAAACATCCATAACGTATCTTTGCTAAAGGTCACAGAGTTCCAAAATATTAAAATTGTCTTTTAATGATTCATTAAACAATTTTTTTTCCCAAAGGTCAGTCCTTGCCTCCTAACCCTATGTGGATTTTCACACAAATACACTCTGGGTCCCGGAGTGACAGCGTATCAAGATGAGTTTGAACTTGAAAAGTTCTAAGGTTTCTTATTGACAAATGCTGTCTCCCTCACTGTTATGCTGGAACTAAATCCCTAGCTCCTTCCTTAGTAGCATGAAACCTTAGATGCCTGTTTTCCTAGTTCCTCACTTCTCAAATGAGGAGAAGGCAATTCTTACAGTGTTCTTAGAAGAGGCCTTAGTTCGCAGTAAGAACTCACCAAAGAGATTTAGACTCAATGCTCAAGAGATATACCAGACAAAACCCAATTTTAAGCTTCCCTTAAGCAGCAGAATCATTAGTTAATTGATATTTATTATTTCCATTTCTGAGCCTTGCAAGTACTCTTTTTTTCTTTCCAGTTTCTGTCTTATGACAACAGTGGGACTTACTATTATGCTTCTGTTGTGTCTTCCGTGCAGAAAACTTACATCCCTTCTGATGGTACTTAAGATTAGGCAGAACACAAGCTTGTGATCCCGTTCCTGAAGTTGAAGAGGCACTCTGGATTTTAACATTTATAGACTTATGTAAGAAAGCCCTCCTTTATATGATATTTCATCATGCATCTTTCCCAGGTAGAATCAACTTGTTAGACAACTAAGACGTGGTTCTTTCTTTGTACGGGAGCTACCTAAACAACTTCAAATGTTTAGTCCAGATTACCTGCCCACACTAACTGTGCTACAGCTCTTGGAGAAGAGCTGGGAGAGCAAAATTTTCTTCAAGTCTCCAAGTGATTCTAATGTGCACACAGAGCTGAATTACTGTTGTGTGATTGCTAACAGAACAAAAGGTCAGACAGTGTAGAAGGTACAAAAGACATTTTATTTCTTATTAGCCATGTGTAATTTTTAAAATGAAAGATTTTGAATTGTGAATCAATAGTCTGATTAAGCTTTGCTTGTAACATTAAAGGTGAAGTGCCACAATAAGGTGGAAGCCCTCATATCTGCTTTGTTCTTTTGGCTCGCTTTGGGGCCTGTTCTTTCTGAAGAGGAAATGGAAGTGAGTGGATCTGGGGGAGAGGGAGGTAGTGGGAGATTTAGGAGGGGTGGAAGGTGAGGAAACCATGGTGGGTAGGTATTGTATGAAAGAAGAATCTGTTTTCAGTAATAAAAAATATCAGGTACTACAGTTATTTGAAAAGACAGCTCATCTCTGGTAACACTTTATTTGTAGTCTTAGCCCATATTGATTTATAGTCTATAGAACAACACATAATATATCTCTTAAAACTAACCTAAAGTGGTAATCCTAAAAAATACATGAGGGGAATTTTTTCTAATACATTTGAAGAAGTAAAATTTTCAGCTTTTTTTTTGTTTTTTTGGTGTTTTTGTTTGTTTATTTTTTCTGCCATATACAAAAATGTTAGTAGATTTATTTTCCTGAGTCATTTGTTGAGCCACTTTCTTTGTTGGGTACCTTGAATATAATGCACAAAGTTATGAATCAAATAGAAAATCTATACAGCCTTCCATGGTTTATGATGTGATGTCATACTTACACACTTTTCAGTCCTCTAGCAAATGGTTGACACTACTTTATAATACAGATTTCATTTTGATCCGGTTTGTGTATGTCAACTTTAAAAGGCAATGTTTCAAGAAGTGAATATCTAATTTAATAGTCTCAGTGTCCATCATACCTGCATGTTAATCTTTTCCTTAATGTATTAGGTACTCACAGGCGATGAGGCGAGATAAATATATCAATCCCCATACCTCTAAAGTAACAGGCAAAGCAAGTGGAGTTCACCAGCAGTGTGTAAGGAGGGAAACTAAGCCTACTAGAATGCGCAGCTCTGAGTTTGGGCAGCTGGCCAATATTTAACACTGCCAGAGAAGTGTAATTTTATTTTAATAATTTATTTTTATGTCAAGGCCCAAAGCAGTATTTAGACCACTTTCAAATTACCCCTTAGTTATGACAATGTGTATTTCAGAGCTCTCAGTGCAGCACAGCTGAATTTACGTATTAGCAGAGCAGAAAGCATAGTTACTCTTCTCATATTTAGAAGGTTCGACAGAGAGATTACATATGATTACATAGAGGCAAGGGCTAGACACTTGCAAACCTTTCGGTACTAAAACACACCAGCCTAGAGAGCTAACATTTGAATCCTGAGCTCAAAATGCAGTGATGTGGAACTGGGGGAGGGATAATTTAAAGAATAGACATTTTACAGAGATGCACATTGCTTTATGCAGATGCATCACTTTGAGTGTAATCCATACAAAGAAGATTGAAGCACACAGATTTGCCGCAGCTAGCTAGAATAATTAACAGAGATGGCAGGTTTAGTAAAATGGGTGTTGAGACTTTAGGATTTGCTATCTTCACAGGACCAATCTGTCAAGTTTCTCTATAGCCTTTCCAGTTTTTCATTTAATGGATTTTCAAGTTATAATAACTATTTCTATGTAAATGTGACTAATTTTAATTCAGTGAGCAGCACCATGGCATCATGGACATTTATAAAATCTTTACTTGAGTGTATGTGTATATGTGTCTGTGTACATGACTGCATGCATGCATGTGCATTTTCCATTGATTCTGTCACATGCTGTACATAGCTCTTTCTTTTCCCACTGGGATATTCTGTGACCCATGTGTAGTTCAGATTTTCATTTTCAGTAAGAATGATATCTCTGTTTTACATTGGTGCTGATATTTTTGTTTCTTTCTTTGTTTCTAGTCATGAATGTTACTCAATTTTGTTGTTTCTATAAATGAATATTTGTAAGAAACAAGTCAAAGGAGGGGTAATTATTTTGGTTCATAGTTGAAGGTACTTCAGACCATAAATTTTGGCTCTAGGAACTTGAAGAGAAGAAAGGTGTTCACCTCATGGAGAAGTAAGGAGCTCCAAGATTAAAAATAATCTGCAATGGCACACCCCCAGTGATCTGCTCCTTCCAAATAGACCCCACCTTATGAAGCTGGCCCTACCTCCCCATTAGCTGGGGGCCAAGCATTCAGCACTTAAGTCTCTTGGAGACATTTCACTCATATTGCAACAACTGACTAGGGAATATTTTTTAATATCTTAAAAATTAATGTTGTCTGTTACAAATTAGGTTCTTTACATTTTATTGGATATTATAAAAGTATATTAATTTGCCTTAAATATTTCTTTCATTTTTCATCTCCAGTACACATAACAGATCATGCATTTATACATGGCTTTTCTGATCCATCTTCAGGCCCCATAGGAGTAAGTCAGGTATGGTCAGAAGACACCCTCTAAGCATTAGTCTCTTGGAAGTTAACCTCCATTTCAGAGTGCTGTCAGAAGCAAAGGCATTCACTTCCCATGTGATCTAGATCCTTTGCCAAAGGAGGCTGGGAAATAGCCCCAGCCATTTTTGTACAAAGAAGATAATGGGGTGGAGATGGGCTCCACATTAGATACTGAGTTGGCCAAGAATTTTCCTAATATTTTGTTCTCTCTGTTGTCAGAATGCTTTTCCTTAATGAAAATTGTGCTGCTCAAGATGGATCTTACCACATGCCTGCTTCCAGAGAACCTAAGATATGACAAAATTTCTCTGTACCTAAGTGAGGAAACATGAAAAAAGTGGGAAGTATGTAGAGAAGGGGTGGGGTTATGGGATGAAACCTAGGAAATCTGACTCTGAACACCAGCATCAGGGTGTAGATCCAAGGTTATTGCCAGCCCATACGTTTATATGCAGTGTTTGAGTCAATTCCAAGCCTAAATCCTTGGCCAATTGAAGCTCAACTATTTGCCTGGGTTTCTGTTTGCAGTGTCACCAGCGTATCAAGAGTCATCTTAGATCAAATGCTGTATATGGCAGATCAGGCCTCAATGAGGAGTCCCAGGAGCCTGTAGAACATTGCTCTCCATTCTAATTATTTCTTCAAAAGATGGCTTCTACATCCTCCACACCTAGGAGAGTACATGACATTTTAAATTCAATGAAGATTCCAGCTTATTTGTACTAAATATACTGTCAGTTTTGTCTTAATAAAATTATTGATTTCAAAAATTATTGAACTAAAAAGTCTTTGATCACTGGTAATACTGTTTTAGTTCTATTTATCCCATTTCCCATACCCTGTGTAATTACCACCTACTACTTCCTAAATTTTTCGATAAATTGTTAACTATGTAACAGAGTCTACTCATAAATCTGGATTATAACAAATAAATGAATGGCTTTTGTTTGCTGGTTTTCATTATCCTGTTAAGCATTTGTTTCTGTTTAGAAAAACAGAGTGGTACATATTTATAATACTGGGGATTAAAGGGTAACAAAAGCAGAGTTTGAGGCCTTCAAACTA
Organism: Rhynchomys soricoides; assembly: GCA_019843965.1. Lineage (NCBI taxonomy): Eukaryota > Metazoa > Chordata > Mammalia > Rodentia > Muridae > Rhynchomys > Rhynchomys soricoides. The sequence continues at coordinate 6,452,793 of JADRCH010000040.1, forward strand.
CATAGTGAAATCTAGTACATCCTAGGCTGGACAGTGGATTCTAGACCAGCTTGATCTACATGAGGTCAGACTTGCCTCATGAAACAAAGGAAAAGGGAATAGACAGTAAACCTTTAAAACAGAGTCACTTAATAATAATGGCCTTTAAAGCTGGATGAGGTGGCTATTGCCTATACCTTTTCCCTAGCAGTTAGGAATCAAAGGCAGGAGGATTGGTGTGTGTGTGTGTGTGTGTGTGTGTGTGTGTGTGTGTGTGAGAGAGAGAGAGAGAGAGAGAGAGAGAGAGAGAGAGAGAGAAAGCTTGAGCCACAAAAAAGCCTCTGTCTAAAAATATAAATAAATTTTATTCTATTTTCATATGGCTCTATTACACTGAAGTGATCAACCTGAAGTCATATTAGTTTCAATGAAAATAGATACACAGTTGCAGAAAGTCTAGATCCACAATTAATCTATAGATGCTTTCTTATTTGCTATCAGGATTATATGTTAGAATATTGCTGTCTCCCTGAAGCTTTCCCAATTGCTAATTTCCCATCTTCTTTCCCTAAAGTAACTTGATTTCATGCCTTAATATCACACATTAAGTTGATGTACACCACGTCATTTGACTCCTAGGCAACTGTGCCTTTGTGTATGGGTCATTTCATTCAATACTGTTTTTATAGAGCTCATGAATGTTATGTATATTAGTATATTGATTTTAACTATTGGATAGTATCTTGTTTTATGGCTTCTATTTTAGGAAAAACTGTTAGGCTTTTGACTACTTAAATATTTGTTGTCACCTTTCGTATTTTTTATACCCCTCCTGGGAATATACCCAAAAGATGTTCTACCATATCACAAGTACATGTGTATGTACTCCACTATGTTCATTGCAGCCTTATTTGTAAAAGACAGAAACTGGAAACAACCCGTAATCGAAGAATAGATACAGGAAATGTGGTTTATTTACACAATAGAATACTATTCAGATATTAAAAATGAGGACATCATAAATTTTGCAGGCAAATGGATGGAACTAGAAAATATTATCCTGAAATTATTATCAAAAGGACCTGCATAGTATATACTTACTGATAAATGGATATTAGCCAAAAAGTATAGAATACCCATGATCTAACTCACAGACCATAAGAAGTTTAACAAGAAGGAAGGCCCAAGTGAGGATGCATGAATCCCACTTAGAAGGGAGAACAAAATTATCATGAGACGTAGAAGGAGGAAGGGATCTGGGTGGGAGAGGGGAGGAGGAGGGAAAAGGAGAGGCAGGATCAGGTATTGGGGAGACAGGAGAGAAGCCCAGAGGACCAGGAGAATGAATGGAAATATGCAGCTTCTTGTGTTGGGAGGTGGGGGGGGGGGTGAAGGGAATCTCTAGAAATCCCAGAGACCTGGAATATGAGAAGCTCTCAGGAGTCAAGAGGGTTGACATTAGCTGAAATGCCCAACAGTGGGGAGATGAAAGCTGAAGAGACCACCTCCAGTACTTAGATAGAGCCTCCAGTGGACAGATGGGGACACTAACCCACCTTCAAAACTTTTGACCCATATTGTTCCTATCTAAAAGAAATGCAGGGACAAAAATGGAGCAGAGACTGAAGGAAAGGATGTCAAGTGACCCAAATTCTGACCCTATTACTGATGCTATTTTGTGTTTGCAGATAGGAGCCTAGCATGGTTGTCCTCTGAGAGGTTCTACCAGCAGCTGACTGAGACGGATGCAAATACTTAGAGACAACCTTTGGATTGAGGTCAGGGACCCCTGTGGCCGAATTAGGGAAAGAATTGAAGGAGATGAAGGGGATTGCTACCTCATAGGAAGAAAAATAGTGTCAACTAACCTAGACCCCTGGGAGCTTCCAGAGACTAAGCAACCAACCAAAAAACATACATGGGTTCGTCCATGGCCCTCAAGACATATGTAGCAGAGAACTGTCTTGTAAGATCTCAGTGGGAGAGGATGTGCCTAATCCTGTAGTGACTTGATGTCCCAAGGAAGAGGGAGGCCTGGGGTGAGGATGGGTAGGAAGTACCCTCTCAGTGGCAAGGGGTGTGTGGTGAAGAACTCTGGACTGGAAGTGGGAGCAACATCTGGAACATGAATAAATAAAATATTTTAAAAATATTTTGTCATACTCCATATAATTTTTTCATATGTGTACTGAGAATCCAATTGTTTGATTATGGTATAATTCCATACTATAAATTTGATGGGTAGATATTACATTTTCTTAAATAAATTGTAGGAAATTGAACTTCTTTAAGTGTGGAAGCTTCAGTATCCAGTTCACAAATGTATCTGTTGCTGTTATTTATTTAGCTATTCTAGAGGTGATAAGATAGTATTTGCTTTTCATGTTCAATGTCTGCTGCCTTTCATTAATGATGAAAGGCACATAGAAATATGATTTCATTCTATACATTCTCTCAATAGCCTTTTATCATTTTCTCTTTTGAAAGAAGTTATTTATCATATCTTACTATCACCAGTAATTTTCCTATAGGAATAATACAGACTTTGTTGGTCACATGCATTAAATTATATTCTGTGGCCTGCTTTATACAAAATGATTTCTAAGAATAGACTAGAAAATATTTTGAAAGTTCAGTTACATGCGTTCTCCTTCATAGTTAGTATTTTCTATATCTTAGTAAAATAAATCTAAGCCAAGCTCTAAGACATTGAGGATATTTTCCTTCAATATATTCTATTATATTTACACTTACCTGTACACTCCCATATATGTATACATATATCTGTAATGTACCCGAACATAACTTTGATAAAATGACTTTAATGTAAGGGATTGATGGTTTTAGATTGTGTATATACTCAACTTACTGAAGAGATGATTTTCCCTCAAGAATTTGCTGTGCTAAGTTCTCATAGTTTGTTCCATTTTGTGGAACACTTTCAGCTTCTAATGAATTGACCACCACTAAAGCTTTTCTACTGTTTGTTAGTAGTGAGTTCTATGGGCCAACTTCTAATGCCAATTCTATTCTGCATCACTGGACTTTAACGAATCTATTCAGGATGTGTTATATTCTATGCATCACCACATTCACATTGTTCTGTTTTCATTTTACTGCATCTACATTCTTGAGTGATTTATGTCTATGGTTATTTTCGCTGCATAAAATGTTTTTTGTTCTTTTTCTTTTTGATTAGGGTTTGGCATCAGTTATGCTGTCTTTTCGATACATATTAGTTACCTGCATATCCTCTGAAAAGAATTTATGTATTCTTGTTCTATTTATACTAAATGTATATGAGAATAAACAACATTAAATCTTGGAGTGTTCTTTTTGGAAAAGACACTAATTTCAAACTCAAGTTCTTAAAAAGTAGAAGGTTGTTGACAATGTCTATTATCCTGATAGTTTGCTACATTCTATTTCAGGGCATTTTTCTATGTGATCAAGTAACAGACATAATTTTTAAGGTTTTAGATAATTTAAAATTGACCATAACTGTAGAAGCTATAGTAATCATCTCCTTTTCCTACTTACTTTTGATAATATATGTTTTTTCTAGTTGTTTGTAATGTGTGTGGATGATGTTTACATATTTGGTTATTCTTTTTCAGGGGCATATTTCCCTTTGTTGTACTTTCTTTTGAACATTCAACATTTAACAATTAATTGATCCTGCCCTCATTATTAATACTTTATTCCAAAATAGTTTCTTAGGCTCAAATTTGACATTTTTATCTGAGATTGAAAATTTCTGAGTGGCATGGGATGTTCTGCCATTCTTTTTCACATATTCTTCTCTGCTCAAAATTAAAGTGATACTTCACTTTAAGATCTGCGTGTTTGTATCTTGTAAAATGGCATGATAACTCTCCCCCCCCGTGTGTGTGTGAGAGAGAGAAAAAGAGAGAGAGACAGAGAGAGACAGAGAGAACAATTCTGAATAGTTTTTATTTTTCCTGATAGTGAGTTACTTAAGATCATATTCCTTAAGTTTGATATTTTCCCAGTATATTTACTGATGATTTTAGCTCTATTCTGCTGTTGAAAAATAATAGTTTCTGTGAATTTTAAATCTTAGATTTATGGAGGTTCCTCTGAATTCTCACATATAATACAGTGTGGTATAACACTCATATTTAACAAACACACACACATATTACTTATATGGTATATTATATTTAATACATGGACATTATATAATTATCAATTATAACAGATTGCTTGAAAGCATTGTTTAAATATTCTATGTTCTACTGCTTTGATGTTTGTTTGCAGATTTTGTATCTATTTATTTTATGAGAATTACTGAGAAAGATTATTAAAATCTCTACAGCTAAAGATGTGAACATATGTAATTCTCTTTTGACTTTGTCAACTTAGCTTTAGATACTGAGTTCCTGCCCTGAATTGTCTTAATAATGAGCTATAATCTGTGGTAGGAAATAAGCCCTTTCTTTTTCAGGTTGCTTTTGGTCATAGCATTTCATTGTAGCAAGCCCTAAGACAGTTAGGAATGCCTTCCCAGACAATGAATAAAGACAGGACAAATAAAGACAAATGAAGACAAATAAATAAGCTTCCAATGAAAAGAGAGCAAGGAAATAAAGTCCATTCTAAAGATGAATGATTGACTATTAAAAAATGAATGGTGGTGAGAGATCTTGGGTTTCTCATTTATGTGGAGGTCTTTATGTGTTTATGAGGTAGTAGCATATTCATGACATTAGGTAAAAACTTTCCACTCCAAAATCGTTGAACAGTATTCCTTTTAAAATGTTTATTTCTATGATCTTATAAAGAAGTTTGTGAGGGCTCTGGGGCATACCCAGCTGCTCTGAGCAGCCTACTGTTCCCCAGACCTCCATTGTCTGGAAACTCTCTGCCCAGTGTCATCAGACCATTTGATTGGAACCATACAGACTTACTGAACCAGAAGCATATAGCCTAGATTCCTTTCCTACACCCATTTGCCTGACCCCAAGTCCTCTCAGGGCATGCCCAGCTCCCTGCCTCCCTCCCCAGGATACCCTTTTCTCTGTATCTCCAGGTGTATACTGAACTACAAGGAGACTTACACCACTCCATTGTTCAGCCCAAGAATACTCACCCGAGCCCTACTACACCAAGATCATTGAGGTTAGGCACCCTCCCAGTATTTGCTACAACAGAAACATCCTAGAACACCCAGATGTCTAAAGGCCCTTGAAAGAACACAGTTAACAAAGCCAGGGCAATATGAGACCTTCAGAGTACAGCTATCCTTCTACAACAAGCCTTGGATATCCTAACACAACTGAAGCACAAGAAAATGACCTCAAATATAATATTAGAAAAAATAATAGAGGCCTTTAAAGAGGGAATGAATAAATCCCTTAAAGAAAGAAAGTAAAATATAATCAAACAGGTAAAAGTCTTTAAAGAAGAAACAAATATTTTCTTTAAAAATATACAGAAAAATACAATTAAACAGGTAAAGGAAACAAATAAAAAAACTGTTTGAGACCTGAAAAGGGAAATAGAAGCAATAAAGAAAACACCAACTGAGGGAATCTGGAGATGGAAAACATAGGGAAAAGATCAGGAACAACAGACACAAGCATCACCAACAGAATACAAGGAAGAATCTCAAAAATAGAAGATAAAAAGAAATTGATACATCAGTCAAAGAAAACTCTACATCAAAAAAAATTCCTGACACAAAACATCCAAGAAATTTGGGCTACCATAAAAAGATCTAACCTAAGAATAATATGAGTAGAGGAAGATGAAGAGTGCCAGCTCCAAGGACCAGAAAATATTTTCAACAAAACCTTAGAAAGAAACTATCCAAAATAAAGAAACACAAAAGAAATTTCTGGAACATCAATTAGACTGGACCATAAAATTAAATCCTCCTACTACATAATAATCCAAACACTAAATCTATATAACAAAGACAGAAAATATTAAAATCTGCAAGGACAAAAGACCAGGTAACATATAAAGGCAGGTTTATCAGAATTACACTCAAATTCTCATCAGAAACTCTAAGAACTAGAAGGGCCTGGACAGATGTCTTTCAACCTCTAAAAAAACCACATATGCCAACCTAGACTGCTATACCTAGCAAAACTCTCAATCTATCATACATGGAGAAAACAAGATATTTCAAGACAAAACCAAATTTAAAGAATATTTATCCACAAATACACTCCTACAGAAAATACTAGAAGGGAAAGTCCAACCCAAGGAGGATAGCTACAACCCCCCCACAAAAAAAAAAAAAAAAACCAGTAAAACCACCAATAAAGATGGACATTACCTCAGAGTAAAGGGCTGGAAAATAGTTTTCCAAGCAAACAGATCCAAGAAGCAAGCTGGAGTAGCCATACTAATATCTAATAAAGTAGACTTTCAAAAAAGACAGGGAAAAATACTTCATACTCATTAAAGGAAAAATCTACAAAGATGATCTTTCAATTCTAATTCTAAATGTCTATGCCATAAACACAAAGGTACCAACATTTGCTAAAAATGAAAAAATTGGTGAAGCTTAATTGCACATCACCCCCCCCATTACTTGTGGGGGACTTCAACACCCACTCTCATCATCCACAGGTCATTCAGACAAAAACTAAACAGAGAAATAATGGCACTAACCAATGTTATGAATCAAAGGGACCTAACAGATACCTACAGAATATTTTACCCAAATGCAAAGAATAACCTTCTTCTCACCACCTCATGGAACCTTCTCTAAAATTCACTGTATAGTTGGTCACAAAGCAAGCCCCAGTCGATACAAGGAATTTGAAATAATGTCTTGTATCCTATCAGACCACCATGATTTAAAGCTGGACTTCAACAACAACAATAGAAACACCAGAAAGCCTACACCCTCATGGAAACTGAACAACTCTTGACTCAATGATCTCTAGGTTAGAGAAGAAAAATAGAAAGAAATTAAAGACTTTTTAGACTTCAATGTAAATGAAGGCACAATATACCCATATATATGGAACACAACAAGTTGAATTCTAGGAAGTCTGCCCAGAAGCAGAAAGAGAGTAGGAAGTGAAGCTAGGTCATAAATTTTCAAAGACCACTGTCAAGTGACCTCTCCTACAGCAAGGCACTACCTCCTGATGGCTATATAACATGAAACAGTGCTACTAGCTGTTGACCAATTGCTCAGACACATGAATCTATAAGGCATTTCACATTCAAACCATAACATTTTGTCCATTACTCTAATAGCCTTATGAGACAAAATGCATTTAGTTCAACTTTAAAGGTTCCCCATAGTTTTTAAAATTCCCAGCACTTTGTAAGTTTGAAGTCCAAAGTCTCTTATGATACTGAAGCAATGTGTTGCCTGTGACACTCTGTAAAACTAACCAAACAAACAGCAAGTTGTATACCTGAAATATCAGTGGCACAGAATACAAATTCCTATTTTTTTAAAAGATAGATGTATTTATTTTATTTATGTGAGTACACTGTAGCTGTCTTCAGACACACCAGAAGAGGGCATCAGATCCCATTACAGATGGTTGTGAGCTACCATGTGGTTGCTGGGTATTGAACTCAGGACCTCTGGAAGAGCAGTCAGTGCTCTTAACCCCTGAGCCATCTCTCCAGCCCCAAAAATTCCTATTCTAAAAGAGGAGAACCTGAGTCATAAGAAAACCAATCAGATCAACACATGACAAAAACCAAACCCAAACCACACAAAACAAAAATTCTAGCAGAGAAAATATAAAAGTTTCAGCCCAAAGTGTGGTATATGGATGTATAATGAATCAGCTCAATGGACTCCAAACTTTGCAACTCTCACAGTACTTGGTCTCAGCTTCTCACTGTGAATCTTGATCTCATATCTTTCCTGCCTTCAAAACCAGTGCCATGTATGTGATGCTTAGAATATTGGCAAGTTGTGCTGCTATCTCATAGCTTGGTCTTAGTTGGATCTGCTTCTCTATGATGATCCTGGAGAAAATCGTTCATTAACTTTACTTTTGAAAACAAGCAACCCCTTTTAACTTGTTGAAAAAATTTGGATCTTCACATGATGTGGCATCCTCAGGTTTGTGAGAAGTTACAGCTTCTTCAGCTCCAGGCTGCATCCTATCCTGCCTTGAAATTTTCTCTGCCCAGCAATTCAAACTTTTAGCTTTAAATCCAGCTCCATACAGTTTCTCAGGAAATAGGTGGATTTCTTACTCAAAACATCATTCAATGTGAGTTTTGCAAAGAGCAGTATGTGTTTTTTACTGCTTAGCAGACTCTTCAGTCCTTTGATGATCACTTTTCTGGTCCAAATTTCCAGTCCCCTCCCAGTCAATAATCAGAGTTGTCATAGCAGTAGCCCCTTCTCAGAGCCAATTTCTTCATAAAGTTATTACTTTTGCTGTGATAAAATATCCTTAAAAAATCAACTCAGGGGAGAATGGATTTATTTTAGCTCATAGTTCCAGGTCATAGGCATCATAGTTGGGAAGTCACACCAGCAAAAGCTTGAATTGATCATATCATATTCATAAATAGGAACAGAGTGATAAATATATGTTTGTGTTCAGTTCATTTTCTCTTCTATACAGTTCAACATATCCTCTGTAGGGAATGGAGCCACTCACAGTGGTCAGGTCTTGCAACTTCAATCATTATAATGGATACAATCCTCCACAGACATGCTCATTGACCAAGGTTGTAGTGATAGCGTATCTTCTCTTGTGTTTCTAGATTGGGTCAAGTTGATAATTAAAACTTTAACAAGCAGGGAAAGCCTTCATAAAATTTAGAATAATTTGTCCTTGGTTACCCAATATTTGACTTTTTGTCTAATTGATTTAACTATCAGCACCCAGGGATGGCCCTACCTCCAGGAATCATTCACCCAGCACTCTGCTTGTGAGGTGCAGCCACAAAGATAAAAGGAAAAGAAAAATATCGTGGGATCAGAGCTATGAACAGGATTGAGTTAAATAAAGAGGATTAATCTGGGACACTATATTAACTTCTGTCTACAAAATTTCACCAAATTCAGTTTTAAATAAGACATATTCACATTGATCTGGGGTATTATGGCTTACATCTTGCCTGTCACCCCAGTTCTTGGAAGGTTGACACAGTATGATCAAAAATTAAAGATTCATCTATGCTACAAAGTGATTGTGGGCTATATAAAATCTTGTTCCAAAATAAATAAGTAAAAAAGTAATATATTTATATAATATATAACATATGGTATACCTTTGTCACTGAAGCATTAAATTTGTATAGAGTTACATGACTAAAAACAACACGATGAGGGTAATATGTTCTAATGAGAGCTGGAAGGAAGAGATATGATATAGAGGCAAAATCACTTGGGATTTCAGGAAGTACAGGCATCTTAGAGATTTGGATAGAAAGAATAATTTTTATGCAGAACTTTTTTGGCTTAACTGAATGTAAGATGCACTCTTTTTCCCTCTCTGTTTTCTTACAGAATTTGTAAAAATCGGTTGAACAGAACCATTTTGTTTTAGCAGTTATTTTAGTAAACAACCTATTGTTCCAAGCCCATTTACTATTCCCTAAACCACAACTCAACCACAGAATTACATGTTGTAGGAAACACGAAGTTTTCGAAACACTATACAATCAGGATATTTCCAATGTGTGTTAACACAGTAAAGTAAGTAAGATTTTGGAAATATTAGCTGGTGTAGAGGTTTTTGTTGTTTGTTTGTTTTGCCTAAAACCACACTGATACCTCTCAGAACCTAAACACTTTAAAAACCACAGTTTGTGGAACTCCTACAGAGTAGTATCTATTTTATGGGAGATTGTCATTTTTTTCCTGTCATTTACTCACAGAGTCTCTTTTTCTGTTCCTTGCTTGACTTTAAGATACAATAGGTACATTATCTTTAATGTCTGAATGGTCATGTCTTAATGAAAATTCCCAAGAAAGTACATCTATGATTCTTAGCTATAATTTTTGTGTAAGCTTTCAGTTCCTTCATGCTGATAACTGTTAGGTTCCCATGTCTGCTGATATAAATAACCACAACCACAGCAGCCTACTCAGCATGGATAGAGTATTTCTAGTTCTGGGATGAGACGTCTGTGTTACTGTTATTTGTTTTAAATTGTAAAGGAATATCATAGGCATGATAATGCTCTTCAAATATGTCTGTGTTCTTACCAAGGAACTGTAGATACGTGACAATACAAGAAAGCTAACCAACCATTGATTGCTGCTTTGAAGATAGAAGTGTGTCATGGAGACAAGAAAATTTAGGCATGACAGTGGATCTTTCCAGCTCTGAAACCCTGTGAAACTCATTGAGGATGTGGAGTTAAATGGATGTTAGATGCATTTCTTCAGCTGTTGTGATTATTATTATTATTATTATTATTATTATTATTATTATTATTATTTTCTATTTTAAGAAAATACTACTTTATTTTATTATTATATACTATTGTTATATACTATTATAGTATATTATTATACATTATTTTATTTTATTATCTGGAAAGAAAAATAAATTCTGTACATCAAAAAGACTCTGGTTGATGAAAAAAAAAAAAAGATTTAAAATTGCTGTTCTTATAGAGGACTAGAGTTTGGTATCCAGAAGCCACTGCAGGCAGTTTTCAACCCTCTGCAACTCCAGCTCAAGAGGATTTTGTAGTCTTTTCTGGACTCCACAAGTAACCAACCTACTTGTGTGGACACGGACACACATGCACACAAAAACCATAATAAAGCAGGTGCATATGTAGGACAATGATGGTTAATTCTATCTCAACATAGCTAAGTTGTAGTAATCAAATATTTGGTTACAAGTTAGTCTAGCTGCCCCTTTGAAGGTAATTACTTTGAGAATAAGAATAACATTAAAATTAGTAATCTTTAAATATGGAGATGACCCTACTCACTGTGGGATGGTCTCATGTAATCAGGTAAGATAAAAAAGATCCCGGGGGGATCTCTGCCAATTGACTCCTCAGGTAAGCTGCAAGCTACCTCCATAGCCTTCACAATCCTAGTTCTCTGGAAAATGACTCCACTCCCCACACCCACTCACACAGGTGTGTCCCTGTCCCCACCTTGTTGATTCTATTTAGGGTTCTGAGAGACAAAAAATAAAAAATTTGGGGATTGGTGGTGATATGAAAAAGAACAGGAAATAATTACCTTGCCTGTTCTTTGTAATTTGGTCATAGTCTTTTTATTTTAAGTTTTTTTTTTTTTTTTAACTAATGACATTAATTCTCCTTCAACACTGAATTTGTGCTCTGTTACATATTTTACTCATTGGCTGCCAGCATTAAGATGTGTTTCCCTTCCCGTGGGAGCATGGTTCTGCCTCCGAATATTAAAGCACAGAACTATTCACCTTGTTTTTGTGCAGCAGACCAGTTACATGCTCACAATCATGAATTTTGTACATGAAACTCTTCTTGCTTTTTAACATATTCTTGATTTTCAAACAATGAATGTTTCCTGGATGTTCTCGGGCTCAAAACTTTGTAAGTCTGACTCAAAATGAGGAAATTAAGAGCATATTGCTTCATATTTTCTAAGGTTAGTATCACAAAAGCTATTTAAAAGAGAAATTATTGTGACCAAAGTTTTGCACTCACTATGGGCTAAATTAGATCATCTTTGATTTATTCATGGCACCTCAACCTAGAAATGCACATAACCATGTTGCACTAAATTTAAGAATGCTTTTTGATTTTTAAAAAGGAAACTCTATTTTGCTGAACCAATTTAGAAGCTTTAGAAGATTAACCTGATTTTCCAGAGCCAAACTGGTGGTGGAGTGCTCAGTGTCTCTTTGGCTGCTGAAATTCATGAGGATTTGAGGTCAAGAGTTTCAGAGTGATGAGGATGGTGGTTGCTGGCAGAGTTTTCTTTCTGAGTACACAGAGTCACTTCTCAAGTTATCAGAACCTTAAAAATTACCAGACAGTGCATCTCATGTCATACTTTCCAGTTTACACACACCAGGGAGCAAGGACTGGATGCTTTCTACTCTAGAATATTAAGGCAGTGCTATTTAAAAGAATTTTGTTTACATTGGATGACCCTCAGCAGTAAATAGTTGGAGTGCTTTTTAAATACAATTGTTGTAACCTTTTTTTTAAATTAAACTGTGTGTGCACATATGGAGGTAAACAAACGCCTTGTAGAAGTTGCTCAGTCCTCTACTGGGTGGGTCCCCAGGATTGAACTCAGATCATCAGGCTTGGCAGCAATCATCTTTGCTTGCTGAGCCATCTCAACTCCGATTGCTTTTTGATCTACAAGTATAAGAAACCATCCTGATGAATTGGACTGCAGTCTCGAGCCAAAAGCCCTCACGTGAAACCTCTAATCACATATTTAGATTGAGCTTAACTCAGAGTTGGTCTGTGGTGTTATATGTTCTTCAGCCCTTTTGCTCAATTATCTTTGTGGTAAAAATTAAAGGCCTTAAATACTGTGCCTTTATGCTCTCTGTTAGGTCTTATTTCCCAGAATCCTAAATGTACTTACTTTTCCTAACTCTTAAAAAAAATCACAAATATCTGTGCTTGCTGAAGTATGCACTCGGAAAATGGATTACCTTGTATATGCTTGTAATCATTTCTAAATGTTTGTCATATATCACTGATGGGATATAACATTTTTTTTATTACAGAAACTCGTCAGAGCGCCTTCTTTTTCACTAGATCAGTGAAAAAACTGCTTGGAAAAACAGATGCTATTCATTAAAGTGAAGTAAACTCATTTCAAACACCTAATGCATGGTTATTTGAGTTATTTTAAGATATGTTTTAATTTCAAAGACTAAATTTTAAGTGTGTATGTGCCAGTGCCTCAAGGGTCTAGAAATATTCATCATTTTGGTTGCTTATAATTAGCTAATGGGCTTAATACAACTTATAAGTCATGATCTTCTACATTTCTCCTGACAATTAATAGGACCCATACATCTTTCCTGGTACAGTTCCTCATTACTCATGTTTACTGTTAGTGCTATTGGATGTTGAGGGGCACTGGCCATGTGAGGACAGCTTCAGGGGAATGTAGAAACGGGATGTTGGAAGGCAGATGCTGGTAGTGTTTGTTATACAAACTGAAGATCAGTGATTTCAGATGAGATGAGAAAGTAGAATCACGCTGTGGTAAATGAGCATCTTGTGACCCAGCTTTCATTAAAGTTAAGATTAGAAAGCATATGAAGACACTAAGGTTCCTAAGAAAATGTCCTGAGTCTCTCTCATCTCTCTCTCCATCTCTCTGTCTCTGTCCCTCTGACTCTGTCTCTGTCTCTGTCTCTCTGACTCTGTCTCTGTCTCTGTCTTTCTGTCTCTCTCTGTCTTTCTCTGTGTGTGTGTGTGTTTGTGTAGTGAGTAGTGTGTGTGTGTGTGTGTGTGTGTGTGTGTATTCCTATGCATGGGCATGGGGAATGTGGTAGTTGACTTTGAGTGGCTTTCTTTAACACTTGCCACAGTATTTATGAGACAGGGTTTCTCTTACTGAACTAGTCATTTGCCCTTTTGCTTAGGTTGGATGGGCAGATACTTCCCTAGGGTCTGCCCATCTCTGTTGCCTTCCCTCTCAGTGCTGGTGTGACAGGCAGGAATGCTCCGTAGGTTGCTTTTATGGGTATCGGATATCCAAGCTCAGATCTTCACTCTTGTGCAGAAAGAGTTCTTCTGTTGGCGTCATCTCCCCAGTCTTTTGAGTCTGCTTTTTCAGAAAGGATCAGATGGTGAAGGTTTCCTTGTAGGTGGTATTTCCTACAGCAGAAGTCCCACCTGAGAGCTACAGAAGCAGTATTAGATTGCTGCCTGAGAAATATGGACCAATGTGGGGAAGACACAAAGTATCCTGTCTAGAGACTGAGCACACTGATGTAACAGGGGTCTTAAAATAAATAAGGGGCAGTTGAAGAAAAATCAAGTGCACACATGCTGATTTTTCTATGGAAAAAAATGGTGTCTATGAATATTACCCACGAACAAAATGGGGAAGTTTGGGCAGAAAGATCAGCTGCCCAGGGAAGTTTCACTTGTTGAACTAACATAAAGATCGAGAAAACAATGTTAAATGTGAACATACACAGTGTCATGGAGAAGAGACACAGAATGGATTATAAAGTACAAATAACCCTGTATGGATACTAAAATCAAGAAAGGCACATTCCATCCTGGGTTGTTGAAAAAATGATAATAATTAAAAAAAAACTTCAGATAAAATTAGATTTGTTCTGTAATATATCACAAAGAAATAACCATTTAAAACAACTCTCACATGCATCATACACACTTTTGACAGGTCAAAGGTTCTCAGTGAGCATTAGACAATGAAATGCCCCATGCCTTGACAGTTTTCCCTCTTATTCACTGCTTGAAAACTCACACAGTTATCCATATGTTTGTATTGCATTTTTCAAACTTGGGTAAAAAGCAAGGAAAGTGTCAATTTCAAATAAATTGTAATAGGAATGAGAAATAAAGCTTTTGATATAAAGGGATTCTAAACATATTACATATGCCATCATATTGCCCATGACTGTTTTTGCTTACTTTCTAAAAATTAGTCTAAAAATTAATTGATGTTTTTATGAAAATGTTTTTGATAATCCTCTTTTCCTACTTCCCAGCCCCATGGACTTTCTATTCCTAGAAAGAAATAATTTCTGCTTTTAAAAAATCGCACCTTTCCTGGTTCCTCAAAATCTTCCCCCTTTCATGGTCCTGCTTCTAGTGCTGGGACCTATATGTATGTTAAAATCCATATACATATTTGAGAGTGTCTAGTGTTTGGATTCCTGAGTCTGGGCTGGTTTGCTTAAAACATTGACTTCCAGATACATCCATTTTCCAGCAAATTTAATTTTTCTTCTTTTCTTGTTGCATTTTGAATTTGTATTTCCTTGTGCTGTCTACTCTACTAAAAAATTCATCTCACAGTTATCAATTGAGAACAGTGTTCACACAGCACATTAAAGTAAGACAAATAGAAAAAAAATAGGTCAAATTTAATTGATAGCACAATGCCCTGGTCTTCTTATTTCCTTCTAAATCCATATGTTTAATGTCAACAGAAGAAATGTCCAATTTCTTTGACACAGGAATTTAAACTAAAGTGTCTTTTATATCTCTCTTAATGCTTGGCTCTCATTTTCTACCATGTTTTAGTTTATCAAAGCAAGCCAGTTTATAACGTTGTTCAAATTATGTTTTAAAGTAGAAGCAATGTTAACACAGGCATTTGACTATTTTCATCATTTTAACAGTCTGAAGTAAATATTTAGTGAATTATAATTTAACAATGTTATTTTAAGAATAATTTTTTGGCTGTTAGAGGATGAAAAAAATCTCTAAAGCCATCACCATGGATACAAAGAATAAAATGTGGGCCTCAGATACCATTTTCTTAGGACATGGCACATAATTTGAAAAGTGAGAAACTTTCCTCTTAATAAGTGCTTAAGTATTTATTAACTGAATGAATTATTACATGTGTAAGGAATAGGTCTATTTTAAAAATGATTCCAGTATGCTCATGCACACACGTGTGTGCGCGCACACACACACGTATATATACAAGCACACATGCCAGTGGGCCCTAAATAGGATTGTACACTCCACTGTGTTTAGTAGAATAAATTAGTAAGTTTAAATGCTAAAGAATAAAGTCCTCTAATCGCTAATAAAAAAATTAGAGCAATGTTTGCAGACAATTTCTTTTCATACTTGCCATGTCTATATTTTTAAGTATAAGTGAAAGAATATAAAACATGACTATTTAATAGAGCACAGTACTATAGATGTACTCTTTGATGTAGTAAATATCTTTCAGAAAATGGGCTATAATAAAGGACTTAAAGAGACAAAGCAATAAGTTGGAAATGACTGTAATATTTTCCTTTCCTTCCCATTGATTGCAACACATCTGCTGATTTTGCTTTCTGTACTTTTTCAAGAATAAAGCTTTCTATGTATCAAGAGGGTGTGGCTACTAAATAAATTGTCACATCCTAACACTTGGAGTTAATTGATAGGTGAACACTATGGAATTATTTGTCTGCTGAGGAATTTTTAATTGGCTGTGGACTTGCCACTAACAGTTTCCTTATCACAATCCTGTAAGCAGATTGTTTTCTCCTTAGACAGTCACTCAAAATTACCAGGAACATTTTATACAATAGTTATAGTTATGTCATCTTCAAATCTTCTTATCCCCAAGTACCTTTAAGGGTTCCACAAAATCAAGACAGTAAGAAAGTAAGAAAACAAAAACAAAACAAATCAAACCAACCAACCAACCAAAACAAAACAGCACTGGTAGATTCCGAAGATAATACAAGACAAGTCTGATGCAGCTGAAGATGATGTTTCTAGTTAATCTTTTCATTTAGATTTCACTTAAATAAAAATCTTTATTTTGTCATTTCAGTACTGATAAGTGGTCTGATGAATCTGTGTTGAGAATCTTGGTCCCATAGACAATCTTTAAAATAACAGCAACAAAAACATGAAGGCATCATCTTCACACAGTGTCTGAGGTTCTTAAGTGAGATAAAATGGAGTGCTTATACATAGACTCATAGATGACCGCTGGCATATATCAGAGTGTAATTATTTTCTCACATTATTGAGTCAACACTGATTGAATTAGTAAAGTTAAATCCTAATAATAAAAAATTATGTATCCAGACTTTCAGGCAATATTTAGTGATTCTCAAATAAAGTTTTTTTGTTTCAGAGCTTGTTATATGAGGGGATAGTTTTAGCATATTATCAAGTGATGCCTTATGTAACTGAGCATGTGAGTTTAATAAATCCATTTTCTTGAAAATGACATAACTTTGTTCATTTGGGCAGAAACCATTTATATGTAAACATGTATTATTTATACAAGCACACAGGCACACATGCACAGACACACACACAAGTATATGTGGGCACATGCACAAGAGCGTATATATATTTTTTCTTTATTTAGCTACTGCTGTTCTTGAACACCTATTTTGGCTATGGAACTTTCACTACATTTACCCAAGACTAAACCTAGTTTAGTTCACCTTTATCCAGCATTTTGAAGGCATTTGCATTCCTTCACATAAGACTCATTCCTATGCATTTTTCAAATGTCTCTGCCTCTGTCTCCCTCCCTCCTTCCCTCTCTTCATCCTCCCTCTCCCATGTCTCTTTCATGCTTTCTTTTCACACCTTTAGTTATTGCATGCTAGACTATGTACTAACTGCTGGGAGCATAAGGTTGAAGATGAATTAGTTGATACCCGCTCAATTTTGGTTGGTTATTCAGCGCAAAAACTGTAGGGTGAGCACATTTATCCCGTATTCTTATCTGAACTTTATGAATCCATCTTCACAAGTTGTAATGAAGATAATTGAAGCTGGCAATTTTATCTCTAAAATTACATTTTAAAAGTTTCTTTTGAGTGACTCATTATCTTTTCTGTAAAAATATACTCTCAAATTCATCCTTTCCTTTTCTTACTCAGAAGAAGATGAGGGTGGAGGACAGGCCTCTATCACTTCCCAGAAGTGATACAAACAAGGCTTAGAGACAAGTTGTTCTCCACTGTCTCCTCACTAGTCCCTGGAGAGCTCTTTTGGTTAAGTTTCTAGATCTACTGAATTGATTTCTTATTACGGGATGCTGCTGAACGTATCTTTGATTTATTGGAAGAACTGAAAACTCAATGTCTTTCCTTGATGAGTCAACCAAAAAAGTTGTGGGTTTTTCTTTTTTTTGGTGCTGCATTTCTTGCAGATTTACTTGGTGTCTCAGATATCCTTTACCTGGACACTTTTCTATTTGTCACTTTGCAGTTTGACTAAATTTCTACCTTCAGTGTCTTCAAAATGCATTTGACATTCTGTTTTATGTCTGGGACATCAAGTAAATTCTTTCTTCCTTAGAGACATGCAAAACTCTCAGTCTTACCTTAACTTTTACTTTTTTATCTAATTATGCAATGGTGTCATCATAGATAATTTATAATATTTTAATTATTATTATTAATTATATATAGATGTGTGTGTGTGTGTCTTTGTATGTGTGCACTCATGCAAATACACACAAAGATTTTTGTGGAGGCCAGAGGCATTGGATCCCCAGGAGTTGGAATGACATAAAGAATTTTATGACTATCATGTGGATGGTGAAAACCTATGTGTGGTCCTCTAGGAGAGTATCAAGTGTTCTTTTTGGATAACTCATGTCTCAAGTTCCCATTCATCATTAATGGTTTCAGGTTAACATAGGGCCATGTAGTTCTTCATTCAATTGTGCACTGGGAAAAGGGGACAACATTTCTTCATTGTTTTTGGCTTAGTTTTGGTCAACCAATCTGACATATTTTTCCTTTTTTGCCAGACTGATTTCTTTTGGAGAAAAGAAATCTTCTCACTGTCTTGTACTGTTTTGTTTTGTTTTGTTTCCTACACTGGGAAAAATAGATAATAGATTCTCTTGGTTTGCTAGTTTAAAAAAAAAGAGAGAAATGAATAAATCTGTGAAGCCTGGTTTCCCCAATGAAGTGTTGAAAATAAATAAGAGTTTAACATCTTCCTTTAGATTTTTTCAACAGTTATTTTTCATTATGGATCTTAAAAATAAACTTTGAGAGAGAAAGTTGAAATACTAGGCCTGTTTTCCTCAGTATTATCAGTCCAGTCTGACACCCCATTCACTAATTTGGTGAGTAGGACATTAAATGCAAGTAAGTTTTCATGGCTTAAAATATAAAGTCAGGTAATTTGATAGCTTCAGCTCTGTTCCTTTTTCTCAAGATAACTTTGGTTGTTTAGAATTTTTTTCTGCTACCATGTGAATTGTTAATGCCTTCACAGGGCTTGCAGTGAATGCATAAATTACTTTGAATAGTATGGGAGTTAAAATACGAATTCATCCAGACCAGGATTATAAGTATCCTGTATGGTGTGTGTGTGTTTATTAAGTTTATTTTTTTTATCACTATCTTTGTAATTTTCACTGTGTTTTTCCCGTCATTATTAAATTCATTCCTAGATGCTTTATTTTATATAGATATTTGGAGTGGGACGTATTTGTGTTTTTTTCTCAGCATTACTATTATTGGCATTTGGAATCTCTACAGATTTTTTTGCATACTGAGTTTTATATCCTGCAATTTTATCGGAATTTTTTCAATTCCAGTCTTTTGATAGAATTTAATTTTTTTCTATATATAGAAGCATAACATCTGCAATGGATAATTTGACTTCCTTCTTATCTTTACATATGCATTTACCTTTTATTTCCTTTCTTTTTCTTACTTGTTCTATAGTTTTTAGTATTGTGTTTGATGAAGCTTGATATATCCTTGTCTTGTTCTATGTCCCAGATGCAAAGCTTGGATTTTACATACTGCATTGAATAATGTTGGTTTTGTGTTTGTAACATACAACCTCTGATACGTTGAAGTGTATTCCTTTCATATGTATGTCCTTTGAAATTTGTATTGTGAAGATATGCTAACTTACATAAGATGATTGTAGGCCATGTGGGACTGTGCTACCAGACAGGCATAAGAACTGGTCAGGCTGAATGAACTCCTGGGAACTCTTCAGTTTTATTCCATTGATCCACCTGCCTGTCACTGTACCAATACCATGCAGTTTTTATCACTACTGCTCTGTAGTGTAGACAGGCATAAGAACTGGTCAGGCTGAATGAACTCCTGGGAACTCTTCAGTTGTATTCCATTGATCAACCTGCCTGTCACTGTACCAATGCCATGCAGTTTTTAATCACTACTGCTCTGTAGTATAGCTTGAGGTCAGGGTATGCTGATTCCCCCAGAAGTTTTTTTATTGTTGAGAATAGTTTTTGCTATCTTGGGTTTTTTGTTATTCCAAATTAATTTGAGAATTGCTCTTTCTAAATCTATGAAGAATTAAGTTGGAATTTTGATGGGGATTGCATTGAATCTGTAGATTGCTTTTAGCAGGATGGCCATTTTAACTATCTTAATCCTGCCGATCCATGGGCATGGGAGATCTTTCCATCTTCTGAGGTCTTCTTCAATTTCTTCAGAGACTTAAAGTTCTTGTCATACAGATCTTTCATGTTTGGTTAGAGTCACACCAAGATACTTTATATTGTTTGTGACAATTGTGAAGGGTGTCATTTCTCTAATTTCTTTCTCAGCCTGTTTATCCTTCGAGTGTAGGAAGGCTACTGATTTGTTTGAGTTAATTTTATATCCTGCCACTTTGTTGAAGTTGTTTATCAGCTGTTGTAGTTCTCTGGTGGAGTTTTCGGGTCATTTAGTTGTATGATCATATCATCTGCAAATAGTGATATTTTGATTTCTTCCTTTCCAATTTATATCCCTTTGCCCTTCTTTTGTTGTCTAATTGCTTTAGCTAGAACTTCAAGTATTATACTGAATAGATAGGGAGAGAGAGGGCAGTCTTGTCTAGTCTCTGATTTTAGTGGGATTGCTTCAAGTTTCTCTCTATTTAGTTTGATGTTGGCTTCTGGTTTGCTACATATCGTTTTTACTATGTTTAGGTATGGCCTTTGAATTCCTGATCTTTCCAAGACTTTTAACATGAAGGGATGTTGAATTTTGTTAAATGCTTTTTCAGCATCTAATGAAATGACCATGGGGTTTTATTCTTTGAGTTTGTTTATGTAGTGGATTACATTGATGGATTTCTGGGTATTGAACCGTCCCTGCATTGCTGGGATGAAGCATACTTGATCATGGTGAATGATCATTTTGATGTGTCCTTGGATTAGGTTTGCAAGAATTTTATTGAGTATTTTTGCATCGATATTCATAAGGGAAATTGGTCTGAAGTTTTCTTTCTTTGTTGGGTCTTTGTGAGGTTTTGGTATTAGTCTAACTGTGGTCTCATAGAATGAATTGGGTAGTGTTCCTTCTGTTTCTATTTTTGTGGAGAAGTTTGAAGAGTATTGGTATTAGGTCTTATTTTTTTATTTTAAGAGAGGGTTGTACTTTGTAGCCATGTCTAGCCTGGAGTTCACTATGTAAACCATGTAGGCCTCAGACTCACAGAGATCTATCTGACTACTTCTGATTCACAAGTACTAGGATTAAAGTTATGCACTATCCACTCCCTTCTGTTTTTGAAAGACTCTCTATAAACCAAGAATTTTCTGATTTTCTAGTTGAGCTGTTCATCAACTTCCAAAGATCTTCTTGTCTTTTTTTGTTCAGTAGTGATATTATAGACCCTTAGCACTCTTTCCAGCTTTTTTAATACATGGAGCTCATTTACTTCAGCTCCTCAAGCTTGCAAGTTTGCTGCATGAGTTATGCCCCAAGCCTATCTTTCTATTCTCTTTCACATTAGTTTTTAAATTATGGTGTGTGAGACATGGTTGGGAAGAAATTAGAGATATGAGCCTGCTCTGGGGAACAAGAGCTGTATCTTGGCAGTTGTGTCTCCTGATATAAAGGGTTCCTTTGTGTTCAAATGCCCACAGAGTTGAAGTTAGGTTCTTTCCTCTATATTAAAAATGGAAATATCTAGGCTCTTCCCCAATTGCCAAATATGCTTAGTACAGGAGTATCTATAGTCTTCAAAAACTTTACTCTATTAAAACATTGATTTTTGTCTTTGACTCTTTTTGTGGGAATTCAAGAGAACTATGAGAAAATTCAGAAAGGAATAATGAATACATGTGGTGATGAATATGCTACAGACATCATGATTGTTTATTTCATATTTTTTTTAAAATCCAGAGTACAAAGTCAGTGTACTACTACATGTTTTAGGGTCAAACTGCTTTGTGTCTTTCTGGAGCATACCATGCTTTGTTTTTGTTAAATAAACTAGTTAAACTATTTCTTTCCTAAAACTGAATTCATTTAGTCCAAAAGGCATGAACCAGGGAGAAACTTTTTCTTGATAACAAAATAACAATTTAGATTTCATCCTAATCAATTCCTTTTACAGTCTTACAGCATCATAGCTGGATAATTAGTAAATAATAATAATTAATCTATTACACTTCTAGAGGCTGGGAAGTTTGAGATCAGGGCATAGGCAGATTGTCTAGTGGAGGACCTTTCTCGCTTCTAACATTGCTTTGTAATCATGACCTTAGTTGAAGTGACAAAAGTAAGCTGAGGTAAGCTACCGAATGATCATTGTACTATAAATCCATTGACCTCAATCTTTGTAGATCACATACTTTGATGATATTAGTGGTTTTAAATGTGATCATGGTGGGAACATTCAAACCAGAGTATTCCTTGATAAAGCAATAAAATTGTTGATGTTAATAAATCTAAACTAGTGGGTGTTCATATCCTGAGAGCTGATGATGTTAAATATTCATGAAGTTTATTCTTCTGTTAACAACAGAATAAAGCTTCTGCCCTAGAGAAAGAGCTTGTGTCATTGTTTGAATTTGGAATTGAAGTGGTCAGATATTTAAAATATAAAATACCATGGAAACATGAAAATAAAAAAAAAATAAAAGAAACACAAATAGATAAACCTGTAAAAGTAAGACTATCTAAAGTTGGGTACTCAGCAGACACATTAAATACCCTCATCAAGTATAAGAAACAATCAGTATATGCTCTGGGGGAGACTGCTTTTCTCGACCTACCCTGTTAGTATATTCCCCCTCTTAGACTATGCTGCTGAGGGTGCTTTCACTCTTGCAACAGACAAGGATCCAGAGAGCTTAGTTGCCTCTGCCCCATGTATACACAGTGATTCTGTGCTGCAGTGTTGCAGCCCATGAAAAATGTGTAACTGATAATTAGCTACTTGTTTTGCAAAAGTTCTATTCTATAATCACACATTCTCAGCAGAAAACTGCTAATTTTTCTTTCATGGTATTTTTACCTTTTCACTTGTATTACTTAGAATAATGTTGTTGTTGTCTGGTTTTTGGGTTGTTTGTTTTGTTTCTGTTAGACTTTAATAGATATGCCAAATATGACATCAGAAATCCAAAATATATATGCTGTGATTTTTGGAAGAGTTGGCTAATCCTCAAGCATCTTTCTTTTAATTTATTCACTTTAAATCTTGACTGCTGTCTTCATCTGTTTTTTTTTTTTTTGATGTTGTTGTTTTTTGTTTTTTTTTTATGTCCAATATCCACTTATAAGTGAGTACATACCATTTTGGCTCTGGGTTATCCTTTTGGCTCTGGGTTACCTCACTCAGGATGGTATTCTTAAGTTCTATCCATTTGCCTGCAAAATTCATGATGTCTTTGTTTTTAGTAGCTAAATAGTATTCCATTGTGTAGATGTATTACATTTTCTTTATCTATTTTTCAGTTGAGGAACATCTAGGTTATTTCAAGTTTCTGGCTATTACAAATAAAGCTGCTATGAACATAGTTTAGCAAGTGTCCTTGTGGTAGAGTAGGGAATCTTTTGGGTATGTACCCAGGAGTGGTATAGCTGCCTCTTGAGGTAGAACTATTCCCAGTTTTCTGAGAAACAACCAAATTGGTTTTCAAAGTGGTTGTACTTTGAAAGTTTGCATTCTCATCAGAAGTGTAGGAATGTTCCACATCCTTCCCAGCATGTGCTATCATTTGAGTTTTGATCTTAAGCATTCTGATGGGTAGAAGATGAAATCTCTGGGTCATTTTGATTTGCACTTCCTTGATGACTAAGGACATTGAACATTTCTTAAAGAGCTAGTCAGTCAAAATTCCTCTGTTGAGAATTCTCTGTTTAGCTCTGTACCCCAGTTTTAATTAATGTTTTTAGGTTGTTGATGTCTAACTTTTGACTTCTTTCTATATTTTAGATATTAGCTCTCTGTCAGATGTAGCTATGCTGAAGATCCTTTCCCAATCTGTAGGCTGTCATTTAGTTCTATTGATTATGTCCTTTGTCTTACAGAAATTTTCAGTTTTATGAGGTCCAATTTATCAACTGTGGATCTTAGAGCCTGAACCATTGGTGTTATGTTTAGGAAGTTGTCTCCAATATCAATGAGTTCAAGGATATTCTCCACTTTCTGGTCTATTAAGTTTAGTGTGTCTTGTTTTACATTGAGGTCTTTGATCCACTTGAACTTGAGTTTTCTGAAGGGTGAGAGATATGGATCTACTTGCATTCTGCTACATTCTGACATCCAGTTAGACCCCCATCATTTGTTGGAGATGCTTTCTTTTCTCTATTGTGTGGTTTTAGCTTATTTGTCAAAAACTTAGTGTCTCTAGGTATGTAGGTTTATTTCTGGGTCTTTGATTCAATTCCATTCATCAACTTGTCTGTTCTTATACCAATCCCATGCAGTTTTTATTGCTATTGCTTTGTAGTATGACTTGAAGTCATGAATGATGGTTCATTCAGGAGTTATTTTATTGTTCATAATTGTTTTAACTATCCTGGGTTCCTGGGTCTTTTTGTTAATTCATATGAGTTAATTTTGTATCCAGCTGCATATGGTAGACTTTGACATGAGGAAAGATAAGGGGGTGATGATAAAATTGTATCATAATCTTAAAATTAAAGGAAATAATTTTAAAAGCTAAAACAAGCAATGTAATATATTCTTTTATTTTCATTATATCTTGAAGTCCATGCATAAGTTTTTGTTGCTGTGATAAAATACTATGGCCAAAAGCCAACTTAAGAAAAAAATGTTTATTTTTTCTTAAGAAATATCCTCCTGAGAGATAGAGTGCATGAAATCAGGGAAGGGGCATGGGATGAATACAGGAACTGGAGGCTAACTGATCATATTTTTTCCTCAATACACAGAAGGCAGGCTGATATGATTGCTAACAATGGAACATGGTATATTCTACTCTGGGCTGTGCCATTCCTGAGAAGGTTAAATAAGGAAAACAGCTGAGCAGAAGTACAAAGCAACCCAGTAAGCAGTGCTTCTCCATGGTCTGTGTTTAAACTCCTGCCTCCAGATTTCTGTCTTGAGTTCTTTTCTAATCTTCCTTCAGTGATGGGTTGTAAGTTGGGAGTTGTAAGAAGAAATGAACACTTTCTTCAATGAAGATGGCTTGGGCCAATGTTTTTTCACAGCAAACTGGAACTCACCTTCAGCAACACCATGGATAAATAGTCTTATAAAACTAAAAACAAGATAGAACTTTAGAAATGTTAAGTAGCAAAGAATCATTAAGGCAGCTTGTGGGTTTGAAAACATGGTTGCAGTATTAGAATGCAATTCCATGAAAAGCAGACATGGTTCCTCCTAAAGTAGACCAGTTAGATCTCTTAAATATCTTAAGAGACTATATCCTTCTAAATGCTATCACTAGAATCTGGGAGGAGGGGGTACTGCATCCAACAAAAAAAAAAACATTGAATGTATCTTTAGACTAAGAATGATGGATCTCATTCATTTGTGTTGTAATTTGGTTTCCAGAAGCAATGATATGGTAAGCCATTAACAGTTAATAGAAAACTAGAGAGAAAGTATTTTTAAGCATTTCTAAGCATTTCATGAACATAGTCCAAAGGAAGGAGGTAAAGAACTGGAAGTCATTGATAGTTAACCCAC
The DNA here is from genome assembly GCA_019843965.1 of Rhynchomys soricoides. NCBI lineage: Eukaryota > Metazoa > Chordata > Mammalia > Rodentia > Muridae > Rhynchomys > Rhynchomys soricoides. The sequence goes on from JADRCH010000040.1 coordinate 6,478,284, forward strand.
AAGGGAAATCTATTTTCTTGTGGAGAATAGAGTGTTTATCAAGCTTCTCCATAAACAGGGTGATATATCACTCTAGACAATCTAATTCTCTTTGCTCTGGTTCTATGCTCATCAAGAGCACTTGAAGTGATTTGTTTAGAAGTTTGGTAATGGTAAGAACTAGGTAGATAATAGACATATGTATTTCCATTAGGAAATAAGCACATTGACATTCTGGATCCAAGGAGTCTGCATCCCATTGATTGCTCTGTAGTGCCTAAATAATTGTTATCTTCAATTGTTCTCATAAATGGTAGCTGAGTGAACTATAAAATGTGTAATTATGTGAATTTTGTTATAGCTAAAAGAAATGTGGTTAAAATTAGCTAAAGAAAGGTATTCTTTACCTGTAGGTGTACTAGCTGGTTTTGGGTCAACTTGACAAGAGCTAGAGTCATCAGAAAGGAAGGAGCTTCAGTTGAGGAAATACCTCTGTGATCCAGCTGTAATGCATTTTCCCATTTGTTATCAGTGGGGAGAGCTGAACCCTTCGTGGGTGGTGTCATCCTTTGAGTGATTGTCCTGGGCTCTATAAGAAAGCAGTCTGAACAAGAAGAAAGAAGACCAAACTATGAACACTTCAGTCTTTCTTAGAAGGTGGAACAAAATACTCATGGCAGGTGGAGGGTGGGTTGAGAGGAAGAGAGGAAGGGGAGGGGAAAAAGAGGGCAGGATCAAGTATGAGAGGAGACAGGGATGATATATAGAGGGTCAGGAATCTGAACAGAAGTGTGTAGCAATGGGAGATGGGGAACTGGGGATAGTCACCAGCAAGTCCTAGATGCTAGGAAATCAAAAGGCTCCCAGGACCATACAGAAATGAATTTAGCTGAAATACCCAACAAAGGGGAGGGAGAACCTGTAGAGACTGTATCCAGAGGCTAGGCAAGTCCCCTGGTTGGGGGATGATTGGGCCAGCCACTCATCTCCAGATTTTTAACCCAGAAGGGCTCCTGTCTAAAGAAAATACAGGGACAAGGTGTGGAGCAGAGACTGAAGGAAAGGCCATCCAGAGACTGTCCCACCTGGGAATCCATTCCATATACAGACACCAAACTCAGACACTATTGGGGATGTCAAGAAATGCTTGCTGACAGGAGCCTATTGTAGCTGTCTCCTAAGACACTTTGCCAGATCTTGATAAATACAGAGGTCAATGCTTGCAGCCAACCATTGGATTTAGCACTGGGTCCCCAATGGAGGAATTAGAGAAAGGACTGAAGGAGCTGAAGAGGTTTGAAACCCCATAGGCAAAACAACAATATCAACCAACCAGATCATCCAGAGCTCCCAGGGACTAAACCCCCAACCAAAGAGTACACATGGAGGATCCATGGCTCCAGCTACATATGTAGCAGAGGATGGCATTGTCTGGCATTAATAGGAGGAGAAGCCCTTGGTCCTGTGAAAGCTTGATTCCTCAGTGTAGGGGAATGACAGGGCGGTGAGTTGGGAGTAGGTGGGTAGGAGGGAGAGCATCTTCATAGAAGCAGGAGGAGTAGTATGGGTTAGGGGGGTTCCAGAGAGGAAACAGTGAAAGGGGATAACATTTGAAATGTAAACACATAAAATATCCAGTTTTTAAAAAAAGCAGTCTGAGCAAGACAGAGGTAGCAAGGCAGTAAGCAGCATCCCTCCATGGCCATAGCATCAGCTCCTGCCTCTAGATTCCAGTCCTATTTGAGTTCCTATCCTGACTTCCTTTGGTGATGTACAGGAATGAGGAAGTTTAAGTCTAATAAACTCTTTCCTCCCCAACTTGCTTTTTGGTCAAAGTGTTGTGCTGCAGCAGTAGAAATCCTAACTGAACCACCGTGATTTTGCTATCTTGCTCCAATATAAATCATTGGGAAATTTGCTTATTGGAATATATAATTGTGTATCATATTATTGGGTAACAAATGAGTTATCAAGCACATGATTAATAGAAAGAAATACTTTGGGGTATAATTAACATTTTAATGTATTGTTTTGTGGAATAAAATTCAGAAGTACAAGATTTTTTTTCTAAAACGGCAACAGTCAGACACAAGAAACATTCCTAAAAATGACTCTGCCACTCAATTTATACAATGACTCTTCAGATTCCACTCTGGAAAATACTTTCCACTTGGAAATATTGCTGATTATAATTAAGGCTGAAAAGCCTCAGATCCTGTTGGCTTCTTTTGGGTAAGAAATCTCAGGGATAATTTCAAGAGCGATTTTTAATAAGATAGAATTATATTGCTGATTAGTTTGTTTTTGCCAAAGTTATAGTTTTATAATTTTTCATTTGAAGATATTTCTGCTCATCAGGCCAATATTTCAGCTTGCTCAATACTCAGTCCCCAAAGGCCCATAGCTACCTTTATGTATTCTGGATATTAGACATTAGTACTGTGTTGAATTTATTCCATATGAGCACACATTTATTGAAAACTTCTTTTTTTGTTATTCTTGTCATAATTTCAATAACAAGACTTTCATCACATCAAGGGTTGATAAAAATAGTTTTCTGATCAGGGTTATATTAATCTCACTAAATGAAAGTAAAGACCAAATTCTTTGGTCAAATTAAGAAAGCTTATTTCTGTCAAACAGGGCTATCTCCCTAAAGCAGGGTTTGAAAAAATAACATTGAACATAGGAAAAAGTTTTGGAGCTTATATTATCCCCAACATTGCAAGGCTGGGGATTTTCCAAGGGATGTTGGTTATGTAGGAACTTGACAAAACATTTCAAAATTATTTGGCAGAACATCTTATATTATCAGGGTACATTCAAGGTTGAGTCCCCATAGGATGGGGAGAACGTAGATTTCAGAAACAGGTTAAAGCATAGTCAATGGAAAATTTGCAGCAAACAAAATGAACTTGTTATGATCTTAAAACAAAATGGCTTCCATCCTTATGATGGAGTCATGCTGGTCCCTCAGTTTCTTTTTTTAATAGTTATGAAAAATTTCTATCACTTTTATATGAGCGTGTTAGCCAATTACGGTGAAGGCTGATTTCAGTGAATCCAAGAGGTAAGAGAAAAGGTTAAGCACTGAATTTCCTGAATGTTCAATGTAATGAATTACATTTTCTGAAATCTACCAGGGACTCTAAAAAAATTTGGCAATTGCATGTTAGTTTGTTTTCTGTTCTTTCCATCTTGACTGCTAACTCCTCTGAAGGAGTAAGCTATATTCAACAAGAGTACTCACCTCAAACTACCTCAAATTTCAATAGGGTTTGGAGTTACCCCACAGACAAAGAAGTGTCTATCATTGCTCCTGGATTGTAGTATTCTCTGAAAGCCTCACAGCAGAGAGGGAAAATCAGTCTCTGAAGAGAGAAGAATGAAATTTGACTCAGCCCAATTTTATTGTGACTGGTGCTAGACCAAGACTTTTAGAGTCTGGCCAATATCATTTCCTTTAGCCATATTTATATACGGCACAATCTTGAAATAAAAGTATTCGGATACTAATCAACTCAGTCCTAAGTGCACAACTATTTATGACATGTTTAAATTGAGGTTTTTTTTACAAAGTACATCTGGTTTCTTTCACAAGAATGGGTATTGTTGAGTCAGAGATCGTGCCCAAGATTTAGGTCTAAGGATCCTGACTGAAGAAAACATAACCTCTGTAAGTGTAAGGATTGAACTGACCCAAACAAAACATAAAGTCACTTAGGCTGTTAAAAAGCACAAGTGACATCACTCATAAAAATGAGTTTATAGTCTAAATATAGTGCTCAAGCTTTAGGGAAAAGGGTCTGGGATAAGTGAAAACATAATTTCTGGGAGATAAGGAAAAACCTGTCTCATCAGACAGCAAAAGATCACCAGATTTTAAGGCAACATCATTCCTGGCATTCCAGGAATGTACCACATTCCATTTAAAAGGTAAGCTATGTGTTTAACTTTCCTGGCTTCCCCAGTGCCTGTCTGTGTGCACAAGTTCTTTTGTTCTCTCTACATTGGATGTCCCTCAGTCCCATCCATTTGGCAACCATGAACATATGAGCGCGCGCACACACCCACACACACACACACACACACACACACACACACACAGACAGACACTACTCTTATTGTTTTTATACAGAAGTACATAATATGAGCAGAGATCCTGGAGGCTTCACCGAGTCCTCATAGAGAAGAAAATGTTTAAGAAGGCTTTTGAAATACATAAAAAACTTAGTAACGAGAAGACTAAATAAAAGTTAGTTAAGGATCTCTAGGGAATAATGGAAGGGAGAGGGACGACAGAAATTTGGGGGAAAAAAACCCTCAGATCTGGAAGTCTGACGGTATTTGAAAAATATAGAACACAATTCACGTTTGAAGTGAGAGAAAGGCTCAAGAAAACAAAGATTATTTAACAGATTTTGTAGGCTGGGCCAATAACTTGGGTTTTTTAATCTTTCAGGAGATGAGCAAGTACTACAGGGTACTGAATAGTCAGTTTGTGTGCTTATAAATGCTGTTGCCTAGTCATGTGAAGGATGAGTTATAAAAAGCATGGATGGACCAAAAAGATGTGATCAAAGGATGTTTAGCTCAGGGTTTAGTTACATGCAAAATACAGAATGCTTTCTTTGCTACATTTGTTACATTAGTTAGGTCATCTCAGGAACTTTGGAAAATTCCATCAGACCACCGAGCATGTAGGTACCCCTCCCCTCCTGGAAAAGACAGGTTAGAGAGCACATAGACTGGAAGGGAGAGGCTGATTAAGACTACTACCTCATTCTCTAAAGACCAAACAGTTTAAAAGTCACATTCTTCTGCCAATCACATTGTGCCTAATGGCTACTACTCTAAAAACTGTATAAAAGCTCGATGAATGTGCTATGCATGGTCATTCCTTCCCTCCTTTGTGTGCAGGGTGACCCCAGCATGCTGGAACAATAAATTCTTGCTTTTTGCATCAATCCCCAAGTCCATGGTGTTCACTTGGGGATCCTCCGGTAATCCAAGGCTCCCCAGAGTCTTACATTTGGTGCACTGACCAGGAATTGACCCTCTGTGGGGACACACTGGAGAGCAGCAGATTGGAGGAATAGCTTGAGCAGGTACAGTTGTCTGTCTCACTGTTTGTCAGAGTCTGAGTCTGTAAGCCTGTTTGAACTTTCGGTTTGCTTGCAAACTTCAGAGGGCTCAAACACTAAGTAAATCATGCAATACTTGTCTTCCTGTGTCTGGCTTCACTTAGCACCGTATCATCTATGTCATCATGATTGGCAAATTTTACTTTTAAAAGATAATTTTAATCAAAATATATTTACTTCATTTCTCTACCCTCTTTCTAACCCTCCACCTCCCATTTATACCTCCATTAATTCCTTTCAGATTCAGGATTCCTTTGCCTAGGATTATTGCTGTTACAGAAGTATATAAATACAACCTCTTGAAGTGTTTACATCGTTTTTAAAATACCCAATAATACTCCATATATAACCTTATCTGTTCCTCAGTTGGAGGACACTTTGGTACATTTCACATCTTGTTTGTTATGAAAAATCCTATGGTTTTTTATGGGAATGGAGATCCTACTGTCTGATACGGATTCCTTCCTTCTAGATGTATTACCTGTGGAGAAAATACTACACCGTCACCTACAATAGCCATTCTAAGTGACATTTTCACCAACTGTGCACAAGAATCCATTTTCACTGCATCCTTTAAGACATTTTCTTCCAGCTATTGGATAATAGCTGTGATAGCAGATGGGAGATGTTTACTTGGTATGAATTAGGTTTACATTCAACTAGATGCTAAATAACATTGACCAGTCTTTCAATGGCATTAATGTGCTCAGTTGGAAAGCATCTAATCTATTTCTTTACAAATATTAAAATCAGGCATTTGGTCTTTTTTATTTTTATTTTTTTTTGGTGGGGGGGTAAAAAATTCTTATTTAATTTAGATATTATCTGATGTGTGATTTAAATGTGGCCTCCTGTGACTTTTCATTTTATACATTGTTTCCATTACTGTGCATAATCTTTTTAGTTTGATGCATAACCAGTTGTGCATCTTGGCTTTTAATGTCATGTCACAAAATCATGACTGCCAATACCAATGTTGGTATGGTTCCCTTTTTCCTTTTCATCAATAGAAAAAAAAATGTTCAAGTCTTCAGTTTTATGCAGTTTTTCTGCTTTGTTTTGTTTGGTTTTTGCTTTTACGTAAGCCATGAGATTTCAGTTTAGCTCAGGTTTGCCTTAGTTTTGTGATCCTCCTGCCTCAGTCTTCTTGTTGCTGAGATTACAGATGTGAGCCATTGCTATAGCTGTTTTCACTTTTAAATCCATTCAAGTGATTTGTTCATATGTTGCATACATTTTCATTCTCTGTAGATATCTAATTGTCCCTCACTACATCTCCATAAGTTTTCTTTCCCCAATCAGGTGTTACTATTGTCTTTTTCAGCAATGTAATGATAGTGTATATGCGAATTTCTTTCCCAGTTTTATTCTTCTTTTGTCTCTGTGCCTATTCTTACTGCAGCAGGTTGCACTTTTGGATATGAACATTTTGTTGTATGTTTTCTGATGCCTGTGTTTAATTCTTCTTGATCAAATTTACTTTGGTTATTCAAGGTGATTTATGGCTCCACATAAATGCTAATTTTTGCCATTTCTGTGAAAACTCATATTGTTTATAATTTTGATAGAGAGTGAATGAGTCTTCAGAGTGTGTTTTGACCATATTAAGTCTTCTGAGTCCCCCAAATGGAATATTGGATATGTTTCATTTATCTGGGTGTTGTTCAAAATCCTACTTTAATCTTAGTGATTTATGATTATTATTAGTCAGATATTTTTGTGTTCAAATACTTGAGAAAAGAAATATTAAAAGAGGAGAAAATTTTGGGGAGTAAAGCTGTTTTGATTTGATTATAAGGAAGATTCAAAGATGAGAAACAGGCTCCAGTTTTGAAATTTTTAGAGATTTTCCATTTTAGACTAATAACCACTGTCCTAATTAACTCATTGGGTTATCTTAGACACATTAAATTTTATTTAAAAAAAGATAGAACCAGTAGGAAAAAGCTGTAACTTACTAAATTAAATAAGTCTTAGCAACTCTGAGCAGAGAGGTAAAGCAATGTAGAAATAATTTTCACCTTGAAGCATTTTTAAATAAATTTGTATATTTCTTAAATTATGACTGCTTAATAACAAAAATATTTTATCCTGGGAACACTGCCCATTGAGCAAAACCTAAAGAAAGAGTGAGTATTATGCATCAATGGCTCCTTAAAGTTTCTTTTTGATCTACATGAATAGAAATTTATGAGTAACTGAAGGCCTATTGTTCTATTGCACTTAAAGCTAAAAGAAAAATAGATGCATGAAGAGAAATTTTATCTCTAAGTTGAAGGTCCTTACTTTCCAAAGTCTCTGAAGTAAATGGGAAACAGATAACAGTCAGCATTTAATTATCCAGAACTTCTAGGAAAGAGATGGATAAAATCCATATTAATTTTCAGTTTGAGAAGCAGTTTCACCTGGTTATCAGCAGCATAAATTATCCTGACACTTTTTTTCCAACATATTTACTGCCCTCTCATTGTTTATTTATATATTTTGTAGGAATAGTGACCAAAGTATGGTAAGATACCTAGATAAACATAATAAATTAAGTAAACAAAAAATAGCCTACCTACATTCCTCTTACAGCAACCCAGTGAAGCAAAACCAAGTAAAATATTTGAAGATAGGGAGGAAATAATAAATTCCATGATATATTCAAGAATATCATCCCATATATTTTGATTTTATTAATAAAAGAGATAGTCTATAACTCAGGCCTAGGACACTTGCCTATTATGCAAAAGCCCTGGGTTTAATACTGAGCCCTCTGCTCCCCTCTGCCAACATACTTTTAAAACGAATATTGTTTCTTTTGCTATTATTAAATCTGGGACTGTAGACACATTGATTTACCATTACATAGAATATATTTAAAATAGAATTCAAAGTATACCTTAGTATATTTGTATGTCTATGTCTACGTATGTTATTTTTGTGGGTGTTTGTGCTTACATTTCAACATTAACTCAAAAAATAGGAATTTCACTGCACCTGAAGAAGAGAAATAAATAGAAAAGACTTAAGAAGGGCTTGATGGATTATGTTGTAGAAGATTTGACAGGAGAGAAAAAGGCAATTGCAAGATAAAGTCACTACTCTAGGGAGGACAAAGAAGTAAAGCCATTAAATCCAGACACCTCATCAGTGGCTAGATTGTGGGTCACTGGTTAGGAAGAGAGAGAAGAAGAATCCAGAAGGAAAGGATAATCGAATTTTAAAATACTTAGTTTGAAAAGACTGGTATAGATCCTTTAAGTGTCTATTGATTTTTACTGGACATAATGAAATGGGAACCCATAGTCTGCACACCAAATTTCTTTTTAACAATAGACATAAGTGAACATGGTTTTTGTCTAAGACAAGAGGTATTGTTACTCCAGTTTTTCATGATATTTTAGTTTGTATATTGTAATTTCCCTTAATTTTAAGAACGAAACCCTAAACCCTATGTTAAGTGTATATATACCTGCAATCCATTTTTCCTCTTACTGTAATTATCAAATTAGTTTTATGATAAAATCATTTGTACTAACCAAGAAGGATCAGTGTCTATGACACTGACCATTCAGTATTGTACTGAATAATAATAATAATAATAATAATAATAATAATAATAATAATAATATAATTTATTCAAAATTATTTACATTAAATGACTAGTTAAAGTGACTGTTTAAAAATTATCTAGGTAAAATTTATATGACTGTATTAAGTGTTATGCCAGGAAAAGAAACATTATATCAGCATATTTATTTATTTCAAAACAAGTGAATCTTCACTCTATTTATTAACTTTTCATAACATTTTGAAATCTGTACAAGAAAAGCATCAGGATTTAAGTTAGAATCATATACTTTAGCTATAAAAATAAGCAACAGTATCATTTTCCTTTGCAAAACCATTAACATAACACAGTTAATTAGGTGTAGCAAAGCAGTATACCATTCAAGAGTGAGAGAGCAGTTTGGTGTCTTCCAGAGAGCAATTTTGATGACACTGTCTTAAGAATCCAAGGGTTTAGTTATTACTTATCTTGTTTTAGTATTGCTTTATTGGAAAATAAAAATTAGTGAACTTTGCCTTTTAAAATTAGGAAAACAAATCCATAGGAATTATTGTCATGCCCACAGAAGCTAGCGATTAAATAAATGAGAAAGTACTTTGTTTTCTTTGTAAAAACTGAGAGCTTTGTCATCTGGCATTCATGATCACTTTGTACTAGACCCATTGCCATTATTCATTGTAACTACTACCATTATGTTTAAAATGTATCTATATTGAATATACATTTAAAACTCTAAGAATTATAAAAATGAAATAAAAATTGTCTTTTATACAGCTTTAAAAGAGTCCTGTGTTTTGTTTATGTGACAGGTTTTGTTTTGTTCTACATAACAAAGATGATGTGAGAATAGGACCACTCATCAGATAACTTTCATTCATATCAAGAAATGTGAAAAAGTGATTTTCAAATTTACTTACTGTACATGAAAACATCCAGCTTAATCAAAATATTTTCTCTAAAATTTGTATGCTACATAAAATTCTATATGCTAATATGAATAGAATGTCAGACCTTTTTGAGCAGTAGCAAAGTATCACTGTAATTATTTGAAAAGTTAGACATGAGTGATTTAAACCAGTATATTTTTGCCCCTCAAAAGCACTGAACTATTATTATTGGTCCAAAAGATAAATACTTTCACACAAACAGATGTGGAACAGTGGGCCACTAAGTCCACATGAAGACTTTTTAAAATTCTCAATCATTCAATTGCTTGGCAATTTATTGAATGTAGACATTTTTCACTAGATATAATAGCTATGTATAATATGGTAAGAATACTTACCCAGTGTGAACACACTATTTTTCCCATAGGGATTTGGAGATTTAAAGTATTTGCAGCGAAGGTCAGAATGAGAAATTCAATTTACACATATTAGGAAAGGTATTGGGTGTCAGGAGCAGGCGTATTCTTGCTTTGCCCACCAAATGCTGCTTCTTTTATTTCATTTTCTAACAGTTTAAATTTCATTTACAATTCAAAATTTAGCCCAAACTTTTGGAAAGCTTCTCTTAAAATATGTATTTTTTATGTGTATGAGTGTTTTACCTACATTTATGTCTGTGCAATAATTGTGTGCAGAGCCTGGGTAGGGCAGAAGAAGACATCCATTGCCCAAACAGAAATTACAGGTGACCACTAACTGCCATGTTGGGGCTGGGAACCAATCTTGACTCCCACAAAAGAGGAACAAGTGCTCTCATTTCCTACACCACTGCTCCAGATCCTGAAAAGTTTTATTCAATATTCAAATGTTGGCAAAGCATTAAGATTTCATGAAGCAAATAATTAAAACCTAGCCAATCTACCATGGATTGTATATATTAAACTATGTATTGTTTATCAAATTTTGATGTACATGTGTGTATCTTTGCCATAATCACCCCGTTGAAGACATTAATTTTTCTGAAAATTTCCAAGTGTCTTTTATGATTCTCAGACTTGTCTCTTTCCACCAATTTCTCTAGGGAACCTAGTGTGTCTTCTGTTGTAGAGAGTTAACATTTTCTAAATCTTGGTATTAGAAGGTCAACTTCATTTGTCTCTATTATTTCATTATTCAGAGTAATTATTTAAGCTTGATTCATGTTATCACATGTGTGAGTCCTTTACTTGCAGAATATCATACCACTGGACCTGGATAAACCTCATTTATTTATCTACTGACCTACAGATGGACCCTAAGATTGTTTCAGGTTTTGGGGTAGTTAAGATAAAGGTACTTGCTATTCACACTCAAAAACAATCTTTGCTTTCTGAGTATATACTTTCATTTCTAGGAAATAACTTAGGGATAGAAACTTGAGTCATATTTGTATTCACAAAAGTGTAAAACTACTCTGCTAAAGTGGTAGTGGCCATTCAAATTCTTACCAGTATACAGAAATGCTCCAATTTTAAGATGATATTTTCAAATAACCTTTCATTTTGACATTTGGTACCATTAAAAACATAATTAACCATACTTAGCTGGATCTCTTCTGAGCTTTCTGTTCTTTCCATTGGCTATCCGTGCACATCTGCATTGATGGTAAATGGCCCTGATTGCTATAACTTTATACTGAATCATAAATTCAGGTTCCACAAACTCTCCAACTTTTCTATTTTAAATAACATTCATTCTAGGCTTTTTTCCTTCATTGTCAACTTCCTAATTTTACTAAAAATATGTTAGGATTTTGAGTTGCATTTAGTTGAATGTAATAGTAAGTTAGAAAGAACATACAGGCTAATAAATGGATCTTCTAATCCATGAAAGAACATTGTATACTCATATCTTTGCTTATTTCAATCTTTATAAATTTTATTTTATTTCCTGATTCTCTTTATTTTTGATTTTCTACATACATTCATTCATTCTTTCGTTCATGCATTTTACATGCCAATTGATGTCCCCTCTGTGTCCCTACCTCACAAAGTTTCTCCTTCATTTCCCCTTCCCTTCTCCTCTGAGAGGTTGAGGGCTCCATCTGAGTATACCCTCATCCTGGCACATCAAGTCTCTGCAGGGTTAGGTACATTCTCTCCCACTGAGGCCAGATAAGGCAGTCCAGTTGGGGAATGGATTACCTAGACAGAAAACAGCTTTATGGACAACCCTGCTCCAGTTGTTGGGGGACCCACTTGGAGACTAATGTGTGCATATGTGCTGAAAGCCTCTGCCCAGTCCATGCATGCTCTTTGGTTGGTGGCTCAGCCTCTGAAATGGGTCTAGCTTAGTTGACTTTGTTGGTTTTCTTATGGAGTTCCTATTAACTTCATGGCCTTCAATCCTTCTCACAAGTCTTCCATAAAAATCCCGAAGCTCTGTCCAATCTTTGGGTGTGTGTATCTGCATCTGTTTCAGTGAGCTGCTGGGTTGAGACTTTCAGAGGACAGTTATGCTAGGCTCCTCTCATGCATGTCTTTTTTGGGGTCTGGTTTACATCACTCAGGATGATTTTTTCTAGTTCTATCCATTTGCTTACAAAATCCATGATGTCCTTCCTTTTAATAGCTGAATAGTAGTCCATTATGTAAAAATGAACTACATTTTCTGTTTCCATTCTTCAGTTGAGGGACATCTGGGTTGTTTTTACTGTTTGGATATTACAAATAAAGCTGCTGTGAACAAAGTGGAGCATGTATCCTTGTGGTATGGTGGAGCACTTTTTGGGTATATGCCCAGGAGCAGTATAGCTAGGTCTTCAGGTAGAACTATTTTCACTATTCTATGAAACCAAGCAAATAAAAGACATGTATGGAATTGAATCAAAGACTCAGAAGTAAATCCATACTTCTATGGACACTTGATTTTTCACAAAGAAGCCAAACCATACAATGGAGAAAAGTAAGCATCTTCAACCAATACTGCTGGTCTAACTGGATGTCTACATGTAGAAAAATGCAAATAGATCCATATTTAACACTCTGTACAAAATTCAAGTCCAAGTGGATCAAAGACCTCAACATAAAACTAGATACACTAAGTGTAATAGAAGAGAAAGTAGGAAACTGCCTTGAATACATTGGTACAGGAGACAATTTTCTAAACAGAACACCCATGGCTCAGGCTCTAAAATCAATCAACAATTGATAAAAAGGACCTCATGAAACTGAAAAGCTTTTGTAAGGCAAAGGACACTGTTAATAGGACAAAACGCAGTCTGCATATTGGGAAAAGATCTTCACTAACCTTACCTCAGACAGAGTGCTAATATCCAAATTATGAATAGAAGTCAATAAGTTAGTGTGTACTAAACCAAATAACCCAATTAAAAAATAGAGTACAGAGTTAAACAGAAAATTCTCAAGAGAGGAATCTTGAATGACCAAGCACTGAAAACGTTCAAAGTCCTTAGTGGTCAGGGAAATGCAGATCAAAATGACCCTGAGATTCCATCTTATACCATCAAAATGGCTAAGATAAAACCTCAAATGACAGCACATGCTGTTAAGGATGTGGTGAAAGGGGAGCACTCCTCCACTGCTGTTGGCATTGCAAACTTAAGTTTTATTTTTGACATGCTTTGTAGTTTTCTGTACATGGGGATATCTGAAGGATCCCTAAGTACTACATACTTTGTCAGATTTATCTTCAAGTGTTATGTGTTTTTATTCTATTTTAAATAGCTTTTGCTTAAAGATTTTATTATTGATGGTTGACATATGAAAATATGGTGCTTTATTTTTCTGTTGAAACCTTGGTAATCTTTTCTTTTAACTTAGTAGGAGTGCGTGTGTGTGTGTGTAGTCTATAAGATTTTCTCTATAGAAACTTACAACATCAGAGAATAAAATCATTATTTCTTCTGTTTCAATTTAGTTAATTTTTATGTATGTTTCTACCTTGGTTCTTGAACCCATAAGTTTTATACAATTTAAATAAAATTAAGTGAGAAGGAGTGCATTTTTGTCTTTTCTCTGTTATCTGCAATGAAATATTTGGTCTTCCCATAGTAAGTACGATGCTAGCTGTTGGTATTCTTGGAGCTCTGATTTAACAGGTTGAGAAAAGAGCATTTCATTTTAGGTGTTACTGCACTGACCCTTGCATTGGGATATTACTAAGCTACACAGAAAGACTTTTACTTTTACCTTTAAGTTTCTATACTCACTTCAAGAACAAACTTAATTGAAGATTAATATCTTTCAAATTCTGAGGCAAAAATTCTTCATGAATACTCTGCCAATCACTCTGACTTTAATGCTTTTGTTCTCTGCTTACTGAATTACTTATGCTCCTCATCCTTATGTGGGTTATAAGAATGGTTTTCTATGCTTCTGACTGCCTGTAGTTTTCTCACATGCTTGAACTCCTTGGTACTTAGCTGGCATCTTGATCCAGACACCACACAAACTCTTGAGCTCCTTCTCAATACAGACCTGTTTTCTAGGGGTTCTGTTTCCCCTGCATACACCAGCCTGCCTTGCCTTCCATTGTTCTGATTCAGTTGTCTCAAAGAGACTTACAAGGTCTCTGTGGTCCCTAGTCAGGTTCCTGGAGGCTGTTTGGAGAAGTCATAGGAGCTGTTATAATGCTCAGGTTCATTTGACATCTCTTAAAGACATCTGGTCACTGAAAACTGGGTCCTTATACTTTTACAGTTTTTAAAAGTTATTTCAGGAAAAGAAGAGATAAATCTAGTTCCTGCTTTTCCATCTTGACTGGAAGCAGAAGAAGACAGACTACTTTACACTTCATTTTCCCAAGTGCATGACAGATCAATTAACTTAGCTAAAGTAAGACATACATCTGTATAGAGTACACAAGTGGGAAAGATTGCGTACATGACAAGGAATTCAAGACTTTTTAAGTAAGAAAGAGCACATGGATTTGTGCTAGTATCAGAAAAGGGTGACTTTGTTTCACTCCGAATTTTATCTAATTCTTTCTTCTATCTGTATTCCCCAGGATACTCATGATGAACAAATTGCAATTGTACCAAACCTTGAAACCCTGGTAAACTTGTCCATTTTTGATTAATGGCTCTATCATCTGCTGCCAGCCATGATTCTAAAGACATTAATTTTAGTAGGAACAGCTGGTTCTGGGATACAGGTGCATGCTGCTCCTGCCACAGGATCTACCTATGATATATTAATAAAAGGATGATGCTGTAACTTTTTAGCTGCTACTGAAACTTCAAGCCAGTTCTTTCACAGAAGGGTAAATGAGACATAACTTATTGTATACTGTTCAATATATCATTGAATCCTCCTGATTTCAAAACACACTGTTATTTTCTGTTACAAAGAAAAAGGCAGTTAAGGTGACTTTAGTAAAAATAGTTATAGCTGCCAAATAGAGGGGCCTCAAATTAATGAAGACACCGAAAATTAAATAGACTTGCCAATAAAACCACTCACTTGTGTGAAATATGAGTAATTACAAATGATTTGAATTGAAAGTTCCAGTTTATGGTATTAATTCAATTGAAGATTTTCCTTTATTTTTATGATATAGAGAGTTATAACTCTTGATTAGTTACATATGGATTTATTTCCATAGATTTTTCCTTACAGGTCATTCTATGATTGCCTAAAAAGAAAATGGAACTCCCCTTTGTGTTAAAAATATAATCAGATATATGATAATTAATAGAGTATTACACATATCCAGCACATGTGTAAGAAAAAGGATAAACTGAAAATACATGCTGAATTGTGTATTCTAGGGGTGCTATTTTGAAGATTATGAGGATTTGGAAGGCAATGAAAGGAAGGGCAATTATTCTTACCAGAAAGCGTGATGTAAAAAGCATCAGACAAACAGTAAGGCTCTGGTTCAATCCCAAGCTTCATGACTTATCCTATGGTAATTGAATCATTATCTAACTTCTAAAATTCCTGTGATTCTTACAGTATATCAGGGTTGAATTTTTTTTCACTCTGAGGATTAATGATTGAACACTTTCTTTATTTGTTCCATTTTTTTCACCCACTAAGTATCAAACACCTTTATTTTAAGTGTAATTAAATAAACAACACTTTTGTTATCATCCAGGTATCTGTCATAAAATGGATTCTTGATGCTAACTTATTTTCCTATGATTTTTAAAAATGCCATCATGATTAAAACATACTCATGAAATAAACTCATATTTACTATGGTGCCTGCTAAAATAATATAATTACTTGAAGTCATGACTATTCTAGAAAATGAAGTGACTAGGCATAGTGTTTAGGATCAGAGAGGTGTACAAAGGCCTGCTTTATTATTTTATAGCTGAGTAAGGCTTTATCCAAATGATGTGATATGAAAACCTCTAAAAATATCGTTGCCTGGCAGTTTGGGGAAATACTAAATACCACATTTATTTCTAACTGCAGAAAAGAACTGCTTTCTCTAAGTTTTGTAGTTGCAGCAAATTAGGTATTATGTGTAGGAGTAGTATCTCGTCAGCAGTGAATCCCTTCATGAAGTTTGCTTTCATTACCAAAGTATATGCTAGGGAAGTTATTTACATAACATTTAGCTTAAAGAGCCAGTTCATAAACATTTGACTCTGAGCACAGAAACTCATTCTTTCCTTGAAACACTTTGTTACTATGGCAATAGGATGATTCTAGGAACATCAGTGGCTTGACAGCAACAGGGATTAGTGCAGTTATCACTCTTCAACAGTTTGTGCTATTCCTCTGCACAAATGCAAATAGAGTTGCTTTGACTTTAAACCCTTTTCTTCATAAGAAGAGCTCTATTTAATTGGCGCAGCAAACCCAGAATGAGAGAAAGAGAGCTTTCTGAAAGACCTCTGCTGGCAAGAAACACTTAGGCTAATTTATTCTTCCATGGCAATTAGTCTGAAATCACTGATGCTTCCTGGATTGCCAACTGATCATGTCTGCCAGCTTACACCTGTAGACACCTGCTGGCTGAAGCAGGAACATGTTGAAAAGTCTCCCTGTGGAAGAAAGCTTTGCAATTCTACCTACTTATGGTCTTGCTTGTTTTTATTTCATCTCAGCTCTTACTTCTTGACCTATTTCCTTTGTCGAATTTTATGTATACTGAAAACATGTAAATGGCAATGAAAGGTTGACTCACTCAAGGACAGCTTGAAACAACTCTTTACCTGGAATTTTCAAGTGATGCTGGAAATTGAAAATGTAAACAGGGTGGCTTGCTTTCTCAGAAGACAGGTTGTGAGGTATAAAATTAATCTCTAGTCTTTTTTCCTTTGTTTTGTTTTTGTTTTTTAAGATTTATTTATTTTATGTGTACATGAGTACATTGTAGCTGTCTTTAGACACACCAGAAGAGGCATCTGATCCCACTGCTTATGGTTGTGAGCCACCACGCGGTTGCTGGGAATTGAACTCAGAACCTCTGGAAGAGCAGTCAGTGCTCTTAACTGCTGAACAATCTCTCCAGTATCTCTACTCTTAAGTTATGAAATTGGGTAAAAATGCTCAATGAGTTTGCAAGAATCCCTGGAAATTGGATATTTTCTAGAACTAGTAAATTAAAAAAAAATGTACTGAGGGACATCTCCAGTGACCATAGTCAGCTTTCCTGGGAACATGTCTCTGCCCTTTCTGATAGGACAAACCTCAACTCTGCCTCACTTTTAATTTATACTCACATGCTACCCTGTAGAAGAGAAGTAAACAAGACCAATATTTTAAGTAACCCATGGAAACGGGACCACCATTGCTGTTGCATGCATACTTGGTGGGGACTTACATATGCTCAAAATGATAGGATGACCAGCACACACATGTGCAGATTGTCAAAACTTATATAATGACCTAACTATCAACTGGGTTGAGGATCAGTCCAATTGCTAACCCAGAGAATCAGCTCCCACCCCTGCCTATGCTCAAGAGAGAACACTGAAAATCAGAGCCCTAAAGTCATCTTGGCTGTGTCCACTGCTCATTGCAATGAATCAGTCTTTAATATTGTTTTCTCTCCTGAACAAAAGCTCTATAAACTGTTCATATGCACTCTAAAGATTCTTGTTTTTGTGCTTGTGAACGAATGTTTGTGTAATGATTCAAAACGTATGATGTCCTATTATAAAACCTCTTTACCTTTTTCTATTGAGGCATGGTCTTTCACTAAACTTTGGGCTAGATTGGTATTCAGCAAGCTCCAAGTCATTCTCCCATCTCTGTTTCTAACTGCTCTTCACTACTAGGGTTAAAGATAGGCTTGGAGAAACATCATTTTACATGGGAGCTAGGGATCTGAACTCATCTTAACACTTGTACAGCAAGTGTCTTTACCTGCTGAGCTATATCTCTACCCCTTCTGACTGGTTAGGATATCCCACAGTTACATCTAGAAAGCCTGGGTAAGAGGTAAGTCCCCTGAGTATGAAGGAAAGGAAGAAAGATCATACCTCATCCCTATGGCTGCACTTTTTTTTCTGTTCTTTCCTATCTGTTGTATTTACTAGACACACTAGGGCAAATAAAACCACCAGGCTGTTCTGGAAGCTTCAAGATATCTATACCATGTTAACTATGTCATGCGAGATGAAAGCCCATGCCCTTCCTGGCACACGATAGATACATGCATGGCTAGCTTTGTGTTACCTACACATATAGAACAAAAAAGAAAACCATGAGTTTTTTATTCCCCATTTCCTGAAATTCCCTCTCTTAACTTATTTTCTACCCTCTGTGCTTAACTTTAGGATTGTCAGTTTTCAGATCTCATGTGTAATCTGATCTCATGTGTAAATTGAGTTCCAACATTCAAGAGCCATGTTCTTGCTGTATGCCTTGCTGGAAAGCCCTAGTTCTGAGATTTAGGGGGTAAAGATCCTCTCTGGAATAGGCTTAAACTCTCCACTATTAAAGACTCTTGAGAGACAGAAATAGCTGAAAGTTACAGTTGTCTAAATCCTTCAGACTGAGAGTGCAGATTTTCCCTTTCTGATGATGTAAACTATTTCTTCTTTTTGTTTCTTCTTCTTCTTCTTCTTCTTCTTCTTCTTCTTCTTCTTCTTCTT
>JADRCH010000040.1:6496917-6685162 GCA_019843965.1 Rhynchomys soricoides
CTTCTCCTTCTCCTTCTCCTTCTCCTTCTCCTTCTCCTTCTCCTTCTCCTTCTCCTTCTCCTCCTCCTCCTTTAAAATTATTTATTTATTTATTTTAAGCATATTAGTATACTGTAGATGTCTTCAGACACACCAGAAGAAGGCATCAAATCCCATTACAGATAGTTGTGAGCCACCATGTGCTTGCTAGGAAATGAAGTAAGAACCTCTGGAAGAGCAAGCAGTCAGTACTCTTAATTGCTCAGCCATCTTTCAAGCCAAGCCTGGTTCTTCTTTTATATTGACAAACTCTGGTGTTCTGTCCTCCTTCAGGTAAGCCCAAGATATACTTATAGCTAGCTATGTATGGGATTTTATTTAAGAAGAGGCCAGTTATTTAGACTAGAAGGCTAGTTAGCACCACTGTAAATATGCAGTAATGAGAACAAATTATAAGGAGGACCACTACAGAAAGGGTATGAAAACTTAAGGGTAGACATACCCAACACTCTGAAAGAAGATACTAAATAGACACTCACCATGGCCATATCTTCCTACACCTCAGAGTTCACCCCTCTGGGAGATAATCAGGCCTATAATTCTACATTCCTTTGTATTCTCCACTGAAGGTCAACATGGGAAACTCCTAGTCCTCCGCATTCTTCCCTTTAATTAACCACTGGAGAGAGGTTCATCCAACCAACCTCAGTAAAAGGAATACTCTATTTTTCTGCAATACTGCCTGTCGTAGTACAAACTGGTCTATTGAAGAACTAGACTCAAACTTGTCTTACCTACAAGTATACAATTATATCTTTCATGTAGAATGCAAAAGAAATATTCTGAGATCTGATACATTTACACTTTTGTGGCTCTATGTTAGGAGTCATTGCTCTGTAAAGGGAGCAAAGAACCTAAGCAAATGGATATAAGCAAAGCTAGAATATTTTGGATGACTCACTACTTCAGATTATAACAGCCTCTCCAGGGGAAACAAATTATTGTCTTACCCAGTACCTGTTACTGCTCCCCCAAAACCTGACTCCTGAACTCCATTTTCAGTTCTCAATATATTCATAATGGAGTCCTATATTCGGGGACATGACAGACTCTTACTACTGAGAGAAATGGCTGGATTAAAGGAATCATATAGTTATGGTGCCATTTAGAATAATTTAACATCTAGAAATCTAAACTTAGAAAACTTAGAAATTACTTGGAGAATGGAACCAGTTGGTTCCCCATACTAAAGGGAATGAGAAAGGCAATAGCTAAGCCTGTTGATTACAACTAGATGCATCACTCAAGGGGGAGAAAAGAATCTTACTGTGTTTGTACTCACTGGTTATCTGTATTAGATCTAAAAGTTCACAAGTTTCTTTATTTGACTACACTAAAACTCATAGTTTTTTATTGATTTTGAATGGGAAAGTCTTTCTAATAAGAAATAGCAGCAATACATGGTAAAAATGGTACTTCCTTAGGGGGGTGAAGATAGTCCACACTACTTTGCCAGGGCATTAGAAAGGGCTCTTAGAAATTTGATGTTAAATGAGGGAGTCATTTTATAGTGATATAAAGTATCTATTGATATGGAGTCTCATCTAGGAAGCTTCTAATGTTACTACTACTATGATAGTATAATTTTTGCCAGAAGAAGATACAAATTTATCCAAGAAAAGGCACAATTCTCTCCAAAGAGCAATGTACATCCTTACTCAGAAATTATGCGACTCACTCCAACCACATTTAGACTGTTTATACTTTGAGTCTCAGTCACCAAACAATACTACTCTTTCTTCTTGCAAATGGTAGTGTTTGCCAAATATGGATTCCCAATTCCTTTTTAAGGTAATTAAAAAGGTGAGAATTGACTTACTGAAATGAATTTTAAAATACAGAAGCCTTCCTAGGTCATCATAGAGGATTTAATTCAGACTTCTCCTTGGAAACACTTAACCTAACAAAACTTCCATTTATTTTTTAGCAGTAGAATAATACGGAATAGTCATTGATGTTCTGCCAGTAGCAAGGCCCCATCCATGATCACTAGGCAGTCCTTCAAAGAAGCTAGACAGAACTTCAAAGGAATGACCTAATTAAGGGTGACATCACCAACTGTTCTTTTGGTAAAGTAGACTAGAAAGATAACTCTATTGAAGGTTTAAATTCCCATCATGTTGAAGCTATTCTGGAGGCTGAAGGACACCTCAGGATGACAGGGGAAAGAATAATCAATAACAAGGCACTGTCTTGGAGATTTCCAATGGTGTGATAAAGACTTGTTAACATTTTGAGATTGGGGAGTTGAACATTATTGTGACTAGGCTGTTTCTCAGATTTATACTAGCTGACCTAACCTAACAGATGAATCACTGTTCAATCTGGAGTAAAAATGGTACACTAATGACAGTAGATATATCCTCCAGATGGAAATACAGGCTGAATATGCCATTGTGAGCCTCAACAGGGTAAATCAAGTCACAAGCACTATCTTCTGGAACTTTTGCCCAAAGCACTAAAAGAAAGTCATTAACATTTGTCCTGGCTTCTGATATCTTCCTTTATTGTGATATGCCCCTGCAGAGACATGGAGGGAAAAGGGGATTACTGACAGGGAAAAGTCCTCCAAAAAATAAAAAACAAGAGATTCTTTTGCTACTAAAAGCTGTTAACCTTGCAGAAAAGTGTCAGCAATCACTGAAGGACAATAGATCAATGTCCAAGGGAACTCAAAAGGATGAGAAAGAGGTGTAAGCTCTGGTGATATCATCCTTTTAAACCCTGTGTCTGGTCCCTCTCAGTGAAACATTTGAGGGACTAAGAAAGAGTTCATTACATCAGGGAAGGGGCAAACAGCAATATGGAAGTAGCTAATTGGTCAAATACCAGTTTTACTAAAAGCTGAAAAATGGGGAGCAAGACCCTGCATGCATCTTACACATTGGTTATGATGCCTCTCTGACTATGGCCTTATATTTTTACAGAGAACTGCTTAATGGTAACTATCAAACCAATGTGCCTTACATGTTTCCTCTGTGCTCTTTACAACCTGACCAAGAATACCCTCTCTGATTCACCTTGTTTAAAGAAGGCGTACTTAACCAGCTTAGGATTGGAAGACTTTACCCACATGCCTGCCTGCTAAGGGTTGAAGTAACTGCTAATGTTGGTGGCCATCTTGACCTCATGTATTGAAAAATCTACCAGGTCAGAGAATGTAATCAGTGTAGTTAATGTACACTCTTCCAAGAAATGATTGTCCAACTCACCACCCAACATTACTCTAAAGAGATAATATATAATTCTTTACTCTCAGGTCACACAAAATGAAAAGGACTTAAGAATGAATATGTAAAATTGTCTTTCCCTGAATCTCTAAAAGTAGTAGATGATTTGAGGTTGTCAGATGAATTCTGTGCTTGACAAGGGGACTGTTGATTATTTGGACAGAGAAATAGGACAGAGAAGCAGATCCAGAATGGGTGGCATGAATGTTACAAAATCTGCATACAGAAAAATATATAAACAGAGAGGAAGTCTGGAATTCACTAAGCCTAACTAGGACTGGTCAGAGGCACTGACACATGTAGATACAGGGATACTGCAGAGTGTCTAAGGTGACTTGTGACTCGTTATAGTACTAAAATGTACATCCCTGGGTGGAGATTTAAGATGAGATACATGATGTTCAGAGTACTGTGCAGAACTGTGAGAAAAAGAGAACATGTGTGAGAAATCCCATTATACAGTTGACTCTAAAAGCCCACCCCATGTGACATAAATGCTGCCGTCCTCTGTGCAGTGGGGCTATGTGAACTCCTAATCCTTTTTCCTCAGCTGAGGATGTGCTTCTCCCACATAAGAGTATCTTTTTATAGTAAACGGGCCATGCTTCTACTATCTAAATATCATATATCTATAATTTCTTGTTGTGGAAAACATGAACTGGGAACTGTTCTTGGGTACCCAGCAGGTTCTGACATCCACAGACATCATTTACTTCCTACCCTATGATGTTTTCTCTGAAGCATCAATGGTAACACAAAGCCAAGAGTGCTTCAATGAGCATGCCTTTGGTTGCAGCAGGTAGCATGCATTTACTTAAGGATATGATGTCGAGGAAGCCTGTAGCCACTCAACTTATGTTTGTGTCTATGTTGAGTCTTGCTATCTTCCCCCAGACTACCTCCCCAACTCCTTGTTAGGGCAATTATGTAAATTCTTAATTTCTAAAATATATTTTCATTTATCACTAAGGTTAACAGATGGTTTAATGAAAATGCTGTCTCTTATGCATCTTCTACAGGGTTGAGTAGATGCAAGCATTATGAAGTATATACAAAACAAAGAGAGGAAATTGTTCTATCATCAACTAGATCAGGAGTTGCTGTAACATTTCTTTGTTAATCCTGGACAGGCTGATGAAAGCTTCCTCTAATTCATAAGATTTGAGCTTTAAACATTTTATTTAACGTCATGACCCTCACATTCTGCTAAACCATTAGGAAACAATATGTGTATATATTTGTATAAAGAATGGATTTATTTGATTATGTCTGCTTCACTGCTGTTAATATTTCAAATTATTTAACTTTTGAATTTCTTGTATTAGTGTGTCTGCAGTTCTTTCCTGATCAAAGTCAACATTTTCCACATGTCTCATATTTATGACTGAAAAGACAATTTTCTTGAAGAAAGCAAGGTGTATAAAATTACCATTATGATATTTTGTCTTTCTCATATTATTTCTTAGATTTTGGTTGAAGTATAGTAATAAAATGTTAAATGGGGCATTGTGCAAGTATTCTGTTCCCTGCATATCATGTTAGGGTTATTTAGATCATATAAAGTTGAAGAATAAAGAAATTTAAAGTAACATGACATACCCATCATCTTTTCACAGAAACACACTAAGTACTATGATGGGACTTTGGACATTTTAAAGTAACTATTGATTGGATTGTGTCTAGAACACTTCTGCAATTATCATCTTTAATTATTAACTGGCTACAGTCACCAGAGATGAAAATCTCAATGAGGATTGGCTTTATAGGATTTTCTATAAGTGATGATTTTAAGTCAATTGATAAAGAGAGACTCAGCCCACTATGGGAGTCATCGTTTCCTAGTCAAGGAGTCTAGGCTGTATTAAACTAGAGAAATCCAGCTCTGCATAACCAAGAACATGAATATGTTCTCACTTCTCAACTGTGGATGTGATGTGTATATCTGTTTTAAGCTCTTGTTACTGTGACTGCCCTGCTATAATAGACTATGACCTGGAACTATATGCTGAAATAACTCCCCTTTACTCTTAAGTGTCTTTTTTGTCAGGATATTTTTATCATAGCAGTAGAAATGAAACTTAGACTATCACAGAATCAAATATGCCTGAGGGTAGAACAATTGATTCATTTTGCTGTCTCTGTTGAATATTGTAGGTTATAATTCAGTTCCTTTTTTTTTATTCTATTGTATAGGGACTCGAAACCTAAAAGCAGCAATTTTAGAATATTTGATTATGAAAGTTATCCATGCAACCAATGATTAGCCAGTTGGATGTAGTTATTTGTGATTCAGAAGTAGAAAAAAAGACAAGAGTGAGGTGACTCTGTGTATTAGCTCAGCTGTTGAAGATCACAGCAGATATCTCTGGATGAGAGAATTTGTGGTTTTAGCCACTCCCTGCTTCTGGAAACATCAAGGAGTATCTAGAACTGGTAGCTTCTTGTCTCAGGCACAGGGATGGGAGAACTTCCTAGATCCTCATCACAATCTGCAGCTCCTGCCCTCTCCAAATCTTACACATTTGCCTTGGTGAATAGTTAATGTTTTTGTTACTAGGAGCATTAAGTGTAATTGGGATGATTACTGGTGTGATTGTCATAGGAGAAGTCAGAGGCACGTGTAGCATGAGAAGACTGTTATGAGTTGGTTTCTGAGGTCATCTATAATGCTGAGATTTTAGGAAAATGACTTTTGGATGAGTCTCATTATAGGTCAGTGTTAGTTCACTGAAAAGTTTGTTGTAAATGATCTGTGATTTGGTTTAAACTCCAAGACTAGTAATGAAAGCAAAAGTTTCAATGTGTGAAGATCCAGTTTCCATGCCCCCATGCTGTGGAAACACAAACACAGTAGCAATGAAACTAACAGTCTTCAGAATAAACACCTTTGAAAATCCCTTATTTGTTTTTTTTCTTCTTTGTCCTTTGTGTTTTGTTTTTTTAAAAAAAGTTATCCTTATGTGCTTAAAAGCATAGGCATCTTCAACTTCATGATTTACATACAGAATTGAGAAACACAGTTCATATTTATTTTTTCATATTAAGAGATTTTGTAACTACCTTTTAATAAAAATTTTATATAGCCTATGGGTAACAAATATGTATGTCTTAACACATGCACGTGTTTAAATGGTAAATGGAAATACTAATGTAGAATTTACAATCCCTGTGTTTTACTTGCTTGCTGGTTTTGACTCTTAATAAGTTACAATCCTTTTTTATTAGAAGACATTCTACTTAGCAGCTGGGTTGAATTTCAAACTCTAATGATTTTTTTTTTTTTTTTTTTGCAAATCAATGGTATTTCACTTAGCTTGTAGTCATTAGATTTGTGATTTATTATTTAGTACCGTGTTAATTTTCCATTTAAAACCATTTCCTAAAGCAACTTGTCTGAACTGCTGTTTTTGAGATCACAAGATTTATTTGTTGATCAAATACTGCAGTGAATTTCTCTAGGAAAATTCTAGTTGATGGAACGTTACACATAGATAAAAGTTGATGAATGCAAAAGTTCTTCATGAACTATGCATGATGTAAGAGATTGATATGTATTTGATATATAAGCTCTTAAAGTTCACCTATTAAAATATAAATAATACTTCAGGAATGAACAAGTTTCAGAATTTTCTTCAATGTCATGACTTATATAGAACTGTTAACCTCAACAAAATCTGTCTTTATGCCAAAACAGCTACCAGATCTGGAATTACAAGAAAACACAAATGGGATATGAGCATTTCAAATGAAAGTAGCACTATGATTATTCCTGAATGATAGAAGTGACTTTCTAGAAGAACAACTTTGAGAAAATGATGCACACATTAGAACAAATGGACCAGGTAAATCAAATTCCTATATGCTGTTGAATAAAAGGGTGTTGGGGTGGCCACTTAATTAGTATGTGGTGCCATGCTGAAAGGAGCAACATTCTTCTTAGATATATTCACTTCATTGGACCTTTTCTGGGTTTGATTTTCCTGGAGGGATGAAAATGTGAGGTAGTGAGGTAATGAAATAAGGAGGGTGGCATTGTCTATAGCTGTGGATTGGAGGACTGAGAGAGATGGGAGAGAAGAGAGTTAAATGTAGAATGAAACAGGGTGTGAATTAGAGTGTTTCGGCTGATGTTCCCAATAAGGATATTATGGTGGCCAGATATGGGTGCCTGGTTTTATCCAGCAAGGTGGGTGTATAAACTGATACCCAGAATAGGAATGCAGTTGTAAGAAAATACAGCTGGAGAGGAATTTGGGACTGAATCATTGCCCAGAACTACTTCAGAGTACCCTGTTTTTATAGACTGTGTTACAAACCCTCGTAACTCCTTTTCGGAAACCTGACCAACTAAATTTAGTTTTTTCAAGAGCTAAAAGTGAACCAGATTTTGTCCTGAAACCGGGTGTCTTTTATTCAAGTTAAACAAAGTCCATTATATATGTTTGTGTTTGTGTGTGTATCTGTGTGTATCTCTGTGTGTGTCTGTGTCTCTGTGTGTGTTGCTGGGTGTATTTGTGTATATGTCTGTGTCTTTGTTAGTGTTGGTGTTGTGAATCTGTGTGTGTCTGTATGTGTGTATGTATTGTTAAATTTTCAAAAAAATTATTTTTATGCTTACTACTTGAGTTAATACCTAAAAATTTAGCTCAGAATTATATAATACTTACTAAAAATGACATAATGTCCTGCAGGATATATGATAAAACCTACACAGGAGGAAACCACAACACTCTGGATGTGAAGTCATCTGACACTGCAGAACTATTGATTTTTCTGACATTTAATCCAAGTTCTATAAAATCATAATGAATACATTGAGAATATAATGAATTAATTAAAAAAATTCTCTTGAAGAATGCAGAGTTTAAGCAAAGCTTTCCTGTTACCTTTTAAGTCACACACACACAAAATGTGTTTAATACAAATGTAGTTTTGATATATATGTTGTTTGGGATTTTAATTTTGATGAAATATAGGGGTAATTCAAGGTCTAAACCAGGTTGAAAATCAAATTAATGTACTGCATATGTGCTGGGAGGAGCTGAAGCAGAGGTTAGGAACAAAGTAGTCATCTTTGAAAATATAGGAAATAAAGCATTTTCACCATTGAGCACAGACAGTAATGTTTGTCTGATTTAATGCTCTTGAAAATTATTTTCAAGAGTAGAAACTCTTATTTGTTCTCAAATTACTAGTTTTGTCAAGACATTATGTAATGGAATATGAGTCTTTTTTTTTTTAATGAGCAGTTCAAGGATTTTAAAAAAATATTTATTTACCTATGAGTTCTCTCCCTGCATGAACACTTGCATGCCAGACACGGGCATCAGAAGTCATTATACATGGTTGTGAGCCACCATGTGGTTGCTGGGAATTGAACTCAGGACCTCTGGAAGAGCAGTCAGTGCGCTTAATTGCTGAATCATCTCCCTAGCCCCATTAGACTAAATTTAAAATTAAATTTATTAATTTTATATTTTAATTTTGAACTGTTGGATTCTGAAATGTGGGTGAATACCAAAACAAATACTCATGTTCTAAGTATAAGAAGTCTATGGCTTTATCCTTTCTTTGTGATTTACTAAATTTTTTTAATATTATGTTAGCATGTATGCATGGACACTATATATATATATATATTTTTTTTCTGGTTTTAGCCAAACCATGATAACATACTATATATCCTTTTCTTCTGAAACCTGATCTGTGATTTCTATCTCTCTTTAAAAATAAAATTTTGAGAGTATTTTAATGAATGCTGCCTAAATGACAACACATATGGCATTGGAAGTCATGTCATATACATCTTCTCTAATTTAGCATCGTCCTATTTTATTTGTAAAATATAAATTCATACAAAATTTATATACAATATACATATATCATATACACATATATTACTATAGGAAGAAACATAAATAATAAAAAGGAATTTGAAAGACCAGTGAGATGGACTCTCTAAGACTTAGTGACCTCCTCCTCTCTACAGGGAGAGTACATTAGCAGATGCTTCAACTATACAAAAATCAGGTATTTCAGTTCATTTCATATCTTAAAATTATAAATTATTTTAACTTTTTCCAAGCAAGGACACATAATTTGATCTTTTAATGCCATAACTAATGTTACCAGAGCAGGTAGGTATTAATACATATGAGAAAGCCACCTTGGACTAATATGGAAGGACAATGGTTTTATTATACTTGATTTACTCAGTGAGGGCACATTTCATTATTTAGAGATAATGTGGATTATATTATGATTAAAGAACTTAAAATATTAAGCTTTTAGTTCATATACCTAAAATGTAGGTTTAAAAAGAGCATTTAGAAGTATTAAACGGTGAAATATTTTAAACAACAGCTGTGATATGTGTGAACACTTTGATATTTCAAGGACCCTAGACACTCAAGGTCTTGTATTGTACAGCAGCTTACATGCAAAATGGCCTGGCACCTCCCCATTAAAATGAGCAAGTGGTTTCATTCTCAATATCTGGTTGCCGTTAGCATCTTGTTCTAGGAAAAATTGGATTAACTAAAATAAGATAAATTTTTTTTCCCTAAGAAACATTGCAAACCTTTCCCACATCTTAACAGTTTTGATATCTATTTTCACTGGAGGGAAAAAATAGGAGTCAGCTGCATGACACTAGCCTGAAAGTCAGGGTTAACATTACCTGCAGGCTATGAGGTCCTGTTTTCATAGAAATGAAATTTGGATTGTGGAAATAGAAGAAAGACTTTGAAACTGAAGTGGCCTGTCACTAGTGGAAAAAAAAAGTGGAGATGCATTTTTATATTTGTAGAAGGGGAATGATTGGAAGCATTCTAATAACCCTTCTACTGTGATCAGAAAATCTGTCGAGGAGGATAAAACTACTATACATTTTAATTAGAGGGATAGAGGAATATTAGTCTACTAACAATGACATGAAAAACACAGCAATGCTTCCCAAAGGCCAGAAACATCAGCAATTTCCATGTATTGTGTTGGAAGCTTTAATTCTTACTATACAATGTGTGATTTATCATCTTGAGTGACCACAGGAAGCTCATATTTGAAAACTTGAGTAGAAATATTTTCATTTCTCCAAGACCGAAGTCATGTAGATCTCCAGTGAGTCCTGGTTTGGCAGTTTGAAAGCAGAAAATACAATTACACATAGTGTATTTAAGGTGCAGCTCTGAGAAGTTTACACCATTCTTATTGATATATATATATGTCATATATATATATCATATATATCATAAATATATATATATATTTAAAATGTGATCTTGTTTATGTCTATGATTAGAAGATCAGATTAGATGCTTGTAGTTGTCTGTGGAGTTTGGGATTTTATATAAGCATTGACCTTTCAGATGCCTAAACTGAAAGTGAGAAACAAGAGGTGATAATCTCAACACCAGGCTCTCCGACATACTATGCTTCCCATCACTTACCTGGGAAATAAAATAGATTTCTCCATGTTTTTTTTTCTGCTTCATTTAATAAGTTTAGTGCTTACCATAAGTTTTAATTTAAAAAAGAAAACCAATTGGCTTTTTTGAGAAATACAAGTTTCCCAGTTACTGATTTTAATTGTTGCTGTATTATATTCCCCAACATATTAACCTTAAAAAAGCAGTCATTAAATCACCAAGATGTGACATTTTTATTAGCATTTCTGACTATGTAAATAGAGTGAAAATAATTTAGTTAAATTTGTATAAAACTGAAAAATAAATATTAATTAAATTTCTATATGTGGTTTTGTCTAATATTAATTTTGTTAAAATAATTATGGCTCACATTTCACATTATGTTAAAGCAAACAAAAACTAACTTGCAATGTTTTTAATTGAAATTCTGAGTATCTATCAACATTTCATAATAACTAATATTTTATGGATGTATATGTTAAACTTTAGTGGAGAGTCAATATTATTAGATGGAAAATATGTAGTCACACCATGCTATGTGATATTACTCCTGGGAAATGTGAAAAAAATTATACTCACCCCAGATAGAATATCAAATGTTAGACCACCATGTGGATATTACTAATGTCCAACTTGGTGAATCAACATATTTTATTGGTGTCATTTATAGGAGTAGGAGTGAGAGGTTACTTGGAAGAACAGAGGAGACTCAAAGATAGCTGAATTATCAAAGATCACTCCAGCATGAATGAGTATTCATGAAATCTGGAAACAGTTGTAAAGGCAGCTCAACAGGCTGAACATCTTTTTCTAGGTAATTTACTTTCTCTGAGCCATAGATACCTGAGTTTTCACAAAGAAGCCAAAACTACAGACTAGACAGAAGACAGATTCTTCAACAAATGGTGCTGGTCTAACTGGATAGCTACATGTAGAAGAATGAAACTAGAGCCTTATTTCATATCCACCACACATCTCAACACCAAATTTATTAAGAGCTTCAGCAAATACAAACCCAAGAACAAGGAACTATCTACCTACTTTTGAGTTGTTGACCAATGAGGTACTATAAACCAAGTATTAAAGCCATTGACAATAGTTCTGATTATGCTTCATAACTTGGTAGCAAGTTCCTGTTGTTGAAGACAACATATATTTGAGCCACAGAGCATGGAGAAATCAAACTAGTCTTCATCTGGAAACTTCATTTCTACTGCCTAGCTTTCACGGTGCTAAACATGCTATGCACACTATGAAGGAAAAAGAAAATCATCAGTCTCATCCAGCTATGAACCATGTAAGCAGCAATAGCAACTTCCTGACAAGACATATCCACTGTAACAATAGTGGCATAAATGTTGTGGTGGTAGCCAACCACTTTCTGATTGGCTCTAAGGCATGCTCATCTTGAAACTGATGAGGAACCAAGAACTTGTGGACTACATGTGAGTTAGATAGGTCATGCATGTATGGGAGAATGCAACACTGTTATTCTGCCAAATTGACATAGTATTAAAACAACTTCTAATGTCTTATTGCATGTCCATATATCAGAATATCTCTCAATCCTCATCACTGAATCATCTTACAACAGATGACCAATAACGCAGAGAACCTCAACTGGTCAATCTGCATAGAATTAAAGACTGGATTGCTCAACCTTAAGTGAGACATACATATTAAACTCTTCTCTAGAAGATACAGGAATCATTATGAAAGAAGGAATGTGAAGATTACAAGAGCAGGAGGTGGTAGATAACATCAAGGAATCATTGTTTTCTAGAAAAAATGGTCAGTTGCATGCATGAACTCACAGCAATTGTGACAACATTATCAAGACCTGTATGATTTGAGACAGCCAAAATCATAAGTTAGAAGCAGCAAAGTGGGCATAAAATCCCATTAGAAGGGCTATTGGCATTTGGTAGCTACTGAGATTGGGAGGGTCAGTTTGCTTTAATGGTGTGGCCCCTTGTAAGTTGACCACACGAAGACTAGTCAGATTTTACAAATAGGAATCAATGGGAAAGAAGAAATGGGAGAAGGCTAAAGAGGATAAGAAATAGGAGGGGGATAGGAGGGAAAACTGGGAGGAGGGAGGAGGGAGGAGTAACAGAGTTCTCAAAGTTAGGTGGGAAGGGTGGTAATGGTGCAGAGGGTGGCTATGGGAGGAGTTGGAAGAGTAGGTAAATAACTAAAGTAAATCACATGAATTATCTAGGAATTAATAAAAAATAATATAAAAATCTACTAAGTAAGAAATAGATCCATGATCCAAAAGGAGAAATGCAAATAGAACCTTAGGTGAAGTTATCTTTTTAATAATTTTTATGTGACTCTTAATATTGTGAAGGAAACCTTGAAGGAACACACACACACACACAAACACACACACTCACACACACACACACATACACACACACAAACACAAACACAGTGGGAGGATCAGAGGAGAAAACTATGTTTTCATTTTACAGTATAAAAGAAGGCAAGGTCCTCTTCCTCAATGACTTTCTTTTCTTTTTTCTTTTCTTTTTCTTTTTTGAGATAATAATTTGCTTTCAAGCTTTCTCCCTTCCCTTTCCTTTCCGCCTTCCCTTTTCTTTCCCCAAGCCCCCTCATATATCCCTCCTCACTCTCTTCAAGTCATATCTTCTTTTTAAAAACTCATTTTTATTACACACACACACACACACACACACACACACACACACACACGTATTCTTAAATATAACCTGTTTAGCTTGTATGCTACTGATATACTTTGAGGGATGACCTTCAAAAATGAACAACCAATTCACACGTTCTTCTCCAGGAAAGGCCACTTCCTCATTCCTCAAACTCTACAGGCCTATAGGACTATAGTTCTTTGTATAAGGGTAAGGATGGGAGCTTGTCCCTATATCTCCCTCTCAGTGCTGGGACCTGATCTGGCTTGAAACCTGTGCAGGCCATTTGCACATTACTAGTCTCTGTGAAGTCACATGTAGACCAGCCCTGTTGTATCTGGAAGACACTTTTTCCTTGTCATCTCTCCCCTCTTGCTCTTATCGTCTTTCTGCCTCACCATCCACAGAGAACCCTGAGGGGAGAAGTTTGATGGAGACTTCCCATTTAGAACTGATTGTTCCAAAGTCTCCCAGTCTCTTCACATTATCCAATTGTAAGTCTCTGTAATAGCTCTCATCTATTATAAAAGATAGCTTTTCTGATGGTTAGAGATATAGTATAATTTCATTAAGAGTCATTTTATTACTATGTTTCTTTAGAAGAACAATAAATAGTATTTAGTTGTCCATTAGGTCCATGCTTTTCTAAGTCTCAAGTCCTTAGCCACCTGAGCATGCCAGACATGAGTTCCATCTCAGAAGTTATCCTTAATTCCAATTAGACAGTGGTTCATTACTTACATTTTTGTGCCACTATTGTACCAGCGTATCTTACATGCAGGTCACCATTGTTGAAGGCAGCATTTGTACTTTAGCTGGTATTTTTCTTCCCCCTCTAACAGCATGCAGAATTGTTGCATGTAACCATTAATACCACACCACCTAAGATCGAGGAACAGACTGCATTACCAACCCCTGCCTAGAGAATATTGGATCTGCAGATGAAAAACACAGATAGAAACATCTGTTCAATTTCTACTTGTCTTATTGATTCAACTGATGGGTGGCTCCAATCTACCTTGGCTAGATTGTCCTTTCCAGTACTTCCAGCTCAGCACCCCAAATATGCACTCAACTTCGGTTGCTTGGCCACCTTCAGTCCCAACTCAACTTCCTAAACTTCCCCATCTCACATGGCTGGTTGGCTTTTCTTCCTCTGAAGCATGTTGAAAGCCTTTTCCTCTCTCTCCTCCTCTACTAGCTTACCTGCAGAGACCCAGAAGTCCTGCCTATTCTTTCCACCCAGCAATTGGCCCATGGCATCTTTATTGATAATCAAGAACCAGTTGGGGAATAGCACCTTGGCATCAGAACCACCCCTACACAGAACACCTTCCAATACCAAGAACTCTAGTCTGTAGTGAAGAAGGCTTTAGTTAGGTCCCAGCTTGTTTTGTTTTCTAATGTAGAAAGTTTGCCAAAATGCAAATGCAAATGAATAGGAATAAATAATATCATTTCAAATCGTGATAAAATAAATGTTACAATGTAATTAAATAAAAAGTAAAGTTACTAGATTAAGTAATGAGCCCAGGATATGAGGATAAAAAATAGTTCTGATGATCAAGAAGAGAATCTGTGGAAAATAAAACAAAACAAAAAACAAAACAGCAATAGAACAGAAAGGGAACATGTGGAGATTGCAATGCCCAAACTCCAAAATTGGAATTTGTAGAGTTGTCCTGGAACTGTGTACCAAACTTTCCCAGTGACTTTTAGTAATGTAAAAATTGAATTAATACTGGCATCTGCATGCTCTTGTAACTATTAAATGATTATAATTATTTTTAATTATGATCAAGTGTAAATGGGAAATCTTTGAGGAAGGTTAGCAGTAAGAAAACTATGTGAGATAAAGAATAATTCAGTTTCTGTAATGAGAGACTATGTATAGGACAGGTCATTATAGAGAAAGCACTAGTGTAAAAGACACAAGTGAATGGTTCTGTATGGACTAAATTGCATTTGCTAATGGCACAATTAATTTTATTTCATCTGTCCTTTTATTTTGTTTTTATCATTTTGAGACTCACTGTGTATGTAGCCCAGGCTGGTCCCACACTCAAGATCCTTATGTTTCAGCCTCCTGTGCACTGAGACTACAGGCATGTACCACTATGCATATGCATGGCTAACTTTTATGGTTCTCTAAGAAACCCTCCTCTTTTAGTATCAAATAAAATTATTTAAGCATAAACTGTGTTTGGCCAAATGGCCACAGAAAAATTCTAAGCATCATTAAGAGGATGTTTTACTTTGCTACAAATATAAGGATTCAGCAAATGTATAGAGTCTTGTTGGATAAAACAAATTAATATTTATAGCTCATAGACAAACTCCAAAAAATGACATGAATATAAGAATGGTCAAGAGTTAAAATTGAGATTTAAAGATACACTGTATTTGGCACTAAAATCAGTTCAAATTATGTAATGATGTTTTAAATGAAGAAGGAAATATTGTCATCAAAAACCCGAATGTTTGTCTGCATATGGGAATATTTACCTCTAATCCTAGCATTTGAGAGACCTATTTAGAAGGACTATCAGTTTGAGGCTAGCTTGGACTACAAGTTACAGTTCAGCTTTGACTGCCTCATAAGACAGTCAAAACAACATATACACAAACAAAGAGACAAAACTCTGTATGGTATCTATATGGAACATCTAAACAACAACAACAACAACAACAATATAGAATGAGTATTTTCCTTATAATTTTGTTAGAACAAAGTGAGCATATTTGAGGCTTGAATATTAGGAAAAATAAGTTGATACATGATGAATGTAAAATTATTTGAAAAAAGAAAGCGTTGTCTTCTGCTGTGTGTCTGATCACAGCACTGAATGATATAGAGGAAAACGTGTCACCAAAACATTTAAAAATTTGAAGTTCACTTATAGAAAAAGTATGAATTACAAGAGTTTCTGAGAAAATCTATGGACACAGTATAAATTTAGTAAAATGAAGTATAGACTATACTATTCAGGACTCATTCAGATAAGCACAAGTGTATACACAAATATGGATGATACCAATGGAAGTGCTAACATAGAATGGGGAAAGCTCATCATGGTTCCTTGAACCTAAACAAAGAACTACAGGCAACCAAGAAAGGCTGAGAATGGGAGAAATAGTCTTTCCCAGGAAAGAGCTCTCCAATTTGTTGTCTAATACCAGGTAGTCAGCCCTAAGATCATATACAAAGAGGAAATACTATACAGACTGAGCAGTTTGTATTTACATATATATATATAACAATGATAAAAAAAAAAAAAGACCATGGTGGGAGAGAAGTGTGATCTTTAGATGCTTCTTGAAAGTAAAGCATTCATTTAAAGTCATTTGAAAGTAAGATTCTCTTTACAAAGAACTGCTTTTATTTTAGAACCACTGGACTATATCTGCAGAGTTCACAACAGAAAAAAATGGATCGTTAAGTGATAGGAACTGCCAGAGCAATTACTAGTACTGAAAAATAAGCAGCATAAAAATACAGAAACCCAATTTTGCATTGGAAAGGCTCCTTAGAAGCTATTCACTCCTCATCAATTTCAAGTTTATACTGAATAGAATAATAAGCACCATTAGAATAATTCACTATTCACCAAGAATAATAAACCACTTAGAATAACAAGACTAAAATAATAATCCAGTGTTCAAACCATAAAAAAGAACTGGGGGTAAGATAGGAAGATTCTTAAAGAAGTTGAGTTTCTTGCTACTGAGAGCTACTGAAATTCTGCAATGTGTGGAGTTGCCTGAAAGCATCCCATGTCTGCATTCTGCTTATGATTTGTGCATCCACTAGGAAAAATATGGTGGAGGGGGTAAGGAAGAGGAAGAGGCAGAGAGATCTGGAGAAAGAAAGGGTAAGAAGAATAAATTAATTTCTTCTGCTGTTCTTTCAATCTAGGACAAGACTGTTAATCAAAAGCCTTCCCATCATTCCCAGCTTAGTTCAATTGCCATTGTGTTAAAAATTCTTCTCAAATCTACTTCCTATGCACTAATATCATCTTGTCAGAGGTGGGAGAAACAGAAACAGAAGATAACATTACTTAATCCAATGTCAGTATTTTAATAAGAGTAATGGAAGATCAAATCTTTAGATTTCTCACTTAAAGGAATATTTTCCTTTTTAAATAAGTAATGCCAATGCTTTTCTAACAGTAGAGCTACATAGACCATATAAATATGGGGAAGAATTTAAGACTCATTTTCTAAATGACTCATCATTTTTAGAGATTTTTAAATTTTTAATTATTTGTCTATGTGTATAAGTGAGTGAGTGTGTGTGTGTGTGTGTGTGTGTGTGTGAATGTGTATGTGTGAGTGTGTGTGTATGTATATGCATCTTTGTCTGGACATATACAACAGTTGCAGTTGCAGAAGAGTCCATAAAAAGGTGTCAGTCTTCCAGAATTGTTATCTGTCCAACGTTAATTCTGGAAACTGAACCTGGGTTCTCTGTAAGAGCATTATGAAACATTAACCCCATAGCAATCTCTCCAAAACCATATGACAATTTTGGCATAACATGAATGACCCAGGAATAAAGAAAAATCTCATTAAAGGATTGTCTACAGACATGTGTGAGGGGATTATCTTGTATATATCAATGATGTAGGAGGACCCAGCCTACTATAGCCTTGCCCTAGACTATTTAAAATTTGAAAAAGTAAGCTGAATGCACGTGTGCATTCATTTCTCTCTGCTCTCGACTGTAGGTATGATGATAGCAGGTGTTTTACATCCCTGACACTGTAGCTTACCTGCTTCGATTGAGTATAACCTGGAATTATGAGTTTAAATAAGACCTTTCTCCCATTAATTGTTTGATAGTGTTTAATCAAAGCAGTAAAAAAACTAGGAATTTGCCCAGTTTATTGATCTGTGGATCAATGATGTTTCAGTTTTAGGACTGGCTCACTTTAACATTCAGAGCAACAATGATTTTAATTTTCTCATACACATACACACACACACACACACACACACACACGTGCACATGCACACACACATACCCACATGCACATGCTCAATATGTATACCCACACACATACAGCTAGAGTATGAATAAAAAAGAAATATTAGTACCATTAACTCTCTTATCACACTTAAATATTTGTTTCTTTAAGCAAAATACTGCAGTAAAAATTAATTTAATGAAGAATTTTAGTTTGTTTTAATTATACTGTGTGATATTCCTAATGTTCTACATGACTTAGAATTCCCTTACATTTTTATATATTTAAGGTTGTAATATTTATATATGTAGATCTGATAACATTTTCCTAGAAAGCAGTGGTTCTCAGTTTTCCTAATTCTGCAGCCCTTTATGACAGTTCCTCAGATTGTGGTGACTCCCAACCATAAAATTATTTTTGTTGCTACTTCATAGCTATATTTTCTACTGTTATTAATTATAACATAAATATCTCTGTTTTCTGATAGTATTTAGGGTAGAATGAACGGATCATTCTCACCCTAAAAGGGGTTGCTACCTACAGGTTGAGAGTTTTACCCAGTGAGAGGTACTGCTACTCTGAGAACAAAGAAGCCTTTCAGTGTCTCTCACAAGGAGTGAACATACAGTAGCTTTTTGAGGTTCAAATACTGTGATGAAACACCATGACCAAAAGGTAAGTTGGGGAGGAAAAGGTTTATTGGCTTACATTTCCACACACATCTCATGTCATCCTGTAAGGAAGTCATGACAGGAACTTAAACAGGGCAGGAACCTAGAGGCAGGAGCTGATGCAGAGGCCATGCAGAAGTGCTGCTTACTGGCTTGTTCCCTCTAGCTTACTCAGCCTTTTTTCTTATAGAACCCAGGACTACCAGCTCAGAGATGGCACCACCCACAATGGGCTGAGCCTTCCCAGACCCATAAATAATTTTTAAAAGGCCATACAGGCTTGCTTACAGCTGGATCTTATGGAGGCAATTTCTTAATTGGGGATCTCTCCTTTCAGATGGTTTAGCCTGCATCAAGTTCACACAAAAGCATAGTAGCAAAGTATATTTAAGAGATCACTTGATCTCTGGGTACAACTTTGGCAAAAAAGGTAAGGAAGGTTTTTGTTGACTTGATTAATTAATGAGAAGCAATGCCTGCACATTTTAACACAAAAATACTGCACTGATAAATAGTTGAAGATAAGCCTTTGGATGTTTTAAATTAGGAAATATTTCTCATACTGAAAGCCATTTCAACACTTAGAAGATGGTTCCATGGGTGAAGAAGTTTGTGGCTGAACCTGATGCCCATGAGTTCAATACCCAGGATCTATACTGTGTAAAGAGATATCTATCTCCTACAACCTGTTATTTGTCCTCCACATGAACACCTAGGCAAGTGCATCCATTTGTGTTTTATTTGAGGTCTTTATCCACCTATTTTCTTGCCTCCTGGATATTTAATTCATAAGTGTGCTAGGAAAAATATGTTTCCAGCGATGCTGTAGCTAGGATTTAGATTCTAAACAGCCTCTGAGATAAATCACTGGTGATAGGGTTAAGATGTGCCATTATATATCAAATAAGAAGGGCACCATGGGATGCATGCATAATATATGATCAAATACGTAGAAGAAGTTTTGCTTTTATTCAAAGTATGCCTAGCTACAATTTGTTCTCTACCAAGTATTTTTTTGTTGTTGTAGTAATGTTGACGCCTGCCCAAAAGATGAAGTTCAGGCAGCCCTCAGTGGTTTAAGGAACCAGACAGATGGAGCAGGCATTGTCTTACTGCTGATTGGTTATAATAAAGATCTGACAGACAATGATGGGGCTGGAGGTATGGGGGAGGAACTTCAAGGAAGGTGGAATACAAAAGGGATGCAAGCAAAAGTGGAAGAATTGAGGAAGACACTGAAGGAAGCAGAGGGATAGAATGAAGCTGTAAGCAGGTAGTAAGAACCACATGGGGAGACTGGATAGAGGGAAAGTTAGAATAAGTTAGTAGATAGCTGAAAGACTCCTTCAATATATGGTCCATAGCTTTAAAGTATATAGAAGTGTCATATCTTATTTAAACCACAAATGGGGTTGAGAAAGCCCTGCAACATAAGACAAAAAACTAAACAATGGAAACACCTCTTCCCAGTTTGGAATTCTTAAGTAGTGCCTTCCATTGCAACTTGCTAATTCAGAGA
This sequence comes from Rhynchomys soricoides, assembly GCA_019843965.1. NCBI lineage: Eukaryota > Metazoa > Chordata > Mammalia > Rodentia > Muridae > Rhynchomys > Rhynchomys soricoides. The sequence goes on from JADRCH010000040.1 coordinate 6,517,443, forward strand.
TAAGTTGAATCTTTCTGAGATATATAATTTACTGTAAAAAAAAAATCAACTGGACTTATACAGATCTTTAAGAATTGGACAAAAAAATAAATATTATAAATATAAATTATATTTTAGAAATTTGGATAATATAATTCTATATCCAGATAAGTATTGCTAAGTTTGTGGTGTACAGTGGTAAATGAGATGTCTACAACTGAGAATGGTCTTATGTGTCAAGGTGAAACTTCAATAAAGAATATGTAAACAGAAGGATGGAGAGATGGCTCAGAGGTTAAGAGCACTGACTGCTCTTGCAGAGGTCCTGAGTTCAATTGCCAGCAACCACATGGTGGCTCACAACCATTTGTAATGGGATTTGATGTCTTCTTATGGTGTTTCTGAAGAGAGTGACAGTATATTCACATACAAAGAATAAATAAATACATATTAAAAAAAGAATGGGGAAGAGAGCTAAACAGAGAATTCTCAACTGAGGAAACTCGAATGGCCAAGAAGCACCTAAAGAAATGTTCAACATCCTTAGTTATCAGGGAAATGCAAATCAAAACAACCCTGAGATTTCACCTCACACCAGTCAGAATGGCTAAGATCAAAAACTCAGGTGACAGCAGATGTTGGCGAGGATATGGAGAAAGAGGAACACTCCTCCATTGCTGGTGGGAATGCAAGTTGATACAACCTCTCTGGAAATCAGTTTGGCGGACCCTCAGAAAAATGAACATAATACTACCTGACGACCCAGCTATTCCACTCCTGGGCATATACCCAGAAGATGCTCCAACATGTAATAAAGAAACATGTTCCACTATGTTCATAGCAGCCATATTTATAATAGCCAGAAGCTGTAAACAACCCAGATGTCCATCCACAGAGGAATGGATACAGAAAATGTGGTACATTTACACAATGGAATACTACTCAGCTATTAAAAACAATGACTTCATGAAATTTGTAGACAAATGGGTGGATCTTGAAAATATCATCCTGAGCAAGGTAACACAGTCACAAAAGAATGAACATGGTATGTACTCACTGTTAAGTGGTTATTAGCCCAAAAGTTTGAAATACCCAAGAGTCACTTTGCAGCAACAGTAGGGCTGAGTGTGACATCCCAGATGGAGGACTTGGAGAAAGGACTGAAGGAGTGAGGGATTGTGCAGCCCCAGGGAGGTAGCAACAGTGGCAACTGGCCCCCCTGATACTCTTGGAGACTGGATCACCAACCAAAGAATACACATGGAGGGACCCATGGTGCTGGCCACAAATGCGGCAGAGGAGGGTCTTGTTATCCATCAGGGGGAGGAGAGGCCCTTGGGCCTGAGGATGTTAGATCCCCCAGTATAGGAGAATGACAAGGAGGGAAGACGAGAGTGGGTGGGTGGGTGGGTGGGTGGGTTGGTGGGTTGGAGAACATCCCCATAGTGGAAGGGGGAGGGCGGAGGGAATGGGGAGGTTCCAAAGGGGAGATCTGGAAAGGGGGAAACATTTGAAATGTAAATAAAATATGAAAGTAAAAAAAAATGAAAGTATGAAAAAAAAATAAGTAAACAATTTTAGAAAATTATTAATAATTTATAATTAAGGCATTTTTAGTTGTTTTTGTAATCTACTGGCAACAAAACATTAAAGATGATATTGGTACATGACACACTGATTTTTATATTTAATTAATTCATAAAATTCTTCTATAAGATTCTGTACTGAGACCTGCTTTTCAGTGGAGAAGCCATGCCAGTATCAGCCATGAGTGGCAGAGCCCTGTGCTTTTAGGCCCAAAGATATACATGGCCAGAGAATTAGCTTGGTTTTCTAGGAATAGAGACAGATTTCTCACGAAGTCTCACATGCTTTAATCCCTTAGGATTGATGCTACTTTCTATTTCTTATCTAATTATCTATGAAGGTTTTTATATGACAGTATACATTTAGACATTCTCAACAATATATATCCTCCCTTCATATATATATATAATCTCCCAAATAAAACCAAAAGCACAAGTATTCAAGACTTCATCCTGATAAATATAGGGACAAAGTTGTCTTCACAATATAGACTCTAGGCTTGAGTTTGTAAATTGGATGTTCAGTACCTCTTAGAGAATAGCATCTCAATGAGATTTATTCCCATCTGAAAGAGCTACAACTTGCTGATATCTTTTTGCTTGCAAACATTTCTGTACAGATTTTTGTATAAAAAGAGAGATGTTGCCTTTTTTTGCCCTTGCTCCCTAGGAGGATTACTAAATGACAGAGCATTCTATTCTTCTCTTCCAGAGTTAATTGTATTTTAATGAGGAATACACTATGTTGTTCTCCACTCACTGACAAACACTCGTTCATGACTCAACAGCACGAGCAATGAAGCTAAGAAGGACGCTGCAGCACTTTCTTACCCAGCCTACTCCAAACTCCACTGTCAATCAAGCATACCACAAAAGGAGAATGCTTAGATTGTTTCCAAATGAGTGACAAATGATTTGAAGAGGTACTAAGTGAGCAATGATGTCTCTGTTTTTGCAACTTTGACACTAGCTTGAATCACAGGTACTACTACAGTAACAGAAGTGTGTCGCCTTAAGAGGAGTTTTGAGTAGCACATGACCTCAGAGGGACAAAGGAAACTATCATGTCACCTCAGAAATTAATGATTATAATGGAGCAAACTTGAGGGCAAGTATTTTTTTCCTAGCAAATATGATTGATTAGTCAAGGAATCAAATGAAGACATTTTGTAAAAAACATGGACAAGTGGAAACAAGGATGTTGAGTTGGTGACACACTATTCTTCAATTACCAAGAGCCCAGTTAGAGTGACAGTCATGGAAGAAAGGTTGCCTGGTAGGAATAGTAGTCCCGAAGGGTACCAGCTGTGAAGCACATTGGTAGACCTTGTAGGAGAAACTGCAGTGGGCATGTGGGTTTCCTGGAGAAGATCTATCATTCTACACAGCTGCAATGGATGTACCTTGGGGAGGCACAGTACCAGAGGGTTTGTCTCTAGGTTAATTTTTGCTGCTGCTATGCCTTCTCATATTTGCCACTGCTATATTTCTCCTGTATGTAGCATGGTGTGAGTGGGCATGGAGAGACCTTCCCTGCCTACATACAGTCTAATGTGATTGCTTCATGGAAGACAGCCTTTTCTATTGGACAACTTTTCTGAAGATCAGTTTGAAGATGAACTATCATAGAATAATGCTGTTTAAATGAATTAACAATTTTACAGAATTCCTGATTTGTTTTAAATAGTTTTAGGAAGTTAGTGTAGTTAATAAGAAAGATTCAGGAGATGATTTAAGTTGTTTTGCCGGAAAGATATAACAAAGAACTAAGAGTAGAATTATCCCTCTTTGTAGAATAGTGAGGGATCTAAAGACTAGAAATGGAGTACAGTGAGTTTGCATATACTACAAGCACATAGTTATACTTGTGGAAAGGAAAATAAGTTCAGGACAAGTTAATGATTAAAGAAAACATTTGTTCTAGGTTGAGTCTGAGTTCCTTGATCTTGTGATCTAAGAATGTGGTCACAGATTTCACTGTGCACCATGAAAAGGCAGAGTTATGAACAAAATGGTAATGATCTTATTATGAGTATAAGAATAGAGAAAAGATGATTAGCCTAGCCAAATAAGGTTTCAAATAATAAGATGTACACTAAATGATTTGCTTTTGATAAATACAAACTGTTGCCAGCTAGCATAAGGGAAAACTAAGTACAATTGACTTGGCTTGCTTAAACTTTGATTTTTGTTTGTTTTGTTTCTTTTGTTTGTTTTTTTAAAATTATTCTATTTATTTACATTCCAGCTGTTGTCTCTCCTTCCAGATCCCCCTCTCACAGTTCCTCATCACATTTCTCACCCCCTTTTCCTCAAAAAGGTTCCTCCACCCCTACCAGTTCTCCTTCCCCTAGGCCTCAAGTCTCTCAAGGATTAGGCTCACCTCCCACTGTGGCCAGACCAGGCAGAACTCTGTATATATGTGCCATGGCCTTCTGACCAGTTCATGTATGCTTCCTGGTTGGTGGCTCAGGCTCTGGGAGCTCCCTGGCATTCACATTAGTTGAGATTCCTAGTGTTCCTATGGGGTTGTCCTCCCCTTCAGCTTCAATCCTTCTCCTAATTCAATAATAGGGGTCCACTATTTCAGTCCAATGCTTGGGTATAAGTATCTGAGTCTGTTTCAGTCAGCTGCTTGTAGGGTCTCTCAGAGGACAGCCATACTAGACTGTGTAAGAACATCATACCATCAGTAATAGTGTCAGGCCTTGGTGACCCCCCCACTCCCCAATAAGACAGATCTTAAATTAGGCAGGTCACTGGACCTCCTTTTCTTCAGTTTCTTCTCCAATTTTGTCCCTGTAGTTCTTTTAGACAGGAACAATTCTGGGTCACAAATTTTGACTGTGGGTTAGTAACCCAAGCCCCCCACTTGGGGCCCTATCTATCTACTGGAAGTGGACTCTTAGAATTCCCTCTTCCCATTTTGGGCATTTTGCTAAGGTTATCCCTACTGAGTCCTTAGAGTCACTCCCTCTGAGGCTGTATATTCCATTCATTCTCCTGGACCTCTGGGGTTATCTCTTATCTCTGCCCACCCCCCATACCTGATCCTGTTCCTCTTTCCCCTTCCCACCCCTCCTCTCACCCAGGTTCCTCTCTCACTTTGCCTCCCATGATTATTTTCTTCCTCCTTTTAAGCGGGATTGAAGCAACTGCACTTGGTCTATGGGTTGTATCCTAGGTATTCTGTAATTTTGGGCTAATATCCACCTATCAGTGAGTATATACCATGCATGTCCTTTTGGGTCTGAGTTATCTTGCTCAGGATGATATCACAATTGCTCTGTAGTACAGCTTGGGGTCAGTAATTCCCCAGAAGATCTTTTATTGTTGAGAATTGTTTTGGCTATCTTGAATTTTTTGCTTTTCCATATGAAGTTGAAAATTGCTCTTTTCATGTCTGTGAAGAATTATATTAGAATTTTTATGTGGATTGCATTGAATCTGTAGATTGCTTTTGGTTAGATGGTCATTTTCACTGTGTGAATCTTATCAATCCATGAGCATGGGAGATCTTTATCTTTCCATCTTCTGAAGTCTTCTTCAATATCTTTCTTTAGGGATTTAACGTTCTTGTCATACAGATCTTTCACTTGCTTGGTAAGAGTTATCCCAAGATATTTTATATTATTTGTGGCTATTGTGAAAGGTGTTATTTCCCTAATTTCTTTCTCAGCCTGCTTATCATTTGTATAAAGGAAGGCTATTGATTTGTTTGAGTTAATTTATTTTATATCATGCCAGTTCACTGAAGGTTTTTTTTTTTCTCTATCAGCTGTAGGAGTTCTCTAATTGGATTTGGAGGACTGATAATGTATACGATCATATCATCTGCAAATAGTGATATTTTGACTTCTTCCTTTTCAATTTTTATCTCCTTTATCTTCTTTTGTTGATAATTGCTCTAGCTTGCACTTCAAGTACTGTATTGAGTAGATAGGAAGAGAGTAGGCAGTATTGTCTTGTCTCTGATTTTAGTGGGCTTGTCTTTAGTTTCTCTCCATTTAGTTTGATGTTGGCTTTTGGTTTTCCACATATTGCTTTTATTAAGCTTAGGTATGTGCGATGAATTCCTGATTTTTCCAATACTTTTAACATGAAGAGGTGTTGTATTTTGTTGAAGGCTTTTTCAGATTATCATGGGATGCTCATGTGATGTTTTTCCTTTAGTTTGTTTTTAACATATATTATGTTGATGGATTTTTGTATGTTGAATCATCCCTGCTTTCCTGGGAAGAAGCCTACTTGATCCTGGTAAATTATGGGTTTGATGTGTTCCTGGATTCAGTTTTTGAGAATTTTATTTAGTATTTTTGCATTGATATTCATAAGTGAAATTGGCCTGAAGTTCTCTTCTTTTGTTGGGTCTTTGGGTGGTTTAGGTATCAGAGTAGTTGTGGCCTCATAAAATGAATTAGGTAGAGTTTCTTCTGTTTCCATTTTGTGGAATAGTTTGAGGAATATTAGCATTAGCTCTTCTTTGAAGGTCTGGTAGAATTCTACAACATTTAGCCCTGAGATTTTTTTCATTGAGAGGTTTTTAATGACTATTTCTATTTCCTTATGGGTTATGGAACTGTATATAGAGGTTACCTGATCTTGATTTAACTTTGGTATGTGGTATCTGTCTAAAATACCATCCACTTCATCTTGATTTTCCAGTTTTGTTGAGTATAGGCTCTTATAGTAGGATCTAATGATTTTTTGAATGTTTTCAGTTTCTCTTGTTATGTCTCCTTTTTCATATCTGATTTTGTCAATTTATTGGCTGCCTCTGTACCCTTTAGTTATTTTCTCTAAGGGTTAATCTATCTTGTTGATTTTCTTAAAGAACAAGGTTTTGTTGATTTTTTGTATAGTTCTCTTTGTTTCTAATTGGTTGATTTCAGCCCTGAGTTTGACTATTTCCTGCTGTCTACTCCTTTTGGGTGTCTTTGCTTCTTTCTTTTTTAGAGCTTTCAGATGTTCTGTTAGGTTACTTGTATGAGATATCTCCAATTTCTTTATGAAGACATGTAGGGCTATGAATTTTTCTCTTAACATTGCTTTCCTTGTGTCCCATAAGTTTTTACGTGTTGTGTCTTCACTTTCATTGAATTCTATAAAGTCTATGATTTCTTTCTTTCTTTCTTTCTTTCTTTCTTTCTTTTTTTTCTTTCTTCTTTCTTTTTCCCAGATCAAGTTATCATTGAACAGAGTTGTTCAGTTTCCATGAATATGCATCTTTCTTTTTTATTTTTATTTTCATATTTTATTTACATTTCAAATGTTTCAGATCTCCCCTTTGGAACCTCCCCATTCCCTCCGACTTCCCCCTGACACTATGGGGATGTTCTCCAACCCACCCTCCCACCTACTCATCCACTCTAGTCTTTCCTCCTTGACATTCTCCTACTGGGGGAATCTAACACCCTCAGGCCCAATGGCCTCTCCTCCCCCTGACGGATAACAAGACCCTCCTCTGCCGCATTTGTGGCCAGCACCATGGGCCTCTCCATGTGTATTCTTTAGTTGGTGGATCAGTCTCCAGAAGTATCGGGGGTTCAGGCATGTTGTCACTGTTGCTACCTCCCTGGGGCTGCACACTCCCTCAGCTCCTTCAGTCCTTTCTCCAAGTCCTCCATCTGGGACGTCACACTCAGCCCTACTGTTGCTGCAAAGTGACTCTTGGGTATTTCAAACTTTTGGGCTAATAACCTCTTAACAGTGAGTACATACCATGTTCATTCTTTTGTGACTGCGTTACCTTGCTCAGGATGATATTTTCAAGATCCACCCATTTGTCTACAAATTTCATGAAGTCATTGTTTTTAATAGCTGAGTAGTATTCCATTGTGTAAATGTACCACATTTTCTGTATCCATTCCTCTGTGGATGGACATCTGGGTTGTTTACAGCTTCTGGCTATTATAAATATGGCTGCTATGAACATAGTGGAACATGTTTCTTTATTACATGTTGGAGCATCTTCTGGGTATATGCCCAGGAGTGGAATAGCTGGGTCGTCAGGTAGTATTATGTTCATTTTTCTGAGGGTCCGCCAAACTGATTTCCAGAGAGGTTGTATCAACTTGCATTCCCACCAGCAATGGAGGAGTGTTCCTCTTTCTCCACATCCTTGCCAACATCTGCTATCACGTGTGCTTTTGATCTTAGCCATTCTGACTGGTGTGAGGTGAAATCTCAGGGTTGTTTTGATTTGCAGTTCCCAGATGACTAAGGATGCTGAACTTTTCTTTAGGTGCTTCTCGGCCATTTGAGTTTCCTCAGTTGAGAATTCTCTGTTTAGCTCACTTCCCCATTTTTTGATAGGGTTATTTGGATTTCTGGCGTCTAGCTTCTTGAGTTCTTTATATACATTGGATATTAACCCTCTATCAGATGTAGGATTGGTAAAGATCTTTTCCCAATCTGTAGGTTGCCGTTTTACACTATTCACAGTGTTCTTTGCCTTACAGAAGCTTTGTAATTTTATGAGGTCCCATCTGTCAATTCTTGATCTTAGAGCACAAGCCATTGGGGTTCTGTTCAGGAACAATTCCCCTGTGCCCAAGTGTTCAAGATTCTTCCGCACTTTCTCTTCTAATATATTCAGTGTATCTGGTTTTATGTGATGGTCCTTGATCCACTTGGACTTGAGCTTTGTGCAGGGAGATAGGAATGGATCAATTCGCAATCTTCTACATGTAGACCGCCAGTTGATCCAGCACCATTTGTTGAAGATGCTGTCTTTTTTTCCCCACTGTATGGTTTTAGCTCCTTTGTTGAAGATCAAGTGACCATATGTGTGTGGGTTCATTTCTGGGTCTTCGATTCTATTCCATTGATCTACCTGCCTGTCACTGTACCAATACCATGCAGTTTTTATCACTACTGCTCTGTAGTACAGCTTGAGGTCAGGGAGGCTGATTCCCCCAGAAGACCTTTTATTGTTGAGGATAGTTTTTGCTATCCTGGGTTTTTTGTTATTCCAAATTAATTTGAGAATTGCTCATTCTAGGTCGATGAAGAATTGAGTTGGGATTTTGATGGGGATAGCATTGAATCTGTATTTTGCTTTCTGCAAGATGGCCATTTTAACTATGTTAATCCTGCCGATCCATGAGCATGGGAGATCTTTTCATCTTCTGAGGTCTTGTTCGATTTCTGTCTTCAGAGACTTGAAGTTCTTGTCATACAGATCTTTCACTTGTTTGGTTAGAGTGACACCAAGATACTTTATATTGTTTGTGACTATTGTGAAGGGTGTCATTTTCCTAATTTCTTTCTCAGCCTGTTTATCCTTCGAGTATAAGAAGGCTACTGATTTGCTTGAGTTAATTTTGTGTCCGGCCACTTTGCTGAAGTTGTTTTTCAGCTGTAGCAGATCTCTGGTGGAGTTTTTCAGGTCACTTAAGTATACCATCATATCATCTGCAAATAGTGATATTTTGATTTCTTCCTTTCCAATTTGCATCCCTTTGATTTCCTTTTGTTGCCTGATTGCTCTAGCTAGAACTTCAAGTACTATATTGAATAGGTAGGGAGAGAGAGGGCAGCCTTGTCTAGTCCCTGATTTTAGTAGGATTGCTTTGAGTTTCTCTCCATTTAGTTTGATGTTGGCCACTGGTTTGCTGTATATTGCTTTTACTAAGTTTAGGTATGCTCCTTGAATTCCTGATCTTTTCAAGACTTTTATCATGAAGGGATGTTGAATTTTGTCAAATGCTTTTTCAGCATCTAACAAAATGACCATGTGGTTTGTATCTTAGAGTGTGTTTATGTAGTGGATTACATTGATGGATTTCTGGGTATTGAATCATCACTGCATCCCTGGGATGAAGCCTACTTGATCGTTTTGATGTGTTCTTGGATTCGGTTTGCAAGAATTTTATTGAGTATTTTTGCATCGATATTCATAAGGGAAAATGGTCTGAAGTTTTCTTTATTTGTTGGGTCTTTGTGGGGCTTTGGTATCAGTGTAACTGTGGCCTCATAGAATGAATTGGGTAGTGTTCCTTCCATTTCTATATTATGGAATACCTTGAAGAGTATTGGTATTAGGTCTTCTTTGAAGGTCTGATAGAAATCCGCACTGAACCCATCCTGTCCTGGGCTTTTTTTGGTTGGGAGACTTTTAATGACTGCTTCTATTTCTTTAGGGGTTATGGGACTGTTTAGATGGTTTATCTGATCCTGATTTTACTTTGGTAATTGGTATCTGTCTAGAAACTTGTCCATTTCCTCCAGATTTTCCAATTTTGTTGCATATAGGCTTTTGTAGTAGGATCTGATGATTTTTTTAAATTTCCTCAGAGTCTGTTGTAATATCTCCGTTTTCATTTCTAATTTTGTTAATTTGGATACTGTCTGGTAATATTGGTTAGTCTGGCTAAGGGTTTATCTATCTTGTTGATTTTCTCAAAGAACCAGTTCTTGGTTTTGTTGATTCTTTGTATAGTTCTTTTAGTTTCCACTTGGTTTATTTCAGCCCTTAATTTGATTATTTCCTGCCTTCTACTCCTCTTAGGTGTATTAGCTTCTTTTTGTTCTAGAACTTTCAGATGTGCTGTTAAGCTGTTAGTGTATGCTCTCTCCTGTTTCTTTTTGGAGGCATTCAGAGATGTGAGTTTTCCTGTTAACACTGCTTTCATTGTGTCCCATAGGTTTGGGTAAGTTGTACTTTCATTTTCATTGTATTCTAGGAAGTCTTTAATTTCCTTCTTTATTTCTTCCTTGACCAAGTTGTCATTAAGCAGAGCATTGTTCAGCTTCCATGTGTATGTGGGCTTTCTGTTGTTGTTGTTGCCATTGAAGACCAACCTTAAAATGTAGTGATCTGATAGGAGGTATGGGATTATTTCAATCTTCTTATATCTGTTGAGGTTTGTTTTGTGACCAATTATATGATCAATTTTGGAGAAGGTACCATGAGGTGCTGAGAAGAAGGTATATTCTTTTGATGCAGGATGAAATATTCTATAGATATATGTTAAACCCATTTGGTTCATAGCATCTGTTAGTTTCATTGTGTCTCTGTTTACTTTATGTTTCCAAGACCTGCCCATTGTTGATAGTGGGGTGTTGAAGTCTCCCACTATTATTCTTTGAGGTGCAATGTGTGCTTTGAGCTTTAGTAGAGTTTCTTTTATGAAAGTGGGAGCTCTTGCATTCGGGGCATAGATGTTCAGAATTGAGAGTTCTTCTTGGTAGATTTTTCCTTTGATGAGTATGGAGTGTCCTTCCTCATTCTTTTTGATGAATTTTGGTTGAAAGTCAATTTTATCCTATATTAGAATGGCTACTCCAGCCTGTTTCTTGGGGCCATTTGCTTGGAAAATTGTTTTCCAGCCCTTTACTCTGAGGTAGTGTTTGTCTTTAACATGGAGGTGCATTTCCTGGATGCAGCAAAATGCTGGGTCCTGTTTATGGATCCAGTCTGTCAGTCTATGTCTTTTTTTTGGGGAGTTGAGACCATTGATGTTAAGAGATATTAAAAAATAGTGATTGTTATTTCCTGTTATTTTTGATGTTGTTTATATTGTTTGTGTGGCTATCTTCTTTTGAGTTTGTTGAAAGATTACTTTCTTCCTTTTTCTTGAGTGTAGTTTCCCTCCTTGAGTTGGTGTTTCCCATGTATTATTCTTTGTAGGGTTGGGTTTGTGGAAACATACTGAGCAAATTTAGATTTGTCATAGAATATTTTGGTTTCACCATCTATGATTATTGAGAATTTTGCTGTGTATAGCAGCCTAGGCTGGCATTTGTGTTCTTTTAGAGTCTGAATGAGATCTGCCCAGGATCTTCTAGCTTAAAAATATGGAATGCTTCACGAGTTTGCGTGTCATCCTTGCGCAGGGGCCATGCTAATCTTCTCTGTATCGTTCCAATTTTATTATATGTGCTGCTGAAGCGACCACAATATGCATCTTTCTATGTTTTTGTTTTTTGTTTTTGATTTTTTGTTTTTTGGTTGTTGTTGAAGCCCAGCCTTAGTCCATAGTGATCTGAGAGAATGTATGGGATTATTTCAATTTTCTTGTATCTGTTGACTCTTGTGTTCAATTATATTTTCAATTTTGTAGAACATTCCATGAGGTGCTTAGAAGAAGTTATATTCTCTTGTCTTGTGGTGAAATGTTCTGTAGATATCTATTAAATCCATTTGGTTCATAACTTAGGTTAGTTTCAATGTCTCTGTTTAGTATTGTTTCAATAACCTGTCCATTGGCTAGAGTAGGGTGTTAAAGTCTCTTACTATTAATGTGTGAGTTTCAATGTATGTCTGTACCCTTGCATTTGGGGCATATGTTCAGAACTGAGACTTCCTTTGGTGGATTTACTCTTTGATGGTATGAAGTGTCCTTTCTCATCTCATTTAATAATTTTTGGGTGAAAGTCTATTTTAGTGGATATTAGAAATCTAACTTCAGTTTGTTTCTTGGAGCATTTGCTTAGAGAACTTTGCAGCCCTTTACTTTGATGTAGTGTCTGTCTTTGTCACCCAGATATGTTTCTTGTATGCAGCAAAATGCTGGATTCTGTTTAAGTCTCCAATCTGTTTGCCGTTGTCTTTTTATTGGGGAATTGAGTCCATTGATATTGAGAGATATTAAAGACAGATAATTGCTCATTCCTGTTATTTTTGTTTCTGGAGGTGGTATTGTGTGTGAGATTTTCCCCTTTTGGGTTTGTTGTGAGATATTTAATTTCTCATGTTTTCTTGGCTAGAGTTAGCTTCCTTATGTTAGAGTTTTTCTTCCTGTATCCTCTGTAGCACTGGACTAGTAGAAAGATAGTGTTTAAATGTAGTTTTGTCATAGAATATCTTGGTTTCTCTATGTATGATGATTGAAATGTTTGCTCAGCTGGCATTTGTGTTCTCTTAGGGTCTGGATGTCTTCTGGCTTTTACAGTCTATGCTGGGAAGTCTGATGTAATTCTGATAACTCTGTCTTTATATGCTGCTTGGACTTTTTCCCCTTACAGTTTTCAATATTATTTCTCTCTGTTCAGTTCATTTAGTGTTTTGATTATTATGTAATGAGAGGATTTTCTTTTCTGATCCTATGTAGTTAGTTTTCTGTAGGCTTCTAGTACATTTATGGCCATCTCTTTCTTTATGCTAGAGAAGTTTTCTTCAATGATTTTGTTGAAGATGTTATTTGGCCCTTGTTCTGGCAATCCTCACTCTCTTTTATTCCTATTGTTCTTGGATTTGATCTTTTCATTGTGTCCTGAATTTCCTGGATATTTTGAGTTAGGTTTTGTTTTTTTTTTCTTCACTTTGTATTTTCTTTGACCAATGTGTCCTATCTTCTATGCATGCGATTGCTTTTATTTATTTATTTTATTTCTTGTATTCTGTTGGTGATACTTGCATCTGTATTTCCCGATATCTTTCCTAAGTTGTCAATTTCCAGATTGACTCTATTTGTATTTTCATTACTGTATTTGTTTCCAGTTTTAGGTCTTGGACAATTTTGTTCAATTCTTTCACCACTTGATTGTATTTTCCTGTATTTTAAGGGATTTGTTTCATCTTTAAGAGCTGTGTTTTCCTGTATTTCTTTAAGGGAATTATGTATATAGTCCTTAAAGGCCTCTATCATCTTCATAAGATGGATTTTAGGTCATTATCTTGCTTTTTAGGTATGTTACAGTTATCCATGTCTTGCTGTGGTGAGAGAACTGGGTTCTGATGGTGCTGAAATGTATTGTATTCTGTTGCTTTATGTTCTTGTGCTTGCCTCTTGCCATCTGGTTATCTCTGGTGTCAACTGGCCTGGGTGTCTCTGACTGGCCTCCTTGGAGCAGGTAGAGCTCTGTGACATGACTTAGAGCCAGTGTCCTGGGAGGCAGGCAGTGCTGGCTCTAGTTAGGGGGTCCTCTTGTGTCCCTGGTTAGGTCGACCTCCTATGTTCCTGGCCAGGATGAACCTCCTGGGAGGCAGGCAGGCTCTGGGTTCCCAGGGCAGGATCTGCCCCAGTTGCAGATGGAGGGGCAAACTGGTAGGTCTGTGTCCCTTGTTAAGGCAAAACTGTGTCCCTGGTTGTTGAAGCTCTCCTGGGAGGCAGGCACGCTGTGGGATGTGGGAGGGTATCAGCATGCTGATCTGGCACAGGTAAAGAAGTAGACCAGAAGGAAGATGGAGCTTGGTAGGTCCCACATCAACTGGGCTGGGTGTGTCCCAGCTGGTGGCAGGTATTTGAGTGAGATTCTTACCTTTGTCCCTGGTTACTGCAGATCTCTTGGGAGGCAGAAAGGCTGCAGGGTGTGGGATGGTATTGGGCCTGGGTAGAGAAGACCAGAGCTACTTAAACTTTGTTAATGAATGACAAAAATTCATTGCTTTGGGGTTAGGATGTATCTGGGAAAATAAAGTCAAATGGGAAATTTTCAGTTAGATGTGAGTTTCAAAAGGAAAATATATAATCAGTAATCATGTTGAAATTTTCCTTTGTTTGGTAATTTTAATCTGTTTTGAAGAATATATTCTTGTGGCCATTGTTTTTGGAGAATATGTAATTTGTGGTTATGAAGTGATCTTTGTTCTTAGGTAAAGAATTTGTCTTAGGTGGTATTAAAGTCTAAAAGAAACAAAAGTTTTAGTAGGCTCCCTTTATCTATCAAGTGTGTGTGTGTGTGTGTGTGTGTGTGTGTGCGTGTGTGTGTATTTCCCATTTTTTGCCTGTTTCAGAGAATTATGCTTTGCTCCCTCAGAGAAAGATCTGTTAAGTGACTAATGTTGACTTCAGACATGCCTTACAGTACCTGACCTGTCCAAGCTGGTCTTTGGCAGTTCATGGTGCTGAAACTGGGAAAAAATGTTCAGGATTCTTTCCTCATGCTCTCACATCTACAGATGTCTGTATATGTTTTTTATGTCTATAAGAAAGCTCAGTTGACAAGAGAGACAGCAAAGAGTTTATCTTGTCACAAAGTACGTGACTGCCATAGAAAGGTGGTGGTCAATTAGAGATGTACTGTGTGATAGTTTAGATGTCAATTTGATTAGGCAGTAGAGTGCACAGGTACTCAGTTAAAACTTTTTCTGTGAGTGTCTAGGGGTGATGTTTCTGAAACAAATTAGTGTTTGAAACACTGAAATAAAATAAATAATTCAAATTTTGTTTCACAATGTGGATTGGTGTTAAGCAATGTGTTGAAGGTCTTATATTTTTCTCATTGCCTTTTCTCTGTCTTTCTTCACAGATAAAACTGACCAATACATGACAGCAAAAAGGATAGAGAAAGAGCCCCCAAATATTGTAATGATTAATGAGGAAAAAGCAGAGCACAGTAAAATTGACTACTAAAGCTAACTTAGTAGATGTGGATTTTTGTGACAGTCTGACTTTATATGAAAAGACTCATATCTATTTTTAAAATTTATTTTGTGTATGTTAAAGTATCTGAATAACCTAAGGATAACATAAATTTTAATATGATATTTGAGCTGGCTATGGATTTCACTAGGAAATGTAGTCTGTGACCATCAAAAACTATCATTTGCCACTTGAAAGAAAGGAATCCATCAAGTATTACTAGTTATGTAATGGGCATCTCTGAAGACAGTACAGTCCTGAATACTACAAAATACCTGTAGAATGCCTAGTTATTGAGGCTTTAGCTCAGAATTAGGGTCCTAAAATGTCATTAAATCTCCCTTAATGGATACTTTGTTAGAAAGATCAGATATATTTATTGTGTTTTTATAAATCATTCAGTATCTTTTATTCCATCCTTACAAACATGCACACTTTGGGAGCTATTATGAGCAAAATGATAACTCAATGAAAAAAATTGGAATCCTTGAGTCAAGTTATCAATAGACTACCCATTCTCCTTATTTGGATGCTACTTATCATTTTTAATAAAATTTTCTTCAATCTATGAATCAGTAATTTTCGTAATACTGAAAGAATAGGAGGGAATTCACATTTTAATCTTACTCTTAAAACATAATTTATGACAATTATTATGAGAATATAAAAATATTAAAAATTAAGAAGTTATATATATATAGAAAGTCTAATGTATTCTTTATGTAGCTCTAAGTATCTCAAACACTAGATAGTATCTAAGCCCTGCATAGTTATCTTAATTATAAATAGATGATAATCAATCTTTTCAGAATTCCTTTATTAGAGGTATAAAAAGTTGTAGTTTACTTATTCATTAACTTTTGGTACCATATTTTAGAATCTGCTGTAATTGTATGCTTAAAATTAATGAGACAATTAATTAAGGTTTTGTAAAATAGCTTAATAGGTCTGAAATTAAGATGGATCTGTTAGCTGCTGATCATAATTTTGTATACCAACTGGTTAGGTGTAGATTCCAATATTAAGAAAGAAAATAATTATAACTTCATGAATTGATAAAGTAAACCAAAGTGAGTACCCTTTTATTTCAGCAACAATAATAATTAGATATAAAATAATGCCTAATAGAAAGAGCAAAAGTCTAAAATTTGGACTAGAATCTAGTTAATTACTAATAGAATTGGGTGAATTTTGACAGACCTTATCCACAGATGCTCTTTTCTTAGCTATAGTGCAATAGTTTGTTAGCATACCAATAATGTGTCTTAACACTACACTATTTATTAATTTGTTAATTATATGAAAAATTGTTTTAGATATTTGCTTCATTTGGGTAGTTAAAGATTCAGTGCATAGTGCAAACTGTAGATATTATTATAACAAGCTGGCAACTAAACTGTAGATATTATGTGACAAGCTGGCAACTATGTAGAAGTAAAAATTTGGACCATGTAACAGTATAAAGAAGTATGTATCTGTTTTTCAGTATGTGTCCCTAAAAGTAGATTAATGACATCTGGTGATCAATGTTCCTACAGATAGTATGAAGAATGTACATATACAAAGAACTTCCAGTTCAGTTTATTAATCTTAGGTGGCTTTCAATTAAAAAATATTTCATTATATACTATTAAGTGAGATAAAATTTTACATATTCATAATATGACTGTCTTGTAAACTTATAAAGTAAGAGTTCCAGAAGACTCAAATATCTGAACTATATTTTAGAAACTTACAATAAAAATTAAAATGGAAAAAGAGGTCTTATAATGATCAGTCTTTATTTCTTTTGGAATAATAGCAATCTGAACCAAAGGCCAGAATCTGTTGACTCTGAATATGCATTATTCATGAGAATTTCATGCATTCAATGCTTTCATTAACTGCCTAGTTATAGGCACATAATATTTTAGGAGATGCAAATATTATCAGACAAATATTTAAATAAAACTGATGTGTCATGAAAGAAAATGTAGAAGTATTTGATATTAGACTATTTATTCTAGTTTTTATGTCCCATTAAAAAATGTGTGATACTGGGAAATTTATAAAGAACAAAAATTAATATTTGCAGTTCTGGAGAAGTTTAAGTCATCATTGGACTGACTTTGCTTCTACTGGCAGCCAACAATTGCAAATATTTGTATGGCTAGGGATGGGGTTTTGTTTCCCACTCCTCTTTCCATGATGGTATTTGGTGTTTCTTGGGCTTAAACTGGTCTTGTGTATTCTTTCACAGCTGATAAGAGTTCATATGCAGCTACCTTGCTGTGTCCAGAATATACTCTTTCTTTGTGATCATTCATTACCTCTGACTCTTGTCTCTTTTTAGTACTATTTCCACAGTTATCTCTGAGTCTTGGAGGGAAAGTGTGCAATAAATACAATCCTAGTATTGAGCATTCATTTCCAAGCTTTTATTTTCCGTGCATTGGCCAGTTATAGGTTACTGGTTTTTTTTGTTGTTGTTGTTTGTTTGTTTGTTTTGTTTTGTTATTTTTTTTAATTCTTTTTTTGGGATATTTTTCTAATTTACATTGAAATGTTATCCCCCTTCCCAGTTTTCCCTCAGCATATCCCCTATCTCATCTCCATTTCTCCCTGCTTCTATGAGGGAGCTCCCCTACCAACCCACCCATTCCTACCTCACCACTCTAGCATTCCCCTATGCTTCTGGTGTCAAGCCTCCACTAGACAAAGGGCTTCTCCTCCAATTCATGCCAGATAAAGCAGTCCTCTGCTACATATGCAGCTGGACCCATGGGAGCCTCCATGTATACTTTTTTTTGGTGGTTTATTCCCTAGGAGCTTTGGGGAGTCTGGTTGGTTGACATTGTTGTTCTTCCTATGGGGTTACAAACTCCTTCAGTTCCTTCAGTCATTCTCCTACCTCCTCTGTTGGGGTCCCTGTGCTCAGTCAGATGGTTGGCTGTGAGCATCTGCCTCTGTATTGGTCATGCTCTCTGGCAGAGCCTTTCAGGGGACAGCTATAGTAGGCCCCTGTCAGCAAAGGCTTTTTGGCATCGGCAATAGTGTTTGGGTTTGGTGTCTGCAGATGGGATGGATCCCTAGGTGGGGCAGTCTCTCAGTCAGGAAATTGAACGGAGGTGTATAGCAGTGGGGTATGGTGAATTGAGGGTAGCCACTAGAAAGTCACAGATGCCAGGAAAGCAGAGGATCCCAGAACACAAAGGGGATGACATTAGCTGAAATACCCAAAACTGGGGAGGGAGAAACTGTAGAGACCATATCCAGAGGTCAGGCACAGTCTCTGATTGAGGGATGGGGTCACCCATCCATCTCAAAAATATTAACCCAGAATTGCTCTTGTCTAAAGGAAATGCAAGGACAAAGAGTGGAGCAGAGACTGTAAGTTCTGTCTTAATAATTACCTACTATAAATAGCATCTTTTCAGATGAATATTGAAGAATGCATTGATCTATGAGAAAGATTATGTTATTAGGAATCAGTTTAATACTATATCCATTTAACAAAATAAGAGTAATAGATTCCACCATGAAGCCTATGACCTTTTTAGATCTAGGTTTTAGCCCAGTATTGGTGTCACATCTGATTTTATCTTGTAGAGCATAGCTTAAATCCAATCAGAAACTGGTTGGTTATTCCCATGATGTTTATGTCATTATTGTATCAGTGGGCATATCTTGTCAGGAAAATCATTATTAAAGCTCACAGAAATTGCAGCTGTATAAGATTAGTGATTCTCTTTCCTTTTCTATTAGTTCATATAACACCTTCCATATGATATGAAGGTAACCAGAAGGGATGAGGCTCCCAGGCCAGTAACAGCTTGATTGCTTCATGACAAGTGCCTCAAGTATGAAATTTCTTAAACAATAATGTATTCTCATAAAGTCCCATAGGATAGTATTGATGATACTGTTTTTGGTTTTTTTTTTTTTTTTGCAAGTTGATATTTGATATCACTGGCTCAAAACTCAGAAAGATGTAACCTACTTTTAGTACTTGGATTTTTATTTCTTAGTCTTCGGTGTCTAGTAGGAAAATTTTTGCATTCTTATAGAGTGACTCCATTTCAATTCTTTTTATGTATGAATATATAAATACACACATATGTATTTCATATGAAATATATTCACATTAAATTATTTTATGTGCATGTGATATGTCTTTTAGGTACATTTATAGTAGGAAGTTCCATTAGGACTATTTAGAAAGGTCTTTAGTCTTTACCTTCAAAAGCAGAATAAAAGCACTGATGTATTTGTACAGAAAGAACTTCTTTATGGGGAAAAGTGATGAATTCACTTTGGAACATGTTGTATGTAAGAATCATTAATGATACATAGGTAAATGTGCCAAGTGAGGGAGTTACAAACACATATTTTATATACATATGGTTGAATAGAAAAGAGATTTTATTGCTTCTATGTGGAGATATATTATGAAAGTATACATTTTTACTAAAATCATATGTATTTCCCCTCTGCATTTAATAGATTTAAATGCAGTGGTTAATTCTAAGAACTCATTCTCTTGCAGACACAAGACTGATGATATACATAGGAATTCCCAGAGGCGCTGGCATCACACACAAGGCCTGCACAGGTTCAAGTCACAGATTTCTTTCCTATGAATTAATTACTGTATTTTGCTTTTAGGACCTAGCCACTTTCTGGTTAAGCAGATAAAACTTTAATAATTCTATACAACTAATTTCCCTTTCTCATTCTCCAATTGCTTCAAATCTCTTGCTCTTGATGGCCTCTACTTCTTTTCCCCCTACTTTGCTGAAAGCCAGGTTGGCAAATAGATTTGTTTTATATGTGTACTATACAAAGGAAACTGTCCAATACAACAATTGCAGACTGAAATTCTGCATACTTCCCTCTTAATTAGCAATATTATAAAGAATAGGCAGGAGGAAATATTTCTTAATTGCACAAATTAAATAAAAGAAATACAACTCCTAAGCAACCAAAATATCTGAAAATGACAAACAACACTTAATTAAGATTAAATGGTAAAGGTAAAATTCAACAGATCTTGATATCTCTATCTCTCTCCTTCCATTCCCCCTACCCAGTGTGTGTGTGCGTGTGTGTGTGTGTGTGTGTGTGTGTGTATGTGTGTGTGTGTAAGACATGTTTGCCATTGTATGGGACAATAAGTGTTCAAGACCCTATGCTACATTTTCTTTTTCATGAATGAGACAAGTGAACCCAGAGGAAATACCAAAAGTCTCAGGTTCATATTTGCTAAAACACATTTTCTTGAGACCTATGCAAAAAAAAAAAAATTAGTTCTTATGACTGCCTGGTGTTTGATTGACACCATCATTACTTTTACAAAGTTTGCTGTCAAGCCAATGAATATTCCTCCATAAAAATAAAATATTAAAACCTATAGCAATATGGGATGTTCCCTTCTTATATCAACTGGTAGCAATCCCATAAAGATATTTCACATCCATAAAAAGATGAACATTATGCTTGAGCCACTTGATATTCTGAAATGTGGAATTTGACTTGCAGATAAGATCCTTTTAATTCAAGCCATGGAAACTCTTACACAGAATCAAAGACTAATATCTGAAATTCCCTTTCTATTATTGGTTGAGGGTTTTTTCCCAGAGGTAAGCCTGTGAGACTAACAGCTTTAGTGCAGGATTCATCTTTCCTTCTTACTGTGGTTTACAGAGTGCTTTACCTCCAGCTGCAAACATGAAAGGAAATTTAACCACAAAGTGTTGAAAGTTAAACTTGGGCTAGGATTAGAGACAATTTAATAAGGTTATTCTTTCTCATGCTTCACAGGTATATTCATGGTTCTGCTGCAGAAATTTCAGAAGAAATGAGTTATCCAGTGAAAAAACATATTGGGCAAATGACAGGTGGCCTTTTACTCTTGTTCTCAATATTGGCTACTATTTGATGTAGCTAATCCTAGACTTGTCCTTAAGTTCTAAAACTTTCATGATAGAGATTTGGCAGGGAGTTTTTTTCATTATCACTTTCCATTGAAGGTGCCATAGTAACATTTAGAAGATACGAAGGCTTAGAAGTTGGTTTCCAAAGGGGAAAACATTTGAAATGTATATAAATATCCAAAAATAAAAAGAAAAGAAGTTGGGCGAAATTGCTTGACACTTAAATATTTGAATAATGTCCATATTTCCACACAGTTAAAATTTGAGAAAATTAAATACATAATGAAATAAAATATTTCATTTTAAAGAACAATTGTCTTTGGAGAATAGAGGTGAAATATTTCATTAATTATGTATACTAAAATATTTGTGATACCATTGCACAAACATTTCAAATCTTACTACATCTGTACCATAACTCACAGGCTTCATAACCACTACAGTATCCAGAAAAATTTCTAGAAAACACAGAGAGACATTTTTGTTTCTTGGTGTATTCCTGCAAACTGAAAATGAAAACATAGCTAGAATAGTTCTGGGTTTGTTCTCAAGAATTTTTGAGAGAAAGAAAATAAGAAACTTGAGGAATCATTCATAAGCTACAATTTCAGAAAGCACATACATTGAATTTTCTAGCTGAAATTTCATATTTATTAATATAACTCAAAGGATATTTGATATCTCAATTCTTATTCTCTGACTGCTTTATAATTATTAAAATATGAATATCAAGTTACTTCCCATTATTGGGGACTGTGGAGCAAGGTTGTTGCTTAATTATGACTAAGTAATCTTTCACTTAATAGTTGTGGTGGTTTGAATATGCTTGGCCCAGGAAGTGTCACGATTAGGAGGTCTGGCCTTGTTGAAGAAGGTGTGACCTTGTTGCAGGAAGTGTGGCACTGTTATGGTGGGCTTTGAGACTCTCCTTCTAGCTACCTGAAAGCCACTCTTCTCCTGTTTGCTTTGGAACAAGATGTAGATCTCTCAGCTCCTCCAGTGTCATGCTTCCTGACTTAATGATAATGGGCCAAACCTCTGAACCTGTAAGCTAGTCCTAATAAAACATTGTTCTTTATAAGTGTTGCATTGGTCATGGTGTCTCTTCACAGCAATGGAAATCCTAACTATAACAATAATATTGTGAAGTTTGTTTATAACAAAAACAAACAAACACGTCTAGCAATGTGGTTAAATATATAACTGATAAGAAATGTATATTTCTAGAAAGCAGAGAAGTAAATGAAAACCATCAGAGTACCCAAGGCCTAGAGCTCTATATAAAAGACACTTATTTTGTTCATTTTATTACTATGAATTTTGGATAATTCTACTAAAAGAATTTATGTAAAATATCCTTCTCCTATATAAGTATAAAAAGCCCATAAATCTGTAGAAACTTTTTAAAATTTTGCAAGAGACTATTTCTGGAACTTTTTAGATGATTAACTTTCAAACTAATTCTGTTAAGAATGAGCAATTAAGTTGCACAAAATAATTACTAATCATTTCTATCACACCCTTTAACAGTGAGATGAACTAAATGGCACATGAATATTTTGAATAGCATCTCATGATGAACATATAATGAAGAAGTGGTTTGTACACAATAAAATATTATTAAGCTCTTAAAAGTGAAATTAAGGAATTTGAAATTGAATGAATAGAGCCAGAAATGATCGTTCTATATATGGTAACCCAGACTCAAAATGGACAATATTGTATGCCTTCTCTTGTATGTGAATTTTAGCTTTTATGATTTAGATGTCTGTGTTTCAATCCAAATAGCCAAAGAGGTTTAATAGCTACTCAGAAACTAGGGGAAGAAGGGCATCACCCAAAGAAAAAACAATAGAACATAGTGTTATAAAGAGATAAAAGGAAAACTAGAATAGGATGATTAAGTAGGGTGGCTAATGGGAAGTCAGAATAAAGGAAGGGATAGAGGGAGGAGCAACTAACACTAAAGACCTTTAGAAAAACCTTATGGAAACCTATTACTGAAGATGTTTCTTAAAGTATAGGCATATACGCAAGGGATTTAAATGAAGTCATTATGTAATGTAATGACAATGCCCCAACTAGAGATCTTATATATCCAAGTAGAATTTTCAGTTACAGGATTAGGTTATATCTTATTGAATTATTGGCCAAGGGAGTACTACAAACAATTCTACCTCCAAACATTATGGGATATAGCCAAGGCTATTGGTCACTCTCCACAACTTAATGGTAAGGCCCTATTACTGACAACAACTTTTACATAAGCCATCTAACATGAAGACCATGAACTGTTGCCTAACTAGAATCTTAACCCTAAAGACTAACATTCATGGTGCTCTTCAGGCTACCAAAACATTAATGTCATCAATATTATCCACATCCAAATCCTATGACTTACTACTGTGACATTTCTGCAATATATTGCATTCTAAAAGTAACAAGAAGCTTATGGGAGTAACCAATGGCTCTTTTTGATTGGATTTAAGGCATGTTCAATAAGATCAAATCCATATCTGACATTGCTACACCATTCAAGATCTTGATACTAGATAGTTCCTGGGCCTCAGAGGAAAATCTGCTAATATTATTCTGCTAAAAGAACACAGAAACAAATGACTTCTAATGACCTGTTGTTGTTCACATAGATGATAGCATTGTTCAATCCTCAACAGACAAGCTTCTTTTTGCAGTAAATAGCAACACAGGAACTCACACTGGAAAAATGTGCAGAATGAGAGATATTGGAGCACTCAGTCCTAAGTAAGAGGTCTTAATTAAACCCCTTCCTTCCAGGCTCAGGGAATCTATATAGCAAAGGAAGCAGAAAGATTGTGGGAGCCAGAGGTTTTAGATTACTCCAAGGAAAGAGCATCTTTCAAACACAACATCATGGATACACATATGGAATTACTGAGACTGACAGTAAGCATGAGAATGTACAGATTCAATGATACAAAATCTCACCACTGAGAAGAGGGAATTGACTCAACCCCATCCATAATGAAGGTGCTATTGCAATTAATACCTGCAACTTCTCTAATTGGGTGCCACTGGGTGAATCAACCGTACTCCAGGGTAGTCCCCATGCTCAGGAATGGTTGGATAACATGAGACAAACTCCATGTTTTGTTTTTGTATTTTTTGTTTTATTGTTTGTTGTTAATTTCATTTCTTTTAAGACAGAGGGAGAGAAAGAACATAGTTTGTTGGGTAGTAAGGTAGGGAGCTTCTGAAAGGAGATAGGGGAGGTATTTTCTATCATCAAATTATATTTTATATAAACAAGTTGAAAAAGTAAGAAAATTGAAAATCGAACTGAGTTTTCAGAAAAAGGAAAACCAAAATATGATAAGCATCACTTAGTTGCTATCTCGAATATCTTCATTTGTCAGAACAAGGTCTATGTATGCAGTTAATTGATCACATATATCATGGAACATTTATTCTCTATAGAAATAGAAGCAACCAAAAAAAGGTAAGGCTTAAGATCCAACAAATTCATTAAATTTTATACCAATTAATTTCTGGTTTAATTGAATAAATATCTGGTAACTGCTTACTTAGAATATTTAAAATTTCAGAAAAGGAACAAAACACACTTCAGCTCTTAACAATAACAAAGTTTTATTTATTATGTTGGCAAGACAGTGGGCATGTTTCTGAGTTTTATGTGGGCATATATGTTGAATAAGGTTGGTTGTGCTTAGCCTTCATGGTTTCTGAAATCATCCTGCTCTCAACACAGGGAAGATGGCACCTTGAAATATAGTGGAATGGATGTTCCTGGCAACTGAGGTCAACTGCTTTATATCTCAGTTCAAAAGTTGACATCTGTTGTTTATGCTGAAACTGTTCCTTATTCTCTGAGAAACCCAGGTTTGGGCTGTAGGGAATGAATCCACCTGCCATATACTGCAGCTGAGTTTTACTTACTTTCTAATTTACTCAGCAGTATTTCTGGTGGACACTCCACAACTAATCACACAGATCTTTCCTGCGAAGTCCTAAAGAAGACCAAACGGGGCTCAGGGATTAAACCATTCTATTTTACCTTTTCCTACACATTCATTCAATAGACCAACATTTCTTACTTTCTTCTCCAAATTGGGCTCACAAAAATCTTTGTAATTCATGGGAACTGGAAGTAGATATTTCAAAGGTGCTGAGCAGTAAGTACAATATTGGCTCTTTCCTATTTTTATAAATACTTAATATTTTTGCATGGTCTCTTCATTCTTTCATGTATTTTTTAGCTTTATTTCCTTCTGTTATTTCCATCTTATAATTTTGAAATATTCATACATTTATACAATATATCTTGATCTTATCCACACCCAATTCCTCCTCTTGTTCCCAACCTCATGCCCCTCTCTCAACATCTTCTCTCATGTTTTCTTTCATTCTGTGTGTTTCTGCATAGACTAGAACATAAATCAATTTTGCATTTAAACTCATCCAGGGTCCTTCATCCTCACCAATGAATTAAATCTTATGAGTTTCTATTCTAAAGGACTATAGTCAAGGATTTCCACATGATTTCAACTTTAAACCTACATTATACTTAAATATTTACAGTGCACACTAGAGATGTCAGTCCTGTGTATTCTGTCTTCTTCCAGGGCTTTTGTGACAATAAAGATGAGAACATTTCTGTGCTATCGCCATGCAAACTATTAAATGCCTCACTGGATGAAGGAGTTATGCTGATTTGACGACAGGGTTACCTATAGCACATGTTGTATTGGGGACAAAACACTCTTTTCACCTGTATATTCAAGACAATGAAGACTTGTTATGGTATATCAGTTGGCCATGCTTAAAACTTTCAATTTGCTTGGTTGTTTTCATTTATTAGTTTCCTTAGAAGCCAGCGTATGGATCACTTGCATTCAACTGTGAAAATAGAGTTGTCATGGTTGGGCTCAGAAGTTTGATTGACATGTGTTACCTACATTGTGAGGATAGATGCCTGTGTATAGAACAAGCTTGTTTCCAATATTGGCTTCATTGTAAAAATGGCACAGGCACTTGAAGGCTATAAGAAATATACACTGGAAAGTGCTGTTACATCTTTTCTGAACACCTGCCTGATGATTGAAATTATATTGAATTTT
Source organism: Rhynchomys soricoides (assembly GCA_019843965.1). Classification (NCBI taxonomy): domain Eukaryota; kingdom Metazoa; phylum Chordata; class Mammalia; order Rodentia; family Muridae; genus Rhynchomys; species Rhynchomys soricoides. The sequence goes on from JADRCH010000040.1 coordinate 6,543,347, forward strand.
ACCTTCTTTAATAGAGTGCTTTTTTATTGGAAACATTCATCTTCTACCCCATGAAATACAAAACTCCTCAAGGAATCCTCACTCAGACCAAAGTCCAGCCCTTGGACATGCTAACGATTTACTGACTATCTGTTGTGACGGCCAGTGTTTGATATGTGTTCTTAAAACCACATTCAACAATACATTTATTTACTACTAAATATTTCAACATGGAAACTATCTGATAATATAGTACTGTCTTAAGTAAATGTGTTATCACTTTTTTTCAAAATTTAAGACAATACATTTGAAAGCAGATTTGCTTTTGTGAAAAGCATGCTATGATGTACCTTTTTTTTCAAAATTTAAGACAATACATTTGAAAGTAGATTTGCTTTTGTGAAAAGCATGCTATGATGTACCAAGTGTGCTTCTGTATCTTGTAGGAATATATGCTAGAGCCTTCTCTTCTTATTGGTGAAAGGCTATTGAAATCTTTTTATGAAGTTTAGAATTAGTGGTTGTTAAAAAATGTGTCATTAGCAATTTGCAATGACAATATTTAAAGCACAGATGCTGGCCAATGCTCTCAACCATTTCCTTATTTCTTCCTTCTTTCCTTCTTTCCTTCCTTCCTTCCTTCCTTCCTTCCTTCCTTCCTTCCTTTCTTTTCTGGGGTAGGTAGCAGCAGTAGTGATGTTAATGTGATGATAACCATACAACTATATGCCTTATATAAGTTTATTTTTTGTAATTTTCATTTTATTATAACTATGAAATACGTGAGCCTTCTTAAAAAATCCTACTTTAGGTGTCTGGACCATTATCATGTATCATATCATGTGTGCCTACTGTTATTCACATGTACCTATCTTTAGGTAAACATCCACTTGTGTTTGCCTCTGTTATCTCGACTTTGGCTGTATTATATTTGATTTATTTTTTGTTTTTTAACTTGGTTTGCATTTGTTGTTTCTGAAGACAGTCAAACATTTGCCTGCATGATTCAGGGCTTATATCATCTCTGCAGTGAAAGCTTTCACCTTTGAAATCTGAAGTAAATGTAAATATTCATTAACTATTCCTGGGGCATCTTCTAAATTCTTGGCATGACCTCAGATCCTGGGTCTTATTCTACTTCTGTACCCATTTGTTTAAGAAGGACAAGATGACTTGAAATTTAAGAATACTTTAGAGAAAAATAAAAGTCTGTATTCAGGGTTTGAGCAAGTTTGAAAAGACACTGTGTCTTTCCAAATACTCTCTGCACTCTCCTCAAGGTTCTTCACTGGATCATGTGACTCTTACTTTCTTTCTACTTTCAAGGAAAGCTGCTACTTTCTGTTGATTTTAGCTTTCTATCCAAATTCTTCCTGTCCTTCAGATTGAACTACCCTAGAGACCATGGAATCTTCATCTTGGAGAGAGAACAATACAATCATAGTAGACTGAACAAGCAAGCATGTAACCAGAGGTAGAAATCTGAAGGCATGGTTTTGGCAATTTTTATTCTGCTACACACCAAAAAAAAACAAAAACAAAAACAAAAACAAAAACAAAAAAAATCTAAAAAAACCCCAAAACAAAACAAAAAACAAAACAAAACAAAATAAATAACAAAAAATAACTGAGTTAGGTTGCTAAAGGACATTGCATACATTTTTCTTGTAATCTAAGAATACTATAAGTTATATATACAATTGCATTATTATTACTGATCTATTTGGATAGTCAGCATGGCTATGGTATCAAGTATCTGAAAAGGAATAAGCACTGTCTTGGTCTTGGCTCTAGGTCAACATAAGCATTCTAGTTCCACTCTCTAGAGACACCCAAACACTTTTGCATCTTGCTTCACCCAGTCAATTACTAAGAGCAATATTCTTCATAGCTTCCAAGACGAGATGAGGTCTGGTGCTTCATGGTCATATGGCTTTTGTTCCCTTTTCCTTTTCTGTTTTTAATATGGTATTTTCATTTAAGGGTTTATGCTGCCTCATTGAATGCCACCTTCCACATTTTTATTCCACTAAGTATGACACAGAATTTTTTAGGATGCAAGTGCCTTCTCCTTTGGATAGACTATTTACAAAGTCTCCAGACCACATCTGTATATATCAGAACTATTTGGTCACACTTAACCTCAAAGAATTTTGAAGTTGTGGCCATTTAACTAATAGTAAACTAATTAAGTATACCGTTATGAAAGAAAAGAATGGGTGGAGTGGCTCTGTGATTCCTAAAACAGGTTATATGAGGTAATCTAAATGATGGATACATGGGACCCAGGCATTCAGTTATAGAGTAGAATTAACTAAGAGAAATATTGAAAGATGGAGTGTTTTCTATCAGTGCCAGAGAAACATAGGCGTTATGGAAAGTCAGTCAGTCTTTCACAGAGGTAGTGAAAAAGAGTATGTTCCTGGAGACCAAATGAGCATTTATACTCAAAATAAAATATACTACAATCTTATAGAGATATTAAGGAAGATACTGGACCAATGGTTACCTTTGAGGATATGAAGTCCTGGTTTTGAGCTCTTATTCCCAGAATCATCGATGGCATGATTAGAAGCAAGCTGCTTAATTCCTCTGTTTTCTTGGGTTCAAAATACAAATGGCAGTTCTCTATTTCATGCTTTTGTTTGTTTGTTTCTTTTGGCGGGGGACATATGAAGTGTGTGTGTGTGTGTGTGTGTGTGTGTGCATGCGTGTGTGTTCCTCTGCCTATGTAGGCATATGGAGTGAGAACCTGACATTTGATGTCTTACTCATTACCCTCCATTTTATTTTTATGCTAACTTAATGATGTATCAGAATACAATAAATCAGTGGTGTATCACATGGTATACCTGGCTTTATTTACTAAATAAAACCCATATTGCTAATGTTTAGTTAATTTGTGCCTTCTGAGATTTGGAAGTAATTTTATTATTTGCCTCATGGTGTTTTATTTTGCACATATTTGAGATAAGGTGTATCACTGAGCCTAACCAGCATCTGTAATTTTGTATGGTGGACCCAGCTCAGGTCCAGAAGCTTAAACAGTATACACTTTACTCACTGAGGTGTCTCCCAATTATCCTGCTTGATAATTTTTTGTTGGGCCCATTTTGGCCCTTTTTGGGGGCCATGAGGACAAACCCTAGTCTGGCCTGAGTTTGTGCTGCCTTGTGGGGCAGCCTAAGCCTGGTTATAGTTTTGAGACCTGTCTCAGTCACTTCCGTATTGGGGTTACTCAATAAGACCTGTTTGGCCCTCCGTCTGCCCCTCCTTTCCTAATGAGAAACTTTGCCATTGTCCCTGTCAGTTACCCCTTACCCTCCATCACCCTTCCCTGACTCCTACCTCATCATCTCTTCCCATACCTAAGTGCCCATCCCCTTTGCCTTCTCTATATAAGTGAGGGGTTGATACAATAAAGTTGAGTTCCTGCTTTGACAAGACTCCTGGCCTGACGTGTTTCTTTTGGGCCGTTAACCCTCGCCATCCTGCTCAGCCCTGGACAGATCCAGTTAGACAGGGTTCTCTCCTCTTGCCTGGACCTGCTGGCAAAGGAAGGAGCCGACAATTTATTTGTGAATTATCTTATTGACTTGAAGATTCAGCATGCAAATCTTATATAACTTCTGAATGATCTAGCCTTTTGTCAGTTTTGTGAAACAGGTATTTTGTAGCTAACTTTAGCCATAATATCCTTTTATACAAATCTGAATTACCTTAAACATTTCTTTAGAGATGAATATTTGTTTATTATTTTTATATTTGATCTAAATACAAAATGTTGGTAAAGTGAAACCTTTAGTGTTTCCACTGTAGGTGAGAATAGAGGGCTGAGTGATGACAGACGCTTCTTCCCATCAGAACTACTTCATGCTAAATACTCAGTTCAAGTGCCCTTCTCCATGATTTTGATTGAGGAGCTAGTTTTCGTTCATGATTTTATTAAGATAAATTACATAATTCATTACTTCTAGAAAACTTCCATTGTTATCAGAATTCAATTGTTCTTTATTCGATCAGATAATTTTGTTAATTTAATGATGTAAGTATGCAGAATATATTAGAATCACAGTGTATCACACAGTACACTTTTCTTTTTTTAAAAAAATAGTTCAACCAATATTGCTAATGTTTATTTCACCTCTGTATTATCAGGAAGTAATATTTATTTGTCATGTGGCTTCTTTTTTTTTTTGGTATAAGGACTAAAATGATGCATATGATGTCTAATATAGTTTAATATCTGACTAAATTTCTTTCAAGAAAATAAAAAATATAAGTGGTATTATATGCATTTTATTTACCATTGATTAGATAAGTACTTTATTGGGAAATTACTGGTGTAAGGGCTTTCTAATCACACAAAATAGGATAATGTTATTAAGCATTTTTGGTTTGTGGTACAATATTAGACAAGCTACATTTTATTGCTTAATAAACTTTTGAGGTTTCTCATAATTGTGATGGCAATGACAGAAAATGGAGCATGCAGATAACAATACTTTCCTGTGTTAAAGTATAGGATATATTATCTTAGATACATTGTTTATAGAGAAGGAAAGCAAAGAGTAGTCCATGGATGAAAAGTCTCACTGCTTCCTCTATTCACCCATCTCAGTAAGCTCCACCATATGCTAGGCATTGGCAAATTCATATTCTTTTATTGTACTTTAATCACAGGGCAGCTACAGAATATTTCACTAGACACACCAAGAGTAAAATGTAATAACATATAACATAAATAAAGCATAAAGTTTTAGTTTCATTTAACCACTGTCATCTTAACTACATGAATGTTAATAGCTTACAAGCTATTAAATGCCAAAAGTGTCTCCCAAAGCCTATTTATTGACACCCAAGCAACTCTAGCTAGTTTCACTCTAGATGATTTTAAGTTAACACCACCTGCATAGGCTTCTTTTATTAGCAAATTAGAACAAAGGAACTGAATAGAAAGCAAAAATGATGGTATGAAATGTGTAGCACATATGGGTATATTGACCTATTTGATACATACTTACTTAGTTTTAATGGCGAATTTCTGACGTCTGCTTAATCACCAGTAGTGTATTATTAAGGAATTATTAAGTACTCATTAGAAACATCACCAACAGAAATAGAACCTGAGTTCTGGCTTTGGTCCCAAATTACTTTTCATTTTTATGGTTTTCTGGGTTTCACTCTTTTCTAGGCAATTAATTTTATATACCAGATATAAGAATCTCTCAGAGTTGACCTGCATGCACTTAAGCAATGGGATATTGTACAATGTTTCCTGAATATACTACTCTTCTATTGAATTTCTGTTGTCTTGATCCTTTAATTTTTTTCCTGGCCACAAACTTAATGTGAAACATTTAGTTTAAGTGTTTTAAAGCATGATAATATTGATGAGCCTCAAATATCCCAAATCTGAAATTTGAAATTTTCAAAGATCTGTGTTTTAATAATATAAGTAATAGAGATAGGAAAAATTAAAGGAAGAATAATTATGAGACCTTTGACAAAGTAAAATTTATTTTGCAAGTGAGAATAACTATAAAGGGCTTTATTGACAGTTGATGTAACATTTGATACAGCACACATTTTATATATAACAGGTAATTAAACACTGGTACCTTAGAAGCAGCCTTTCCTATCTTACTCAATAAAATCCAGTGTTGTGGTAGAGTAGGTTCACATGGGCTAATAAGACTCAATTACATACATCTTCTTCCAATTATAGATACAGTGTCCTTATTTATAGCTTGAAATAAACTACAGTGAGAATATTTTCACATGTAAAATAAACAAATAAAGAAGGAAGGAAAGAAAGAGAAAGAAAGAAAGAACGAAAGGAAAGAAAAGAAAAGAAATGAAAAGAAAAGAAAAATAATAAGAAAAAATATCTGGAACTCGATTGTCTGGAAATCGTTTTCTTTACCCGCAACACATTTATAGTACACACATTTTTCTTGGTAGGGCTCAGAGTTGTCATGCTTCTACTGTGGTAAAATATTCTGGAGCCCTTTCTTCCAACCTCCTCTCTTTCATAATCTGATTATGGGTTGTGCTCAATATGAAAGGAAACCCAGGAAACTTGAAGCCATCAAGCATTGACAATTTGTAGGAGCAAAAACTGACCTCTTTCTGTAATTCCTGTAATTCTGTTTTAGATGATCAGATGTAGTCTTAAGAAAAATTAACGTTTTGGTAAAGATTGCTGTCAAAGCCAATAGCTCCTGTGATGCTAAGGATGCAGTTATCAACAAGGAGAACTGGTTCAAGTAGAATGTTGTAAAAAGTTAATAGAAGGCTGTGAGTATTCATTTCTCAGTAAAGGATTAACTCACTGAGTTTAAGTTGCTTAAATCGTGGATATTCATTCCCAATGAAGAGCTGATCTCTCTTCAACTTCTTGAATATAAGACTCTGTTTTATACTTGGTGCCTAGCACCATGCTATATGTTTTATTTTATAAAGATGAATTTTGACATACCCTTGCAGCATATTGCATGAGTTTTATGTATGTGGGAAGGGCTGAAAATGGGGACATTTATATAGGTCAATTACAGTGTCCTTTTTCATCAAAAGGAGCCAACCTTTTGCAACATCCCTAGCAAACACAGCTCTACAGACTTTCACTTTGTGAACTTTGTGGCTGTTGTTACACATTGCTAGGCATTGTTAATACCATTTATCTCACTCTACTGGACACTCAGGCATCCCAGAAAGCTATTCATTCTTTTACTCTAGTTTTAAAATGCCTGCTCTTATTGCAATAAGCTATAACATGCTTATGATATCTTTTTAAAGTTCTATATGTCCTTTTTCCTGTTATTCAGCAAAGAGATGCTCTTATATAGATCCCAGGATAGCTGTCTTCTGGGAAATCTTCGAAGCATAAGTCATGGATCATTGAATCTACCCTTCTTTTTATACTGAACCATCTATCATTGGAAGCCATATACTCATTTTTTAAAAGAATCTTTTTATTTTTAATTTTTTTTCTTAGTATAAGGCTAAAGTATATGGTTTCTAATGTCAATGACATGTTTGATATTCTGTGATTTTATCTCTGTGATGTACTTTTAGTGTTCTTACCTAGGGATTCAAACACAATAGCTCTAGAGGCCTCCATTTGACAGTACTTAAGCATACAAGAACACTTGAGTAGCAGTCAAGACCCTGACTTAGTTTTGTTTCCTTGAAATCATTCACTAGTCAAATGGAGGGTTAGACAGTAGTCTACAAATAAGTAGTTCTTCCTACAAATATTATAATGTTTTAAACACTATAAACTAAAGAGGTGTTTATATGAAATTACAGTTATACCCAAATTTATGGGACATAATGAAAGCAGTGTTAAGAGGAGAATTCATAGCACTAAGAGCCTTCATAAAGAAATTGGAGAGATCCTATACTAGCAACTTAGTACCACATCTGAAAGCTCTAGAACAAAATCAAAACAAATATATCCAATAGGGATAGACTGCAGGAAATAGCCAAAGTCAGAGATGAAATCAACCAATTAGAAACAAAGAGAACAATATAATGAGTCAACAAAACCAAGAGCTAGTTCTTTGAGAAAATCAACATGATAGATAAACCCTTAGGCAAACTAACTAAAAAACAAAGAGACAATATTCATATTAACAAAATTAGGTATGAAAAGGAAAAGAAAACAATACAATCTGAGGAAATTCAATTCAATCATCATATCTTACTACAAAAGCCTAATCTGAACAAAACTGGAAAATCTAGACGAAGTGAATGATTTTTCTAAACAGATACCACATACCAAAGTTAAGTCAAGATCAGGTCAACTATCTAAACAGTCCCATAAATTCTAGGAAATAGAAGCAGTCATTAAAATCTGTTAATGTCTAGTTCTGGTAGGAGTAAAAATAAAAACTTCTCAACCAAATAAAGCCCAGAGCCAAATGGCTTTAGTTCAGAATTCTATCAGACTTTCAAAGAGGAGCTAATACCAATACTCCTCAAACTATTCCACAAAATAGAAACAGAAAGAACACTACTTAATTAATTGTATCAGGCCACAGTTATTCTGCTATCTAAGCCACACAAAGACACAACTGTAACTTTACTTTTTCAAATTCTATTATTAGTGATGATTCTTAAACATTTAAGCTCCATTCTAGCCCACCACCCACCAGAGATAGTGGAAAAGAAAAGATACAGGGGAAGTGGACCTGTTTAGAAATGGTTCTTTCCAGCAAATCCCATCTGCATTGTCAAGAAATCAGTACTTCATTTCACAGGTCAGCAGTGACAGCTTGATCCACTCGCAAACACTTCACAGCTATACCAGCAATCCAGTTCAGTAGTGTCTGGATAGCAGCAGTGGTGGTACCACCTAACAGGATAGTCAGGCCTCAGTTGAGTCAGGAGGAATCTTCATGAATCAGTAAGAGTCAGCAGGAGGAACCAGGACCAACAGGAACACCAGGTGTTTTCAGTTGTGCCTTTCTTGACAAAGTGAAGGTCAGCAAAGACATAAGACCAAGAAGCACTGCAGAGCTAGCTCTACAAGCAAACCCCACCAAACACCATGTGTCCTCCATGGGTCTTGACTCACCATGTGTCTTGACTCAGCATGTGAGTCCTTCTCAGCTGATGTCACTCTGTCAATCAACCATAGTCCTCATACAAGAAGCCACAGAACACCACCCAAAGTTTTTTGCTGCATTTCTCTCTATGGCATCTTGACCAATGGAGCTCAACCAAACAATGTAAGGCAGACCAATATGTGTTTGTCATTAGCAAAGAATCCCTCGTCACTTTTTTTTCATGTGCTTGCTTTAGCAGAACATTCTTTCACCTGTGTCTGCCTCAGGGAAACACTCTTTCATGTATTTGCCCTACAAAATACCATCTGACACAACTGACTTTCCAAAGAACCCTTAAGTTTCTACTTTACCCAACAAAGAAAGAAACCAATTTCACTTATGAACATCGATGCAAAAATGTTGTTAAGAAATATAAACTAAAGATTTTTATTTGGGTTAAATACTTAGTTTTTGAGGGATTAGAAAATAGATTTTGGTAAGCATTCAGAGGTCTCTAAGACATGTGCATGGAGTAATTACATTTGATAGGTGGTAAAGAATCTTGGAATGCATTAATAGTGCACATTTGCTAATTTTCTGCATTAACATTGACTACTAAGGTTCAAACAGGTGTTTCCTTGTTCTGCAGCCATCACAAAAACTTATTAATAATTATCACCTTGTCATCTATAGAGTCTTTTCAGATTCAAAAGAAGTGGAAAAAACTTTTATCCTGTTGAATAAAAAATGTCCCAAAAAACAAACACATCAATAACATAAATATTAGATTAAAAACAATTAAAGAAACTTTAACACAATGTTCAAAACACATGTTCACAGAATAATGGCAACAAAAATATGGTCAATCAAACATAATCCAGGCTGTTAATTCTATTCACTATTCTTATGTTTATAAGATTTTTAATTTTTTTTATTTTTGAGATTATAATTTAATTACAATAAAATGTACCTTTCTTTCTTTCTGTAAAGCCTTCCTTCCCTTCAAATCCATGATGTCTTTCTCTCTTTCTCTCTCTCTCTCTCTTCTCTCTCTCTCTCTCTCTTTCTCTCCCTCTCTCTCTCACTAATTATTGTATGCAGATACATGTAATGTACTCACATATATATTCCTAAATATAACCTGTTCAGTCTATATGCTACTGTTACTTGTATGTATATTTTCAGGAGTAACTATGTAACTACTTGCTTTCCCTGGGGAATGGGGTGCTCTTTCCTGGAGAAGGGTACCTCTCTTGCTCCTAGTTTTATTCAGTTATCTGTAGTTCTTTCTGTAGGGTTGAGGTCTCATGGGTTTTTCTCCATTTACTTTGGCATGTTACTTGCTATTAGCCTTGTTCACATCTCATCTGGTTGTTCATGTTTCTCATCTGGTTGGTCATGTTGATGAGATGTTTTGGTGTAGCTTCTCATATTACTCGGAGACACAATCTCATAGTAAACTTGATCCTCTTGCTTTTTACAATATTTTCCCACATTGTTTTTGAGCCTTAGGTGTTGGAGTGTGACGTGGTTGTATCCATTGGGAGTGGGCTCCACGTCTTTGCAGTTTTCTAATTATAGAATGAATAAATCAAGAATTTTTTTCAAATATAATAAAACCTTCAAGAAAATATGACATGCATCAATACATATTTCACTAAAGGTCAAGCTCCAAATTTCTAAAATTTTACCAAACAACCTAGCCTTTTGCTAAGACTATAGGTTACTTTCCAAAAACTGACAGCAAGGCCACATTTCTGAAGAAGACACCTGTAAAACTCATTGAACAAGGAGAAGTTGAACTGGTGACTAATAGAGCCTCCACTACTTTCCAGCATTTTCATAAAGGAAAGTATTCTGCAAGTTACAAAAATTAAGAAGCATAAACATAAAGCTGAGAAACTAGCCCATCTCCATTTTGTCCCTAGAAGCAGTTTTGAGTCTGTATCCAGTTATGTTTTGGTTTATTAACCGACTTGGATTTCTGTTTCTCAGATCTGGGCTGTGCCTTACCCCAGTAACCATAGAATTTACAGTTAAACACCTCCTACCCTCACCCAGGGCCACCTGTTCACAGAAATGCTCTATACCCATTGTTTAATGACTGACTTTTCTTAACTTCCTGGTTTCACTTCTGTAACCATGCTTCTTTGCAAAATTCAGCACCCTATAGTTTTTTCCTACAGAAAGGACTTAAGAAGTTGTCTCAGGCAGGTCTCATGAACACTGTATTAAGGAGAGACAGCTGCCTATGTGGCTCTGATGTGTGCACAAATAAAGCTTGTTTTAATTTTGCCATAAATGTGTAAGTGGTCTTTCTTTTCACATCTATGGGATGAACAAAGCCAGCCATAAACCTTTTTGATAAACAATGGTGTCTTGTCTGCAAGATGTGCTAGGGCAATAGTAGCACAAAGTTTCTGGGAGTAGCCAACCAATAACAAATTTGACTTAAGGCCTATGCCACATGATGAAATCTATACCCAACACTGGTTGGGTGACCATGGGCTAGATGTAAGTATGTAATGTTTGTCTCTTACAGGGAATGGAACACCTTGGAACACTAAGCCTTAAATGGAAAGTCTCCATCAAAATTTTCCCCCTCAGAATTCAGGGAACCCTTTGGAAGAGGAGACAGAAAAAGTATAAAGAGTCAGAAGGTGTTAAGAGACATCAAGAATATATGGCCATATGAATCAACATTAGCAAAGCTCATGTGAACTTACAGAGACTGAAGAAGCTTGCACAGGATATGCAAGGGTCCTCATATGTCTTCTGCATATAGATATATTAGGTCTTCCAGTTTAGTGTTTTTATGGGATTCCTGAATGTGTGAATGAGTGGGTCTGTTTCTTATGACTTTTCTTGGACTCTTTTCTTCCTGTTGGTTTGTTTTATCTAACTTGATCTGAAAATTTTGTTTTATACTATATGTTGTTATAGCAAAATGATAAATGAAAGAATTAATGAATTAAAACCTAGATACTAGTATAAGGATTAACAGTTGAACTGTCATTTATACCTGCCTAGAGATGGAAAACTCAGATCAGTTTTCCCCAATGGAGTATCACTAGGTATATCAACTACTCTGGGACAGTGGGTGTGTTTGCATGTGTGTTTGTTTGTGTGTGTGTGTGTGTGTGTGTGTGTGTGTGTGTGTGTACATGTGCACTCACGCATGCATCTCTTGCCAGTGCAGCCATTTTGCTGGATTAAAAATTCCTCTATAGAAAAGGGAATGCAGAATTAATTTTTGTTGACTCTTGAGTTGACATAAAGTGAGCAATTAACAATGTCATAGTTTATAGAACTATAGTATATAGAAAAGAAAGGAGGAATTAACACAGAAAACTAGTATATAATGAGATAAAGGAGTCTGTTAAGCTTGAACACTGGCTGTGAGGCTCAATCTAGGAGCAGAACCACTTGTGGCAAGATAAATTTTATGATGTTTTGTGGTCTCTGAAATGAAGATAAAAATCTCTCTGTCTCTGCAAATAAATGCCTTTTTAGATATCTCTTAGAAACATTGTATGCTGTTACTATTTCACACAGCTTGTAAGTCTCAGAAACACAAAGCACAAACAGTTTTAGAAGATAAAGAAATAAACTCCTTTTAAGGAGAGATGAAACATTTCTAGAAGTTATTAGAACAGTAATGGATATGTGAGAGGGAGGATGGTTGGGGCTTTGTGAAGCAGCCTGGTGCCCACATTCACAGCAGAGCCTCCATGACCAAGGATTTTCTTCATTCCTTCTGCAGATACATGTAGTGTCAATGAGACACCAGATAGCTGAACACTGTGTCATGTCGTCTTTGGGGTCTGAACCTGGCACAATAAAGCTGCCCAACAAAGAAATGAACCATTGTTCTTGTATACACAATTTTCTACTTGAATTAAATCACCTGAAATAGTTTATCAATGTTGTCATTGCCTCAAAAATTAGTTTAAAATTACGTAAATTAGTTTAAAATTACGTTAGTAGAAACAGTGACATTCCTTTGTTAGCCATCTTTCTGATTTTTCAACAGTTAAGGATATATATCACCTGACATTCCAAGTCTAAAATATTCACCCTTGTCCTATATTTATTGATTCATTCAGTCCACCAAACAAAAAATAAAATGTTCGAATGATTACAGTTGCTCCCTCCCACTGGACTGTAATGGGGGTGATGAAAAGAAGAGACAGCCCAATGCTATGTACCAAGCTCTGGAAACAATAGTTTTTTTTTTTTTTTTTTAGCACCTGGGCAATATTTGAAAGTCCATAATGGTAAAGGAACATTTGCCAACCCTTAGGATATGAAAAAGAAAAGAAATGAAACAAATACAAGAGTATTACATTTAAACAAATAATGTCCTTGACAAACTTAGAAGAACAAATCTTGGAAGACAAGGGCACCAAGAATTTACTGTAAAACATGAGTTTTTAAAAATAAGTTAACATAAAGTGGTTTAAAAATTTTGCTAAATTAATATCATTTTGCTTTGCAAGAAAAAAATACTCAGCAACTTGCATGAGTAAATCATGGTGATGGTAGAAACTTTCTTTTTGTGTCCCTGATGAAGAGAAGGCTTCCTCCATGCTCAATTCTGAAAACCTTGCATGGGTCAGAATTCCGTCTAGACCTGTGCTTCTTAAACCCCCATTCACTTAGAGGCACCTGGAACTCAAGGAAGAAATGCATAGTGGATTAAGAAGATTGAGTAGTGACCACATTACTTGATACACCAGCAAATAACTGTTAAACTACAACTCTACTTCCTTGTTCATACACAAGATCGCACATTTATAATAAAGATATCATGATATAAAACATTTCATAAACTTGAAAAAAATCTCAGAGTTGTTTGGATCCAAACACTCTGTTTGGGTGTTTAAACAGATGTTGTCTGTTTAAAACTATTCAGTGTCTAAACTTCAAAGTCTCCACAAAACTCTAAAATCTCCTTTTTAAAAGTTTAAAGTCTCTCAATTGTGGAATTATACAAAATCAAAAATACACAAATTGCATACTTTCTTACTTCAAGGGCAAACCAGGGCACAATCAAAATGTGAGTGATATAAAACCCAGCTTCCAACTGCGTAAAAAACAAAATGTCCAATATCTGGAATGCACACATGATCATAGTTTCCTCCAAAGGGCTTGTGTCACTTCTCTGACTCTGCCCTGTGCAGCACACTCAGCTTCTCTTCTAGGCTTAGGCAGTCTCCATTCTACCTGTTCTTTGTGATCATCCCATGATACCGCCTTCTCCAAAATGCTGGGATCTTCTCCTGAAACTGGACTGTATTTTTACCAGTAGCCTCTTCTGGGATCCTCTAGAAGGCCAAGACTCAACTTCTTTGCATGACTCCTTCAATTCCAGGACTTTAACTGCTACTGAGGTTTCACCTTGACCAATAGCCCATCCTGGCCACTGACAGTGCCAAACCTCATCTGCTTTCCATTACCTCTTAATACTTTGAAAACCAACACCACCTGGATGACTTTTACAGTACTGAGATAATCTGCCAGCATGAAGTAAAATCATGGCTGCCTCTGGAACACAGCCTCTGTGCACCAACTCTCAGGAAATAGTTTTCAGAAAATTTTACCACTATAATGCTTTTCTTTTTTAATTACTGCTAATTTCTAGGCTCCTGCTAATCAGCATCAATTGTCCCAGAAAAGCAAAGGTTTTACTTTAATCATATTGGTCTCTTGTTAATGCTGGCTGACTTTCAGCCCCAGCTGATCAGAATGACAGAATCTTAATTCAAAATAGCAAATATGCAATGGCTTTTGTAGCCTTTAAGTAACTATCAAATTTCTCTTTATAACTTCATAAGCTGGGTCCTCATCCTCTGAATTCCTCTCAGCTTGTTTAACTTCCAAGCTTCCACAGAACAGCTAAATATGTTTTGAAAACTTTTCTAGACCAAATTTCAAAAATCCTTCCATAGGCATCCCCAAAACAAAGCAGCCAGGTTTGTCACAACAATTCCCTACTCCTGATGACCATTTCTTTCCTAGTTAGGGTTACTATGCTAAGAAGAGACTCCATGGCCAAAAGCAATCTGGAGAAGACATGGCTTATTTAATTGATATTTCCACATCACTGTTTATCATTGAAGGAAGTCAGGGCAGGAACTCAAACTGGTTCAGTACCTTGGTAGCAAGAGCTAATACAGAGATGAAGAAAGGGAGCTACATACTGGTTTGTACTCCATGGTTAGCTCAGCCTGCTTTATTATACAAGTGCAGGAGTGGCACTACCTACACAGGGCTAGGCCCATCATCAACCAGTCACTAATTAAGAAAATATCCTTACAGGCTTGTCCCCAGCCTAAATCTATGGAGACATTTTATCAATTGAAGTTCCCTCCTCTTCAATGATTCTAAGTTGTGTCAAGTTGACATGAAGCTACCCAGCACAATCAGTTCTGTGCCAGATAATAAGATACAGTTCTCATAGCTCACAAATATGGTATAAATGCTCAGAATGAGAAAAAATAATACTAACATTGTTTCCTACTGTCCCATATTCAAATATGAAAAGTCTAGAATTGATCTGGACATTTGGAGTCTTAAATTCCACCCCCACTGGAGGACTGTATACCACTACATTAAGGCAAGATGTTTCAAACTTTTTATCAAAAACTCTCAAATGGAATTTGAAAGGAAAAAAATTTCAGTTGTAAAATGTTTATGTAAACAGCAGCATCTTATAGAATTCTCCAAATCTCTTGCTATATAGAATATTCTGAATCATAATGTGTGTGTGTGTGTGTAGAGAGAGAGCTTAATTTTTTTTTTTTTTTTTTTTAGCTTTTTTAGAGTGGAGGTCAGTGCTGGATATTGAACCAAAGGCTCTCTCTCTCTCTCTCTCTAACCTATAAGTCATGTACTCTACAACTCAACAACATCTCCTCTCTATAAAGATATTTATTTTTAATGTGTTGGCTCATATATTTTCAGAGGCTGTCAGTTATAAATGTGCAGAGGGGCCCTGAAGTTAAAGATCTAGGATGGCCTGATCCTTCAAGTAATGCCAAAGTGCCAAACTAATGATACAGTTAGGAGCTGATACTGCACTTCAAGTTTATTGGTTTTTCAGCCTGGCAAAATTTCCTTCTGTTCTGGGAAGATCATTCTTTTGTTCTAGACAGTTAGAATAGGGCACTCCCACTGTGGAAGGATTCTTCTTTTGTAAGTCAGCTGATTTGAATGCAAGGCTCAGTTGAAAACCCTCTCACAGAAACATTTAGCTACATCAAAGCTAACTGACCATTGTCAGGCCCAAATAACATCTCTGTAATTATTTAAAGATTGTGTGACATAATATATTTTATCCAATTGACACAGAAATCATGAAATCACTTTCATTGTTGAGGATTGATTGAAATCATTGTTTAGGATTGATTGCAATATATCCCACTCCATCTCCTGTATTCTGAACTTCACTGTACCAAACTTAGAAGGATAGGCATGCAGACATGGATATAATTTTAGTGTTGTAATGAAAACTATTTTAAATATTGGGGTGTGTTGTGCCACTTTCTTTATTTCTGTAGCAAAACATGACAAAACAACCTAAGAGGCTGAAGATTTCCATAGTTTCAGAAACACAGGTAGCCAAGAGTTATGATAACAGGAGCAGGTCCTTTTTTGCTAACAGATACCTGAAGTCTTTAGAGTTTTTAGAGACATAATAACTTAGAACAATGTCTATCCATTTATCTTAATGTTTCATGACTAATATATTTTTTTCCAAATAAATTTAATAAAAGTACTTTTATTTCAACTGGACCATATTTGGAAAGACCTTTTTACCAACACAGTCACACTTAAAATAACTTATAAAATGATGTTTTAATGATCTATTAAGCCAAGCATTTGCTGCTGTAAGCAAAAACAAGTCTCTTCACTGTGTGCTGAGTTTCCATAATAAACCAACAGGAATTTAAGGTTCTTTAGAGACTGAAGGAGCTGAGGGAGTTTGCATCCCCAGGGAGGCAGCAACAGTGGCAACTGGCCTGACCCCTCGATACTCCTGGAGACTGATCTACCAACCAAAGAATACACGTGGAGGGACCCAGTGTGCTGGCCACATATGTGGCAGAGGAAGGTCTTGTTAGCCATCAGGGGGAGGAGAGGCCCTTGGACCTGAGGGTGTTAGATCCCCCAGTATAGGAGAATGCCAAGGAGGGAAGATGAGAGTGGGTGGGGGAATAACCCCATAGTGGCAAGGGGAGGGGGGAGGAAATGGGGAGGTTCCAAAGGGGAGATCTGGAAAGGGGAAAACATTTGAAATGTAAATAAAGTATGAAAACAAAAGAAAGTACTCTCTTAACCTATTGCCATAGTATCATGTGAACATTGTTGTTAACATAAATTATTCTGAATGTTACAAGAAAAATTTGTGTGAACATTGAGATTGAGAAGGCACTATGGTTATTTTCTACTTATGTTGGGCATGGTCAACTTGAGGCAGATCTGAGACAGTCATAGAATCCAAGGGGATGTGAGGATCAATATTCTACACTATGTTGTGTTTTCAGAGTGTTTCGAGATGTCAGGCTCTTGGTTCCACATCTTTACACTATATACAGCTTCACCTTCAACAGTTCTATTTCAATCTCAATAGAGTATTCAATAAATTATATGAGACATTTCATACTTCACCACAAAATAGAATGTATTCATTGGCTTTGCCTAGCTTTAGGACAATGTATCTCTTTTCAGTGCGTCTATGGTTGGCTAGGCTAAGCTAAGATATAATGTTCACTAGGTTAGGTTTGTTACATGTCTCAGTAATGGAATTTGCTTTTTCCTGCAACAATATATCTAGGTTACCAGTCCACTCTGAGAGCCATACTGAGCCATGTTTCCCATTCAGGAAAGAGCTAATATGGGAGGGTGAGAAGCTCTGCTATACTTGTCCATCAACTTGCATGCCTTCTGCAGCACACAAGTCTCACACCATGGATTAGGATCATGGTGAAATATTCCCATTGCTGCTTGCTTTCAGGTAGAATGTAGGCAATGCTAACAATGGTCTTACATATAATTTATGAATGATAGTAGGGATTATTTACAGCAAGTACTACTGAAAATTAATTTTATCCCTTTTTATTTAAGAAAGTCTAACAGTACTGCCACTTGATAAAATTATATGCCTATATAAATGAATCAGGATTTTGCAGTCTGACATACATGTTAAGTATTTACAATCAAATGAAGAGTGAAATGTAATAAACATTTATGACTTAATTAGAACATTAGGTTTTTTAAAAAATTGTAGCACATAATTGATGAGGGCCGAAAAGTTAACTGTACCTGAGAATGCTTCAGTGTTGAAGAACAAAAGCTATTGGAATCCATCACACTGAATAGCCATACCTAGTGTTCTTCAACAAGTTGCCTTCTCATCAACATTTGATTATGGGTGGGGGATTGTCCTGCGCTACGGTCTCGCCAGCAAGAACGACGCGGCACACATAGGATCCTTCTGCAGTAAAGCTTTAATGCATCTTGAGAGGGAGAGCATAAGCTTGCCACGAGTGGAGACCCTGAACAATAGAACACCCGTCCCTTATATAGGTCACAGCGCTTGCCTGGGACATGGAGCTTCCCCATTGGCTCCCGCACATCAGGCCAGATGACGCCACGAGAGAGGCTGAGACTCTGAGGTGGAAAATTACCAGGTGCATGCGCACTAGCCTGTTTACAACTTGTCCTTGGCCGAATGTAGGCGCCATCTTGTAATGGCGAATGTGGGTGCTCAGGCGGCTCCCCACATCTCCCCCTTTTCATTTCTGTAAGCAAAGTAGGACACTCTTAAGAGGGCAGAGACAGAGGTCAAATCCCCTGACCAAAAGGTTGGGCCTTGTACAGGAGAAGACCCCTAAGCTCATGCGCGCCCGAGGTTTTCCTGACCCGCCCAGTGCCGTTTTTTAGAGGGAGGGAAACTAGGGCACTCAACCCTCATGCAGATGACATATCTCCCAAGGTGGCCCACAATGACCGCCTTGTGCGATGCTTTGCTCGACATCCCTCAAGAGCTGCTCAGACCAAACATTCTACTCAGTGCAATGAGACTAGACTCGCGGGTGTGCAAGAACTGTCTGGCTGGCGACCTACTGCTATTAGCCAAACACCGGCCGAGGCTCTTTGTTCTAAGGCAACAAACCACCTTGTCTCTTTTAGTCTGGGCCCTGAGTTTGCAGATGAGCCATAGATGGAACACCAACCCACAGCAAAGCACTGCTCCAAACAATCCCACCCCCACCCATTCCTTGAAATAAGAAATTGCCGAGGCAAGGACAGGTCAAGACGGGTGGAGTCGATCTGAATAATTGCTGTCCGCAGTTCTCGCAGGGTTTCATCAAATTTAAGGGTCCAATTCTGTAACATATACTGTGAAAGACTTTTAGACAGGTTAGCTGCTTTTGTAAATCTATCATATTGTATGGAAGTAACACAGAGTCCTGGCAACTTTTGTTCACAGCCCAATTGGGCTAGCTGTCAAAGGACATCCAGTTGTTCTTGAATAAGATCAATGTGTTGGTTAACCAGCATTAGGTCCCCCTGGACTTGAGTATTGGCGGATACCTGTCTGTCTAGAGCTAAGGTGGCAGCTGCAGACAACTCATTAATGGTATTGGCGGTCTGCATCGTTCCAGAGAGCGCAAGGGCCGACGCAGTGACGGCCCCTGTAACCACAGCCGCTGCCACCACACCTATGATAATGGCAGAGATACCAAAGTCTCTTTTCTGCCTGAATACGGTCTGATCTGCCGCAAAAGGACCTTGGCCAGTTAACATATCAAAGGTCCAATCTCTCTGTCCAGGGGTCGGTGCCGTAGCATTGGTTCTGGCTTGAGCTTGTGCAGCTTCATGCCATAAAGCCTTCCACTCCATATATTGGCCCACTGTAGGGAGCGCAGCCTTGGCCAGCATCTGCCAATCGGAGGGAGTCATGGACGCACCGGCAAATCTCTCTAACATTACTATAGTAAAATTAGCATTTACCCCATACTTTCGGACCGCTTCAGCCAGGTCTTTAATTTGGCTGTACTCTACAGGGGCATGAACTCGCCCTCCACCATCTGCCTCAAAAACTGGAAAAGCAGCTTGGACCTTTCTCCTAACCTTGTCAGAGAGAAAAGAAAAGGAGTTGGGACACATCTCATAAGGGGGAGGGGCGGAAGGCATGGTCCACGTAGGGGCCAAAGGCGGCGGCCGCTTCATCTGCCCATTACAGGGCGGCCAATCTCCCCCATACCGCGCCGCTTCCTCTTCTAGCTCTGACTCCTCACTAGAGCTAAGGGGGTCAGTGTCTGAAGTTTCCAATGGAAGAGCCTCAAGGTCTTGAACTGGGTAGAGGCTCTCCCCCTTTCTTTTTGCTTTTTTCTTGGGTATGAGAATTGTTTTTCTGCCCACATTCCTGTCAGGGGGACAGTTTCCTATTTTATCTTTAATCTCTCCCTCGTCTTTCGACTCACCAGGAGGTCCGTTTCCTTTGCTGAGATCTCTTTCTTTTTGGGTACCCCTCCTCTCACTCCGTTCGGTTTCTGACATGGTGTCCTGGACCCTATCAGGGGTGATTTGCCCCTCCCTTACAGCATCTACACAGGCCCCACCTTGTTCGCCGCAATACAAAGACAGTAAAACCAAAATGAGGGCACTTAACACAATTAGCAAAACTTCAAATCCCAAATCAAGATCCAGGGTCAACATGCCTATCCGAACCTACCTCCCTGCAGTTCTGAATCCTCCCTGTTTCCAGGGGTTCTCCAAAGGTGCTTGATGATGACAAAGTTTCCCGGGTTTCGGCACCAGATGTCCTGCGCTACGGTCTCGCCAGCAAGAACGACGCGGCACACATAGGATCCTTCTGCAGTAAAGCTTTAATGCATCTTGAGAGGGAGAGCATAAGCTTGCCACGAATGGAGACCCTGAACAATAGAACACCCGTCCCTTACATAGGTCACAGCGCTTGCCTGGGACATGGAGCTTCCCCATTGGCTCCCGCACATCAGGCCAGATGACGCCACGAGAGAGGCTGAGACTCTGAGGTGGAAAATTACCAGGTGCATGCGCACTAGCCTGTTTACAACTTGTCCTTGGCCGAATGTAGGCGCCATCTTGTAATGGCGAATGTGGGTGCTCAGGCGGCTCCCCACAGGGGATGGATTCTTGAGGCCTCACCCCTTCCTGAATGACTATCAGCACTTAATGGCATCAGGTTGCTACAGGGGAGAGTATTATATTCTTCACTAATGTAGCCACTAAAACGTTGTTCATGATTCTGTAATTAACCTTCAACCCTTGCTCATGCATTGGCCCCTAACTAATCTCAATGGTTCACACACAGAATGATATTAAAGTTGCAAGGGGATTACTTGGGAAGAAGTGCTTCAGGGAAAGAAAGACAGGGATGAGAGAGGGTAATGTAGGTGAAAATGTCAATTCATTATATAGATGTATGAGACTCTCAATAATAAAATAATTAATTAAAGGTCTTTCTTCACAATGAGCATATTAATCACATACTTCTGTAGTTCATAAACCTAAAAATAGTGATGGTAGGCATGCTTTTGTGTGAATCATGGTCAAAGTAAAGAATCATTAAACCTTAACAAGAATATAATATGTACATTTTAACTACAAACAAGTTGACAATTATTCATGTTAAGGTGTTATCAATTTCCTTGATTTTAACCATTTTCATCAATTCCTTGTCACTAAAATTACATAGTTCTACTCACATAAGTTTGTATAAAAACTCCATAAATGTTTTAATAACGTGTGGAAGAAAGTTTCTTATATTTATAATAAGTTTTCAGAAACCTCCAGAACAGAAATGAGATAGTTAAATATAGAATAAATGTAAGCCACCAGATATATTCATTGAAAGAAACATTTTAAAATGCTTAGCTATCTGGCACTTTGTGATTTATCATGTCAGGTAAAAACTTTTATTCAAATTCCAATATTGTAAATTTACCTCAATCTCATAATTACACACATAGAACACAGCACAGGGTAATTTTGGTGCAGAAGCACTTTGAATCTAATTGCACACTAAAATTTGGTAATTTATTCTATATGTAGGGCTGCCAACTGCACCTATGTATAGACAATCATAAGCACAAATTGACTCTTCTGTGCTTTTTTCAAAGAGGTTCTAATGAAAGCAGCAACCCACAGGAGCAATTTTGTGCCCTCTTCACACAATGAAAACCTGAGGTTCTAGTGTTCCACTGCTTAATACTAATGAGCATGTAAATTTTCCCACCCAAACTTCTGACATAAAAAGTAAAACAGGAGAAGAAAAAAAGAAAAGACACTCTAGGATATTATCTATGAATGGGCAAGTAGTGTTCAAAGTACAAACATTATACAATGTGTGGCTAATTCTAGTTTGCTATTAGAGATAAAATTGTTCAGCATTATTTTTTGTTGCAGACAAAAATGTTCCCTTTTTTTAGGTTTTAAAGATTTTATTTATTTTAAATATATAGAGAAATGGAATGAAGGGTCTGAAGAGGGATTGGATACTTTTGATGGATTGAATTCAGATACTATGTAAACAGTAAATGAGAATTTCTTGTTTTATGGTCATGCGTAAGAAAACTGAAGGCTTATACCAGTGTTTTAATTTAAAAGTACACTGTGTTTTCATAGATGGCTTTGAAGATATGAACTTTTAGAGTAAGTTATTCTTTGTGGAATTTTTATAATCTGTGGACATAGCCGTAAACAATATACTACAACAACACTGAGACTTGTTGAAATGAAGTAAGCAAAAGCAATGGGGTGGAGTGGAAAGGAAAGGAAAGCTTACTGCATTCTGAATGAGTTGGTTGGGCATCCACAACGTGTGAGGGCCCTGAGAATATGAAGTTACTGCCCCACTCTTAAAAAGAAAATGGAAAACAATCCAAGCTCACGCAGAATAAAAGCTTAAAGATAGTGATGGGATCATTGCTAACTGTTGTCATACAGACTCTAAGAAAAATGTTCTCTTTTTAATCTCCTAAAATTCTATAACATGGTTTTCATTGATATTGTTGTGATATCTTAGAAAAATACATGAATGACATGCAAGACCATTGTCAGCTTAGCCTACACTTTACTAGAGGGCAAAACTTCACAGGTCATTGTGATAGAGAGACAGAACATGAGACCTATGTACAAAGTTGGCAGCAGGGATGTTGGGAGAGTTTGACAGAGCTGCCCACATTCTCAGGCTGGTTATCTCATAAGAAAGAAACATGGCTTTTGTATAACCCTCAAAGGGAGGCAGATGAGATAGCACTGAATAGGAAACAATTTACTTTGTTTAGCAAATATTGGAAACTTATTTATGCTGTTAATAACCTTAGCAATGTCATTACAACTCAGTGAAATGAGGGCCTTTGGGATTCATCACCTATATTGTCCTTTAATATACTGTATTAAGGATGTGTTCTGGTAATTATGACCTCTGAGAAGTATTGATTCTTATACCGATGTCTTCTGTTTTTTAAATAAGGGCTTGGGTTTTTCCATCTTTTGGTTCTACTAATGTTTTTTATTAAATAACAGTTTTAGGAAGGTGTGACTGACAAGTAAATTTGTATCTTTTAATGTTTGATGAGATGACTTGTATTTCTATGTAGTGAGAAATGATCTTCACATGCAGGGTGGCCACTGCCTCTATCACCTCAGCTTTCCTAATTACCATTTTCCTTTGCTTCACATACTATAGAAAACATTCGAGCCTTGCTGTCTTAGCAGAATTTCAAGTATACAGTAGAATTTATTAATTATAATCACATGTTGAGCATTTGATATCAGAACATGATTCTCTCCTATTATAGAATATTTTATCTTTAACCAACTCCTCCCAAGCTCACGTTTACCTCAACATATGGAAGCTGCCATTCAATTCTTTCTTAGAGTTTAATTTTGGTTTATATTTTTACAATATCAGTAAGATCATACATGAACTGTTTTCTATATCTTCTTTAACTCACTAGAATTCTCTGTTTTCAGAGCTTTTATTATTTAATGGGCTGAAGAACATACCTGAAGTTCTATGTAAGCTCTATTTCTTTATCTATTTATTGAACTGTCTTTGGGTTTGATTATTGTAGATAGTGTTTTACAATAAGTATGAGATCAAGTATCAGATTTATTTATTGATTTATTTATATAGCAGTATAAGTAAGGTCTTCTGAATACGACCATGTAACACAGAAAAATGATGAACAATTGACTAATGGGTCCTGTGGTGGTTTGAATATGCCTTGCCTAGGGTGTGGCACTATTAGGAGGTTTGGCTTTGTAGCAGTAGGTGAAGCCTTGTAGGAGGAAGTGTATCACTGTGGAGGTGAGCTTTGAGACTCTGGTTAGCTGCCTAGAAATGAGTCTTCTGGTTTCCTTCAGAATAACAAGTAGAACTCTCAGCTCCTTCTTCAGATGTCATAATTCCTGCCTTGATGATAATGATCTGAAGCCCTGAACCTGTAAGGCAGGCCTAATTAAATTTTGTCTTTATAAAATTTGCCTTGGTCATGGTGTCTCTTCATAGCAATGGAAACCCTAACTATGACAGGACTTATGAAACTGACTTCTATAAATGAAGGGAACAGCAAATTGAGTAAAGAAGCAGCCCATAGAAAGAAGAAAGTCTTTGTGAGCTATGTGCCTGACATATCCCCAGCAATGTGTAACTGAAGGAATTAAACATCCAAAAAATAAACAACCAGATTTAGAAATGTACTGTGAAACTGAACAGAATGTTCTCAAATGAAGAAGTCCAAATGGATAAGAAATACTTAAGATAGTGTTTAAGATCCCTAGTCATCAGAGAAATGCAGCATCACTCCTCTCAGAATGAGCATAATCAGAAATATAAATGGCAGCAAATGTTGATGGGACTATGAGGGAAATAACTAAATCCATGAGAATAGGAAAATTGTTGGTCAAGAAAGGCACTGTTACCAAAGCAGAAACATTTTAAGTCGATGGGGGGAGGGTGTGTGTGGAAAGACCATTCTAAGGCTACATAGAAGAGCACTTTTAAGAGTTGTGGGGAGAATTTCTGTTTTTGATGGCTATTATTTAATGTCAACTTGGTTACATCTAAAAGTTAAGTAAGGTCCAAACTTGGGGCCCTGCATCTCTAAGGATTTTTTTTTTTTACTTAATTTGAAGTAGTTAGAACCATTTCCAGTCCAGAGTTTTGAAATAGGAAGACCTTTAATAAGTCACACTATCTACTGGAAGGCAATCTAAGAATGTGGAAGAAGGAAAACTTAGTTCTTTACCTGTTTGCCCTGGCCTTGCTAGCAAGGCTATTTATGCACTGGTACTACAGCCTATTTTTTTTGGGGGGGGGGAGATTACAGCCTATATGAAAGATTGGTTGAGAAATACAGCCTTGTGGGCTGAGCAATTACTAGATTCTTAGACTTTCTGCTCATATCAGCCATTGTTGAAATAGGTAGACCATAGACTGTTAGGATGAGACTACTATTAGTCATATATATATATATTTTTTTCTATATATATAATTCTATAATATACATAATATAATATATATATGATATATTAACTCTATAACTTCCATTATTCTACAGAACCCTGACAAATATAGATTTTAATACTAGAAATTATTTTAGAATAACAGAAGTATAAGGATAACTCTTTTAAGTACCTGGAATAGGCTTTTCAATTCACTAACACGCAGTTATCAAAGCCTCTTTAGTTACAGAAACATCTTTGGAGAGCTCATAGACTGCTGAAGCCCATGGTGTGATCTGTATTACAAATGTAAAGAGACAAATCAATTTGATTATCCTGATTCACATTGTGAACAGCAATAGATTTGATGACCTTGTATATGAAACTTTTGACAGTTTTGACAAAAATAAAAATGATGACCCTGGTTGGTTGCTCTTAGCATCTCTGGATAAATTGATAGGGCTCTGTGATAAAAATCAACCAACTTTTAGCAACTCAGAAAATGACAAAGGACAACAATGAGCTTAGTGGAAAAAAACAAACTTGATCCAGGTGTACCTAAACATTCTTAAAGTTTCCAAGTGTGTCCTAGAACAGAATCTTTTCAGCAGCCACAGAGCTCACACTGTCGAAAATCAAACTGAAGCCCTCACTATAAGCTTGTCTGAGTTACAGCAAAAAATCCTCCCAGCCTTGGAGGATGTTGGCAGTTAAAGTAAAGGCACTAATTGAGAAAGAATGGGGCTTCTGTAACTTAGGATATGAATGTGTGAAAGGATCCTATTGAAGCTGAGAACTTTGAACCTTCAGATTATCAAGGGTGTATCTCACCTGAGTAATTAGTATCCTCAGTACTACCCCTTGAAATACTGCCTTTTCCACATTTGACTGGGAAAATTATTCTTTTATTGTCTGATTAATGAGCAGTGACTTTCTTTGAAGATAATGCCAGGGAAGATGATACTGATGTACCACCGGGTCTACCAATAGTTCCCTGTAGAACTATAACCTGACCTACGGCAAAGCAGGCTCTTTGAGGGGATGTTGAAAGTTTAATCCATGAGGAAGTGCATTATACTACTAAACAGCTTAATTTAATTTAATTTCTAATTCATTCAAGCAGAAGTCTGGGAATAATGGTGGGAATGGATTTTAAAGGTGTTGGATAATGATGGTGGAAACATAGGACAACCTATGAAAGCTGGCCATGAATGGAAAATTTCACAGTGAGCAGAACATTGGAAGTACACGTGATCATACATTTTGTTTGGAAGAAGAAATGGCCAGATGTATGATTGTTCTCTGATTCATGGCCTGTAGTCAGTGGATTGGGGAGATGGTCAGGGACTTAGACTATGGTTGGAAAATTGGTGAGAAAGATACCTGGGGATGAAGTATGTGGATAGATCTCACCTAATGGGTGAAGATGTGAAGAAACTTGTGTCCCATATAAATTCTCATCAGAAGGTGACTTCAGCTGAGGCAAAGTTTAATAATCAATTAGATAGGATGACCTGTTCCGTCGACAATCAGCCTTTTCCCCAATATTTCCTGTTATTTCCCAATGGACCCATGAACAAAGTGGCCAATTTGGTAGAGAGAGGATTTAAGCATGGCCTCAAAATGTAGACTTCTAATAAACAAAGCTGTGAAGTATCCCAATGGAAAGGTTAGGGCAAGGGTTGAAGGAGCTGAAGGGGTTTTCAACCTCATAGGAAAAACAACAATATCAACCAACCAGAACCCCAAGGCTCCCAGGGACTAAACCACCAACCAAAGAGTACACAGGGGGTGCTCATGGCTCTAGCTGGATATGTAGCAGAAGATTGCCTTATCTGGCATCACTGGGAGGGCAGCCCCTTGGTCCTGTGGAGGCTTGATGATCCAGGATAGAAGAACTCTAGGACACTAAGGCAGGAGTGGGTAGATGGGTGGGTAGGGGAGCACCCTCATAGAGGAAGGGGGAGGAAGGAGGGATAAGGGACTTGTGGAGGGGTAACTGGGAAGGGGGATAACATTTGAAATCTAGCAATAAGACAACAAAAAGAGATGAAGGGCATACAAATTGGCAAAGAAGAAATAAAGGTATCACTATTTGTAGATGGCATGATAGTATACATAGGTAACCCCAAATACTCTACCAGAGAACTTCTCCAGCTCATAAACAACTTCAGCAAAGTGGCCAGATATAAAATTAACTCAAATAAATCCGTAGCCTTCCTTTATACAAATGATAAACAGGCTGAGAAAGAAATTAGGGAACCAACTCCCTTCACAATAGCCACAAATAATATAAAATATCATGGGGGAAACTCTAACTAAACAAGTGACAGATCTGTACAACAACTTCAAGTTTCTCAAGAAAGAAATTGAAGAAGATCTCAGAAAATGGAGAGATCTCCCATTCTCATGGATTGGAAGAATTAACATAGTAAAAATGGCCATCCTACCAAAGGCAATCTATGGATTCAATGCAATCCCCATCAAAATCCCAACACAATTTTTCAAAGACATGGAAAGAGCAATTCTCAAATTCATCTGGAAATGCAAACAAACAAACAAACAAAAACCGAAAACCAAAACAAAACAAAACCAAATACCAGAATAGCAAAAACAATACTTAAAAATAAAAGAATGGCTGGGGGAATCACCATCCCTGATTTCCCTATTGTGTTTACTAAAACACAAGAGTGATAAAAAACAAACAAACAAACAGAAAAAAACCTGCATGGTATTGGTACAGAGACAGACACCTTGATCAATGGAATAGAATTGAATACCCAGAAATGCAACCATACACTTAAGGGCACTTGATCTTTGACAAAGAAGCCAAACATATACAATGGAAAAAAGAAAGCATCTTGAACAAATGGTGCTGGTCTAACTGACTGTCTATATGTTAGAAAAATGCAAATAGACCCATATTTGTCACCTTGCCCAAAGCTCAAGTCCAAGTGGATCAAGGACCTCAACAAAATCTTGATGCACTAAATCTAATAGAAGAGAAAGTGGACAAGAGCCTTGAACTCATTGGCACAGGGGGAAATTTCCTAAACAGAACTCCAACGGCTCATGCTCTAAGATCAAGAATTGGTAAACGGGACCTCATGAAAAAGGAAAACTTCTGTAAGGCAAAGGACATAGTCAATAAGACAAATCAGCAACCTACAGACTGGGAAAAAAATCTTCACTAACCCCACATCTGATAGAGGGCTAATATCCAAAACATATAAAGAACTCAAGAAGCTAACCACCAAAAACCAAACAACCCAATCAAAAAATGGGGTATAGAGCTAAACTGAGAATTCACAACAGAGAAATCTTGAATGACTGAGAAACACCTAAAGAAATGTTCAAAGTCCTTAGTGATCAGAGAAATGCAAATCAAAACGACCCTGAGATTCCACCTTACACCAATCAGAATGGCTAATATCAAAATCTCCGGTGACAACACATGTTGGTGAGGTTGTGGAGGAAGAGAAACACTCCTCCATTGCTGGTGGGATTGCAAACTGTTACAACCACTCTGGAAATCAATCTAGAGGTTCCTCAGAAAATTGGAAATAGATTTACCTGAAGACTCAGCAATACCATTCTTAGGAATGTACTCAAAAGATGCTCCATCATGCCACAGGGGCAGGTATTCTGTTTTGTTCATATGGCCTTGTTTGTGATAGCCAGAAGCTGGAAATACCCAGATGTCCCATGATAGAAGAATAGATATAGAAAATGTGGTTCATTAACACAATGAAATACTACTCAGCCATTAAGAATGAGGACATCCTGAGTTTTACAGGCAAATGGATGGAACTAGAAAATATCATCCTGAGTGAGGTAACTCAGACCTAAAAGAACATGCATGGTATATTGTCACTAATAATTGGATATTAGCCAAAAAAAGTGCCAAATACCCAAAATACAGTCCACAGAACTCAAAAAAGGTCCCAAGTGAGGATGCCTCAGTACCACTTGGGAGGGAGAAGAAAACAACATAAAGGGGGAAGGAGGGACCTAGGAGGGAAAGGGGATGGGAGAGTGGAGAGGGGAACATGATCCATGATCCGGTATTGGATGGAAGAAATGGACTGAAGCCCTGAGGGCCAGCAGAAAGCAGGGAAACATGCAACCTTGGGAGGTAGGAGGTTGGGAGGACCCTCCAGAGACCTGGGAGGTGAGAGACACTCAGGACTCAAAGAGAGGGATCTTAGATGAAATGCCCTACATTGGCAGGCGGGGGGGGGGGACTTGTAGAGTGTACCTCCAGCAGAAAGACAGGGCATCAAGTGAGGGAGGTTGTTGCCATCCCACAGTCAACACTCTGATCCATAATTGTTCCTGTCTGAAAGAACTGCAGGGAAGGAAATGGAGAAGAGCTTGAGTAAAAGAAGGTCCAGCTCAAGGGGAGGCCCCAAGGCCTGACACTATTATTGAGGCTATGGAGCACTCACAAAATGGAACCTATCATGACTGCACTCTGGAAGACCCAACAAGAAGCTGAAAGAGATGCAGGTATTTGCACCCAACCAATGGATAGAAGCTGCTGAACCTTGTGGTTGAATTAGGGGAAAGCTGGAAGAGGTTGGGGTGATGGGTGGCCCTGCTGGAGGACCAGCAGTCTCAATTAACCTGGACCCGGAGATCTCTCAGATTCTGGAACACTAGGCAGCATATGCCAGCTGATATTGCCTCCCCCTACCCCCCTACACATGTGCACCGGAATACTGCCTGGTCTGAGTTTAGTCAGAGAGGATGCAGCTAACCCTCAAGAGATTGGAGGCCCCAGGGAGTTTAGAGGTCTGGTGGGGTGTTGGCAGGGGATGGGGAGCAGGTATGGGCTGTGAAACAGTTGGAGGGTGGACCAGGAGGGTAATAAAATCTGGAGTTTTAAATTAATTAATTAATTAAAATATTTTTACTCTTAAAAAAAGAATTGCAATGGAAAAAAGAGAAACATTGACATACATGTTATATGAGAGATAATAATATGTTAGGCATAATTATGACTTGGTTAAATATACAGTGTTTGCAATTTCATGTGCTAGTTATGTTTACGCATTATTATGTCTTGGTTATTGTTTTTACTTGGAAATTATTCATGGCATAAGGAGATTTGATTTCAATGTCAGGTTGACAAAGGTGAACTTGTTATGGATATTTTTGTTTGTCAGCTTGACTACATCTGAAATGAACTAAAATCCAAATATGTAGGGCATATCTTTGAGGGAGTTTTGCTTAACTTGAAGTAGGTAGATCCACTTCTAATCTAGATTTGTGAGGCAGGAAGACACATCCTTTTAATCTGGGCCATATATTTTACTGGAAACTTATATAAGGACATGGAAGAAGGAAATTTTTGCTTCTGTGTGCTTGTCCTTGCCTTGACAGTAAATCCATTACTTCACTGGTATTGGAGTAAGTTCTTTGGAATACCAACATATATCGAAAACTAGCTGAAATATCTAGTCTTGCAGACTGAGTAGTTTATGGATTCTTAGACTTTCTATTCATATTATCCAGCCATTGTTGGATTAGTAGACCACATCCTGAAAATCATTCTAAGAAATCCTATACACACACACTTACACACACACACACACACACACACACAGTCATCTCTTGGTGTTACCATCTTTTGTGAACAAACTCAATGGGACTCTATGACAGCAATATATATATACATATACATATATATGTATATATATATATATATATATATATATATATACATATATATATATACAGAGAGGGAGAAAGAAAATCAGTTTATATGTTGTTAATCTAGAGAATCCTGACTAATACATCCTTTTGTGAGAGTGAGATACTACAATTTCAAAAGTTAGAAAAATAAAAGATATTTTTAAACTATTCTAACACGAAGCTTTAAGGTATTTGTTAAGGGAAAATATTATCAAACTAGAAAGAAACTTAAATTTTCTGAGCTTTAAATTATAAGACCATATATAAAATTATAAGAACCTTACTAATGATCTAAGTTAGCTGTTTTATAGCTGCAATGAAATACCATAACCAAAAAGCAAGTTGGGGAGGAAAGGCTTTATTTAGCATATACTTCCACATCACAATTTATCATCAAACGAAATCAGGGCAAGGACTGGAGGCAGGAGCTGATGAAGTGTACATACAGGGCTGGTGCTTATGGGATAGTTTCCCATGGTTTGTTCAACCTACTTTCCTGTAGAACACCAAACCACCAGCACAAGATGGTACTACCCACAATAGGCTAGGGCTTCCTCCATATATCACGTGAGAATGCATTGTGGCTGTATTTTATGGAACCATTTTCCAATTGAGGTTCCCTTGATTCAGACAACTCTAGCTTATGTCAAGTTGACATAAGACTAGACAGTTCATCAATGTTGATTTAGTTCAAAGGCTACATCCACCTGAATCATTTTAGGAAAACTTAACATTTTTTCAATGTATCTTTTGCTTTGACTTCCATGTTGTTAAGGTACATTTCAGCTCCCACACTCAGCAAGCTTGATAGTCTATTGACTGTCAGGTTCTATAGCAAACTAAAATCTAATTTTATCCACCTTATTTGCCTATGGATTTGTCATCCAAAGTAAATACGAAATGTCTATATCCTTACACGTTTTGTGTAGTTATTTTCTTTCATTATCTTCTAATAAATAATATCACCCAATCAACACTGCCTTAGTTCACATATGATGTCTCCATTATTAACTATGTTCTTTATTTTGCTGCTTTTTATTGACTGTGTTATATGAGTTTCTGTCCTATTTTGGTTTCAATTACTGTGATAAACAGCATGCCAAAAGCAGTATAAGGAGGAAAGTGTTTATTTCCCTTACAAGGTTATAGTCTCTCACGAAGGACAGTCAAGACTGGACCCTGGAGGTAGGAACTGAAGTAGAGAACACAGAAGAATATTGCCACTTGCTTTGCTAATCCTGGCTTACTTATTTTACATACCCAAGACCACTTGCCCAGGGTGGCTCTCCTCACAGCAGTCTGGGAGTCTGGGATGTCTCACATCAATAAATCAAGAAAATGTTGCAGAGACTTGCTTACTGGCCAATCTTTTGGAGGCAATTTTCTCAATTGGGATTCCCTCTTCCCAGATGACTACAGATATCACAGCTTTCCGTGTGATCTTCATTGAGAATGTTTCCAATTTATTTTTTCATGTTTAAAGTTTATCACATTGCCTGGAACATGGCAGATGATAAATAATACACACTTAGTTTTTCTAGAAATATAACAAAAATCTCTTAAATCTTTCTTTCTTTTCTTTTTCTTTCTTTTTTTTTTTGTTTGCTAAGTGTCTTACTTAGGAATTTTGTTCTTGTGATGAAACACATGGACAAAAGCAACTTGGGCAGGAGAGGGATTATTTTTCTCAAAGTTTTGTATAACAGTTAATTATCAGAAGTAGTGAGGGAAGGAGCTCACACAGGACAGGAACCTGGAGGCAGGAGCTGATGCAGAAGCCATGGATGCATACTGCTTCCTGGCTTGCTCCTCATGTCTTTCTCAGTCTGCTTTCAAAGAGAACCCATGACCCTCAGCCCAGTGATAGCACCACCTTCAGTGGGCTGGTCTGTCTCCCATCAATCACTAAAATGACCTACAGGCTTGCCTATAGCCAGATCTTATGGAGGTATTTTGTTAATTAACATCCGTTCCTCTCAAATGATTTGAGCTTGTGTAAACTTCTAATAAAACTATTCAGCACAGTAGGTTCAAGTAAAGCAGAGATTTTTATTTTGGTCTCGTTTTTCAGTCTAATCTGTAGACTACTACCTGGCTTTATGCTGATCATGAATTCTTGATTAACTTAGTGTTTATGTTTTATAAACATATGGAGTTGGCTGTATATGAATTTATAAATATAAAATGTTGAATAGAATAATAAAGATGAATTTAAGAAACTTTAAGAAATAGCTAAAAGTTCATGCAACTTACTTACAAATACTTTCCTGTTTCCAGCAAAATATATGCAGTGCAACTTTTCAATATTCCCTAAAATACCTTATATACTGGAGGTTACTTTTGAATAATTAATATATGCATGAGTAAGCAAAATTTCTACTCAAAATCAAATTGTTGAGATCCCCAAGTGAATGTACTTACCAATGATGTTGGCTATGGTCCAAATGCAAAATACCAGTGTTATTAAGTGTACTTGTTGGCATTTAATCTGTTAATTATCATTTAAAGTCCTTGACATTTCAAGGGTTATTTCTAATCATTATTGCTAGATTGTGCTAGATTTTCCTTCCTTCTAAAAACATCACATAAGCTTGTAACATCAGATTGAATAAATATGCTTTTCTAGATAGAATAACAACTAATGGGATGACAGCTTATGATGCTTAAAAAGTATGCAGTCCAAGAATGCCTATGGCATGAGAGTCACTTACTCTTCCTCTAGGATGCACTCTTTAGGTGAATACAATCAAGATGACAGCTTCAGTGTCTCAGAGAGTGATTGATTAGCACAAGTTCTGCTTCTTAGTGCAAGCTCTCATCTTCAAACCAATGAAGTAGAATGACTCCTCACAAAAACCAAACTCGAAATATCTCAGGTTTTGGCAGAGTTATAGCCAGTGCATAGGCATAGACAATAATTCTTCCAAATACAAAGATTTCGAACTTTAGAAGTACAAGATGCTCAATAAAATACTGATAGGGGGCTATATAAATCAATCACAAATAAAAGGAACTTCTTGGGTTCTGGTCCAGGTAAATATAACAAATGTATGGCACCTAGGTTAATTTGAAAGCTTAATAGATTATTTCCTGTGCTTAGAAATTTATACTATTGTATGCACATAAGAACGATATGAAATTGGAAATTGTACTTACACATACCTAGTAGTGGGATATAAAGGGAGGGTTGTTGAAAATGGTTAAAATTCACATTGAGATGCAATTGTTTGAGTTCCTCAGAGTTTGTCAAGCTCATTAAAGAATAACATTTTTGTATGTGTTTTACTGCTGGATAACTAATAAATAATAATGATAATAACAATAATAGAGGAGCAAAATTATCATATTACGTGTTAAAGAGACTATTAAGAAAAATATTACTTCACTATAAAGTCATATATATATATGTATATTATATATACTATATATTCGGTATTTTAAAGTTAATTTCTTTATCGTTATATTTGTTTGTGTGTATGTGTGCACACGAGTGTGTAGGTAAATGAATGCCATGAATCTTATGTATACAGCTGAGGAAAACTTGGTTAGAATCATTCTATCCTTCTACCACACGGATTCTGGAGCTCAAAGACAAATCCTTAAACTCTGTGGAAATAGCCTTTGCCCTTAAATCTGGCCCAGCAAATATTTTTGTATGTTTCTTCTAGTTTTATCTACTTTTTCAGTGAAAAGTTTGGTCTTCCCTCCACAATACAGCAGCACATAGTGTTGCAGTCATACTAGTATATTTTTCAATAATATTTAATTAGAATAATTAATAATAAAAGAAAATGGAAATTTATGTTTGTAGAAATCATAGAATAAAAATTAAAATCAAGGCACTGTTTTTCAGCACAAGAAACTTTGCAAAGACTTTTATGTTAACAAACTGCCTCAAACCTGGAAGAAAGAAGCAAAACCAGAACAAATGTGTAAAACATTGCATCTGATGAAAAAAATTTCAAGGAAAATTTATTTTGGTATCTAGAGGTGTGGCAAATGTAAAAGGAGCAAAAGAGAAGTGTATTTATTTACTGCTTATTATGCATCAGATGCCAATACAGAGGTCAAATCCAGAGCACCAAGGGAAGTAATTGTCATGTGTTCATGGAGCTGTCACTTCTTGTAGTAAATAAAGTTTGTAAAGGGTTTTCTTACAAGAAAGGTGTTGCAGGATTTTCTCTGTCCAATTACATTAGGGCAACAGGAGCCCTGTGATTAAATAGGGGACAGGGAGGCGGAGCTAAGAGTGGCAGAGGGAGAAGGTCTTGGAGGAGAGGAAAGGAAGATGGCAGTGGACAGTGGACGTAAACTGGCGTAGGGCCACTGATGGTTATGTTGTCATAAAGGTTAGAAGTTTCAGATAAATTGTCTAATCTAGGTTGGCAGCTTTTATCATTACTGATTGGCTCTGAAATTATTGTATTGGCATCTTGTAAATAGTGTTATTATTGACACATAAATCTGATTGGTTAACTATATGCTTAAGAGTTTTAATTCTACCAAGTAATTGGGTGTTGAGATGACTGACCATGGGACAGGCAATTATCCAGTGGGCCTGGTGGCAGAGATCAGCCAAGGGATTGAACTCCAGAGAGTTGGCGGGCTGAGAGAGTGACATCACCTGGCAGGAAATCTGCAGCAGTCCACAGGTTGCAGGCCTGAGTGCTGGAACGTGCGGGTTCTCTTTTTTAATAATTCCCGTAAGAGGAAGGGGTGCAGACATTTAAGTTGTGGAGGCTTTCCTGGGCAGCAGATGGAAGTGGTTCCAGAGACCCACAGCAGACATTGTGCAGAGAGAGAATCTAAATTGGAGGACTCCAAGAGATCTCTCCTCTTGGAGATCTAGGAAACCTATAGAAGAGGGGAAGGGAAGATAGATGAAACAGTGTATGGAGTATACCAGGAGAACATGGCTCAATGAAGCAATTAAGCAGGGCTCACATGGACTCATAGAGATTGATTGGCAAGTACAGGGCTTGCATGGGTCTGAACATGAGTCTGTGTGTATTATGGCTGTTGGCTTGGTGTTTTGTGGGACTCATAATACTGGTAGAGGGTGTGTCTCTTACCCTTTTGCCTGCTCTTGGATCTCTTTTCATCCTCATGGGTTGTTTTGTCCAGTCTCTATAGGAGGACCTTAACCTTATCTTATTGTATCTTGTTTTGTCCCATTTGTCTGTCTGTTTCTTAGATACCTGCTCTTTTCTGAAGAGTAAGTAAAGGGGAAATAGATCTGTGAGAAAGGGGAGATGACAGGAAGAGAAGAGTGGAGGGAGGAGAAACTGTGGTCAAGATATCTTGTATGGGTGAGGAATCTATTATCAGTACAAAAATGAAATAAAGTAAAATTCTTTAGAGTGCTAGTTCAATTAAATACATTTGCATTTCACTTTAATTCTTTAAAATATATTTTTAAATTTTATTGGCACAAATTATGTAGTATTGGGAAATCACTAATATACTTGGAGAATTTATCTAAAAATTTTAATATATGTCATTGAATAAAGTAGCTAGAAATATTCAATAAAATGTTATTTGCATTTAGATTCATAATACCATGGAAGTACTTCCAGGAACAATTTATTATATTGTACTATTATATTATGCTTTATATTCTGAAATAACTTCTGCAAAGCTATATATTAATTATGTACACTGTGATGGCTATTACTGGTTGTATACTTGACTACATATGGAACCAACAAAAATCTAAGAACCTGGGCAATCCTATGAGTGTTTTCTTCTCGATGTGATTGTTAGAGGTGGAAAATCTACCAGGCCATTTGAAATCAGAGAACACATCCTGAACCTGTGCTACACCTTCTGGTCACATAAAAAGGGCATGGAAGAAGGAAGCTTTTCTTTTGTCTGCTTGCCCTTGCTCTCCTGGAAATCCCATTTATCCCATTACTGAGGCATTTTTTCACTGGTATCAGAGCCAAATCATAAAAAACCATAGCTCAATGAGTGGATTACAAAAATTTGCAATACTAATCCAGTTCAATGTTACTCATACATCAAAAACAATGACACACACTGTATCTATGTATATATCTATAAAACCTCCATCTATCTACCTACCTATTTATCATCTATCTATCTATCTATCCATCTATCTATCTATCTATCTATCTATCATCTATATGACTCAGTTGCTAACCTCTTGGAACCCCAAACCTTCTATTTCACATTTTTCTTATGTAGTTACAGAATGATGCAACCATGCTTGTGCTTAAATTTAGACAATTTTATATAAATCCCAGACACTTTACAATTCCTTGTTTTGGATTTGGTTTAACACTTGTATTATGTTAATTGGGTTCCCAAAATAGCATGAGAATCCTGCATGTAAGATGTTGAGGGTCCCTGTCCCCAATTGGTTCTGACTGGTAATAAAGTTGCTGGTGGCCAATGGCTGGGCAGGGAGACAGATGCAGGACTTTAGGATTCACAGACAAGGGGACTGAGGAAGAGGAAGGATTTAGAATCACCATGCTGGGCAAGGAATTAGGTCCAGTAAGATCCAGGCTTGAGAGCTGCAGAAGAGAGAGAGCGTACCAATCATGTAAGAGCTGGGGAAGAGCGGTCCAAGGGGGGCACCCAACTGGGTCTAGGGTAGCAAAGATGGAATATAGATTTTAGTAAGTAAAAACTCAGGATTATCGGGGAAGTGGAGGCGTTAGCAATGTGGAAGTTTGGGAGTGGCCTGATTAAGGCATATTAACTATAAGTCTCTCTCTCTCTCTCTCTCTCTCTCTCTCTCTCTCTCTGTATGCCTTTCACTTGGGAATTCAGAATATTGAGGCGGGTAGCAAGGAACTCACACTGCAATTTCTGAGGCATATATTGTGTTCTTGTATTTTTAGTATGGTTGATTTATTCCAGGTGATACATGCTCATTAACTAACTTTTATATGGTTTTACTATTTACATTGTATATTTAAGTATTTGTCAATTTCAGATTATATATGAACTATTATGAAATCATGTAAAATAATATCAGTACCTCAAATATTCACTATCCTTGATCCTTCCCCTATCTCTTCCATAAGACTTCCAAGGTGACTGTGGGTCTCTTCATCTGTTTCAGTCAGCTGCTGGGAACAGCCTCTCAGAGGACAATCATGCTAGGCTTTTGTCTGCAAGCATAACCGAGTATCATTAATGGTTTCTGTCTTTGGGATTGGTCTCATTGGGTCAGTTATTGTTTGGCCATTCCCTTAGTCTCTGCTCTATCTTTGTCCCTGCTTTTGCTGTATACAAGACAAATTTTGAGATGAAAATTTTGTGGGCGGGTTGGTGTCCAATCCTGCCTGGCTACAGGAAGTGGTCACTACAGCTTCCACACTGCCACTGCTATTAGTCTCTGCTAAAGTCATCCCCACAGACTCCTAGAAGCCTCTCCCATCTGATGACTCTGACATGTCCTAGAGATGACCTTCCCCATCCCCTGTGAGCTGACAATTTCCATCTTGGCCCTCTGGCTGTCTCCATCTATGATCCTGAGGCCCAATCCATCCCCTCTTGCATCCAGTTATCTCCCTCTATCTGCCTTCTATGACCATTTTATTCGCCCTACTAAGTGAAAGTCAAGCATCCTAGCTTGGCTTGGACTTAGGTCCCCAGCACATGTGTAGCAGATATGCAGCTCGGTCTTCATGCAGATCCTCCAACAACTGGAGTGTGAACAGTTCCTAAAGCTGATGCCTGTCTGTGGATCCAGTTCCCTTATCTGGGTTGCCTTGTATGGCTGCAGTGCAAGAGAATGCAAGTAGCCTGGCAGAGACTTGATGTTCTAGGGCTGGGGATACCCAAAGAGGGTCTCTATGCTTTCAGAGGAGAATGCGAGGGAAAGGAGGGAGGTGCTGTGTGAGAAGGTGGGCAGAGATCTGGATGTAAAGTGAATAAGTAAATTAATGAAAAACAAAACAAAACTCACCGTATTTAACATATTCATCATTGGCTTATTCCTATCTAAACCCAGGGAGCACTCATCTCTTCTCTGTCTTTGCAGATCTGTTTTAGAATGGTTTCGAATCATATAATGTGTAGCCATTTTACACTGCCTTCTTTCAATCAGAAAGATGCCTCATGGTGCCTCCATTTCTTTGAAAAAGCTCAGTAGTTCATTTCATGATGATCAGTCAACCTTCTATTTTATGAATGAGCTACCATTTACCTATTATTACCATCTTTTAAGGAAAAATCTCAGATATTTTGAAGCTTTGAAAACATTTAGCAGATGTAATATTTCAAGTCCCTTGAGTAAACTCTTAGGAGTATTATCGCTGGATCATAAGGTTAAGGGTCTGTTTTACAAAACAATTGTAAGGAATTATTGTAAAGAGGTCACATTATTTTGTATTTTCACTAGCAATGAAATGTGCTACATATCCTTGTCAGAACTTAATGCTACCAGTGTTTGGGGTTTATCCATTCTAAAGTATTTGTACTTGCATCTCATTGTTGATTTAGTTTGCAGTTTTCTAATGATATGATGTGCATATTTTTCATATCATAACTTGAAAACAATTGATCTTTTTTGAGGAAGTACTTGTTCAAAATATCCTTTGCTCACATTTTAGTTGCATGTTTCATATGCTGTTGTTGCATTTAAGGAGGTGTGTGTCTGCGTGTGTGTGTGTGTGTGTGTGTGTGTGTGTGTGTGTGTGCGTGTATTTGGACATAAAATTTGTATCAAATCAGTGTTTGCCTAAAAGTTTCCCAGTACCAGACATGGCTTTTCCTTTTGCTTATTATGCAGGAAATAATACTTCTAATGGCAATGGGGCACCATATTTTCATCTTTTCATCATAAATTGTGCATTGGAAACAGCCCTGGATACCTTTGCACTCACACTGCTTTTGATTTAGGCTCTTGAGTGCTGTGGTTACAAGTGTGAGCCATTACATCAGTCTATGCTGTTTGTATTAGTCAAGGGTCTCTAGAGTCACAGAACTTATAGGTAGTCTCTATATAGTAAGGGGATTTGTTAATGACTTACAGTCTGTAGTCAAATACCCCAACAATGGTCAGCAGTAGCTGTGAATGAAAACCCGAGGATCTAGCAGTCACTTAGTCCCACAAGGCTCGAAGGCGAAGAAGATTGAATCTTCCTCTTTCCAATGTCCTTATGTAGATCTCCAGCAGCAGGTGTGGCCCAGATTAGAGGTGTATGTACCACCACACCTGAAACTTGTGTCTTCCAGACTCAAGATCTAGATCACAGGTGAGCCCTCTAATTCTGGATTGTAATTCACTCCAGATATAGTCATGTTGACAATCAGACATAGCCACTACACTGTTTTATTTCTTACTTATCATTCTGTTGATTATATTATATTATATTATATTATATTTTATTATATTACATGAGGTATTTATCTATTCTGGAAAGAATACCAAATGTTGTTTGCAAGCTTTTTTGCTTCTACACAAATTGTTATACTTTTGAATTTCATTGCTGGCATCATTTTAAAAACAAATCTTAGCAACTTTGAAGTCCAAATTATCTTTATTCTTAAATTGAAATATTTTGATGTTGCAGCTAAGCAAATTCTAATCCAAGGTAACACAATTTTATTTCTGTTTACTTCTAAGATTTTTGTGGGTTTAGCTCATAAATTTGCATCATTTTGAGTCATTTTAGAATGTCTATAAGGTAATATACAGATTCAACTTAATTCTTGTGCAAATGGACATGTGGTCTTCAAGCCTCATTTCTCCACAAAACTGTCATGATAATATGGTCAAACAGCATAACTTTTCAGTACAACTTTTTCTGTCTATGTTGATATTATCAGAACTTTCGAATTCATTATTTAAATAATATATGAATGTTCAATCAATATTTTCTCTCTGGGATGGACTCTTCTGCTCATGGTTTATAATTTTTAACATGTTATGAAACTTAATTTCTAATAATGTTTTAAATTTTTTTTCCCATTTGGATCCTTAAATGATCTTTTTCTTTTCAATAGTGGTGACTTCACCTGGTATGAATAGGGGGTAATACTGGCCTCAGAGAATAGATTACTATTAATCTCTTCTCTACTCTATCATTGTCTATTTATGAAGATATTTTTTTCAGGGTTAGGCTCTTAAAAAGTATTACCTATATCCTTTTATAAAGTATTATCTACAGCTTCTTTGTGAAACTATCTGGGCCAGATTATTGTGTTGTAAGGACGTTTTGTGAATGTCATGATTTACTAAAGGCCCATGTAGAACTTCAGCTTTTCCTTGAGTAATTTACACTGGTTTCTTTATGCAAACTTTTTGATTTCATGAGGTTTTTCTGATCAGTTGACACATGACATCCTTTAAAATATTTATTTGTATTTAAAATTGTGTGTGTGTGTGTGCCAACAGAGGCCAGAAGAAGTAGTTCCAGTTGGTTGTGAACTGCCTGTTACAGGGGCTTGGAAATGAACTTAAATCCTCTGCAGAAGCAGTGTGCATGCTTAAGTACTGTACTGGCTGGTTTTGTGTCAACTTGACACAAGCTGGAGTTATCACAGAGAAAGGAGCTTCAGTTGAGAAAATGCCTCCATGAGATCCAGCTGGAAGGCATTTTCTCAATTAGAGATCAAGGGTGGAGGGCCCTTGTGGGTGGAATCATCTGTGGGCTGGTAGTCTTGGGCTTTATAATAAAGCTAGCTGAGCAAGCCAGTAAGCAGCATTCCTCCATGGTGTCTGCATCAGCTCCTGCTTCCTGACCTGCTTGATTTCCAGTCCTGACTTCCTTTAGTGATGACCAGCAATGTGGAAGTGTGAGCTGAATAAGCTCTTTCCTCCACAACTTGCTTCTTGGTCATGATGTTTGTGCAGGAGTAGAAACCCTGACTAAGAAAAATTGGTACCAGCATAGTGGGGTATTCCTATGACAACCTGACCATGTTTTGGGAAGGATTGTGGAAGGACTTTTGGAACTTTGGGCTGCTGTGTGGGGTGTTGTGTAGGAGCTTGGAAGATAATGTTGAGAATAGAAGATGGAGGCCTGGCTTGTGAAAGTTCAGAGAGAAGATTAAAGACTCTTATCAGAGCCATTGCTATTTTGACTGAAGATTGTGTGGTTTTGGTTAGCTGGGGCTGAAGGATTGCCTGTGATTAGCAAGATACCAGAACT
This sequence comes from Rhynchomys soricoides, assembly GCA_019843965.1. Lineage (NCBI taxonomy): Eukaryota > Metazoa > Chordata > Mammalia > Rodentia > Muridae > Rhynchomys > Rhynchomys soricoides. The sequence goes on from JADRCH010000040.1 coordinate 6,585,213, forward strand.
ACTAAAGCAAAACCATTGCATTACTGGGACTATTGATGCTGGTTAGCTGGAGTTGGGAAATTGGCTGTGATTTGGAGATCAGCATCATTGAGGTGAAATCTTTTGAGAAGTGTTTTCTGAGAGCATAGAGGCTACATTCCAGAGATAGCCAGAGTTGTACCTTGTGCTGTGGCTGGACTTGGTAATGTGTGTCACCCAGGTGGTACTGGTTTTGAAGGCATGAAGGAGTCATAAAGAGCAGCTGAGGCCTGGGCACTGTGAAAGGCTGTGAAAGACCATTGGTGAAGGTGCAGCCTCAGTTGTAATTGATAGCCCAGGGATGAAGGGGTCATGCGAAGGAGGTAAGGCTTGACACCATGGTAAAGCCTCATTGCAGAGGAAGACAGCAGTGTTTCGGAGATGCCAGTACCATGAGATGACCACCAAGAACAGCAGCAGCAGTGAAGTACAGGAATCTGGAACCTAGAAGACAAGGTGTATGCTACAAAGGGCAGAACTGGAGAAGTTACTCGAGCTCTTGGAAGAATTTAGAAGATCGTGAGTGGATCCCAGACATTGGACAGTTGGACTTTGATTTTGCTTTTGATTGTGACTGTGCCCTCATATATTTTTCCTACTGAAGGAAAAAGGTATTTTATGGAGTCCACAGTTAAGAGACTTCTAATGGTAAAAAGACGTTGAATTTTAAGAGATTGGATATTTTTTAAAGGGATTGAACTTTTGATATGTAAGAATTTGCAAAGACTTTTAAAGTTATTTAGATCTTGGGGATGAATAAGAAAGTAATGGTTGAGGCTTACTAGTGATGTATTTGTGTGTCATGTTGACAAGGGGTCAATTGAACTGGCTGGTTTTGTGTCAAGTTGATACAAGCTGGAGTTATCAAACAGAAAGGAGTTTCAGTTGAGAAAATGCCTCCATGAGATTCAGCTGTAAGGCATTTTCTCAATTAGAGATCAAGGGGGGAGGGCCCTGTGGGTGGTACCATCTGTGGACTGGTAGTCTTGGGCTCTATAAGAAAGCTTGCTGAATAAGTCAGGAGAAGCAAGCCAGTAAGCAGCATTCCTCCATGGCCTCTGCATCAGCTCCTGCTTCCTGACCTGCTTGAGTTCCAGTTCTGACTTCCTTTCATGATGGAAGTGTAAGCTGAATAAACCCTTTCCTTCCCAGCTTACTTCTTGGTCATGATGTTTGTGCAGGAGTAGATACCCTGACTAAGACAAGTACTGATCCCTTTCTCTAGGCCCATGTGCCTCCTGATTTCAGCAGTACTGGTATTGCTTCTGCTCCTTTCACTCTTCTCTTTATTCTGCTTATATATTCCTATCTATCTATCTATCTATCTAATATCTATCTATCTAATATCTACCTATCATCTATCATTTTACATATATATATATATGTATATATATATATATATATATATATATACATATATATATATAGTGTTAATGTTTCCAATTTCAAATGCCTTTTTGCTGTTTCTTTTCTTCTATTTGTTTAGACTGAAGAATATATATTATTTATCTTTTTGTTTCTAATTGAAAATCTGTTATCACTTTTTCTACTTAGTTTTTCACTTTCAGTGTTTGGTTTTCAACTTTCAAAGTTTTCACTAGTTCTTATTTAATTATTTCTTTTTGTTTAATTATTTCCTGTACTAGGTGAGATTCTTTTTTTTGTTATTTTTCAGCAGTAAATAACTAAGTCAGTGCTTTATGTTTTCTGGGCCTGTGTCAAAGTCTCAGTTTCATAATTTATTCCTTTATTTTCCTTGTATATATTTTCTCTTGTTATTTTCAACTGTAACATTTTCAACCTTTTTGCTTCTAGAGCCATCATCTGAATCCCTGCAAAATTGTTTATGCCTCTTACACTTCTTGCCTAGTTCACTTTACTGCCTCTTTTTCAATTTCACAATTTTTTTTTGTTTTGTTTTGTTTTTGGTGTGGAAACTTTGTGCAATATTTTGTTGCTACTCTACTTTCTAGTTTTACATCCCTACCTACTCCAAAGATGGTTTTGGTTCAAATGCATGTTCAAATGTTTATTTGGCAACAAACAGTGGGCTTGAAGATTTCCCTGGATAGCAATTCTACAGCTCTGTTTTCTTTGAGAAGCCTACTATTATCACTGTGTAATGGTTCACCAGTGTGGTCTTTATGCCACTATTAACTAGGAGAAAGTAAGGAAATAGATATAATGTCTACCAAATGGATCATGGGTCAGTAAAATAAAGCATATTTTATGCGATGTGCTGCAGAGCACATATGATACAGTTTTAATGTTTTTAAGGCATGTATGGTGGGGATTTAAAGTTTCTGTCTTTTTATAGTGGTTTCCTATCATGCATAGGTTTATAATACTTGCCAATAATATTTTATATTGTATATTTTATAGCACATGTGTACTTAAATTAGGTAATGAAAGCACTCTACATGGAAATAAAATAGTTCCATTAATAAAAATGAATTTAATGTATGAAGAATAGCAAGTAGATTAAAGGTAAATCAAAATATAAATGTAGCTTTCGATTTCCATCTGTGATGGGAGACCTCTGCCTGGGCCACCAGGGCTCCATAGCCAAATAGTGCAGGGAGAAAGCTAGTCTCTGAGGAGTGTGGAAAAGTCCATGAGGGGGGTAAGACGAGAGACACTACTCATTGGGACTAGCCTGGAATACTTGGGACACAGGGACTAAGGAACAGCCAGGAGGAAGGAGCCTTCTGGCTTCCATCTGTGGTGGGAGACCCATGCCTGGGCCACCAGGGCTCCATAGCCAAACAGTGCTGGGAGAAAGCTAGCCTCCCAGGAGTGTGGGCAAGTCTGTTTGCTCAACAGAACCCACCTGGAATCCCCAGGACACAGGGACTGAGGAGTGGTTGTCTGGTTTCTTTCTGTGGCCAGGGAGCAGATCCTGTGACACAGGGATCCATACACAAATAGTGCCAGGAGAGAGCTTGTATCCCAGGATTGCTAACACACCTTCAAGCACAGGCAAGACCACCACTTCTATTCAAATTCACAGGGTCAAGAGGGACCCTAGCAGAACCATCAGGACACAAGAACCAAGGGACAGCTGGGGACTAGATCCTTCTGGTTTCTGTCTTCACCCCAGAGCTGACCTTGTACACAGCTCTACAAACCCAAATTCCTCTCAGACAGAACTGGTCTTCAAGAAGTATTGACACCTAGGGTTGCAGGAAAGACAAATGACAGTCAGAGAGAGTAAGACCAGCTAACATGAGAGATAACCAAATGGCAAAAGGCAAGGACAAGAACAGAAGGAACAGAAACCAAGGCTACTTGGCATCTTCAAAACCCAGGTCTCACACTATAGCAGCCCTGGATACCCCAACCCACCAGAAAAGCAAGACTAAGACTTAAAATCACATCTCATGATGATGATAGAAGATTTTAAGAAGGAAGTAAATAAATCCCTTACAGAAATACAACAGAACACAGGTAAATAACTAGAAGAGTAAACACAAAAATCCCTTAAAGATTTACAGGAAAGCACAATCAAACGGACAGAATTATAGGAAAATACAATTAAACAGATGAAGGAAATGAACAAAACAATCCAGGAACTAAAAATAGAAATAGAAACAATAAAGAAATCACAAAGGGAGACAACCTTGGAGTTAGAAAACCTACGAAAGAAATCAGGAGTTATACATACAAGCATCACCAACAGAATACAAGAGATAGAAGAGAGAATCTCAGGTGTGGAAGATACCATAGAAAACATTGACACAACAGTCAAAGAAAACGGAACATGCAAAGAGCTCCTAACGCAAAACATACAGGATATCCAGGATACTATGAGAAGACAAAACCTGAGGATAATAGGTATAGAAGAGAGTAAAGATTTCAAACTTAAAGAACCAGTAAACATTTTCAACAAAATTATATAAGAAAACTTCCCTAACTTAAAGAAAGAGATGAACATAAATATACAAGAAGCCTACAGAACTCCAAATAGACTGGACCAGAAAAGAAATTCCTCCAGTCACATTAAAGTCAAAACACCAAATACACAAAATAAGGAAAGAATATTAAAAGCAATAAGGGAAAAAGGGCAAGTAACATACAAAGGCAGTCCTATCAGAATTACACCAGACTTCTCACCAGAGACTATGAAAGCTAGAAGATCCTGGGCAGATCTCATACAGACTCGAAAAGAACACAAATGCCAGCCCAGGCTGCTATACCCAGCAAAACTCTCAATAATCATAGATGGTGAAACCAAAATATTCTAAGACAAATCCAAATTTGCACAGTATGTTTCCACAAACCCAGCCCTACAAAGAATAATACATGGAAAACACCAACACAAGGAGGGAAACTACACACAAGAAAAAGCAAGAAAGTAATCTTTCAACAAACTCAAAAGAAGATAGCCACACAAACATAAAAATAACATCAAAAATAACAGGAAGCAACAATCACTATTCTTTAATATCTCTTAACATCAATGTTCTCAATTCCCCAATAAAAAGACATAGACTGACAAACTGGATCCATAAACAGGATCCAGCATTTAGCTGAATCCAGGAAATGCACCTCTGTGTTAAAGACCAAACCTACCTCAGAGTAAAGGGCTGGAAAACAATTTTCCAGGCAAATGGCCCCAAGAAATAGGCTGTGGTAGCCATTCTAATATTGGATAAAATCGACTTTCAACCAAAAGTCATCAAAAAAGATAAAGAAGGACACTTCATACTCATCAAAGGAAAAATCTACCAAGAAGAACTCTCAATTCTGAACATCTATGCCCCAAATTCAAGGGCTCCCACATTCATAACAGAAACTTTACTAAAGCTCAAAGCACACATTGCACCTCACACAATAATAGTAGGAGACTTCAACACCCCACTATCAACAATAGACAGATCTTGGAAACATAAACCAAACAGAGACACAGTGAAACTAAAAGATACTTTGAACCAAATGAATTTAACAAATATCTATAGAACATTTCATCCTACATCAAAAGAATATACCTTCTTCTCATGGTACCTTCTGCAAAATTGATCATATAATTGATCACAAAGCAAACCTCAACAGATATACGAAGACTGAAATAATTCCATGACTCCTATCTGATCACTATGGATTAAGGCTGGTCTTCAATATCAATAACAACAACAAAAAGCCCACATACACATGGAAGCTGAACAACACTGTACTCAATGATAACTTGGTCAAGGAAGAAATAAAGAAAGAAATTAAAAACTTCCTAGAACTTAATGAAAATGAAAATACAACATACTCAAACCTATGGGACACAATGAAAGCAGTGTTAAGAGGAAAACTCATAGCTCTGAATGACTTCAAAAAGAAACTAGAGAGAGCATATAATAGGAGCTTAACAGCATACCTGAAGGCTCTAGGACAAGGAGAAGTTAATACACCAATGAGGAGTAGAAGACAAGAAATAATCAAATTAAGGGCTGAAATCAACCAAGTAGAAACTAAAAGAACTATACAAATAATCAATAAAACAAGGAGCTGGTTCTTTGAGAAAATCAACAAGATAGAGAAAACCTTAGCCAGACTAACCAGAGGGCACAGAGACAGTATTCAAATTAACAAAATTAGAAATAAAAAGTGAGACATAACAACATATTCTGAGGAAATTCAAAAAATCATCAGAACCTACTACAAAAGCCTATACTTAACAAAATTGGAAACTGTGGATGAAATATACAAGTTTCTAGACAGATACCAAAGTTAAGTCAGGATCAGATAAACCATCTAAACAGTCCCATAACCCCTAAAGAAATAGAAGCAGTCATTAAAAATCAACAACAACAACAACAACAACAACAACAACAACAACAAAAACAGAACCAGGTGGGTTCAGTGCAGAATTTTATCACACCTTCAAAGAAGACCTAATACCAATACTCTTCAAACTAATCCACAAAATAGAAACAGAAGGAACACTAACCAATTCATTCTATGAGAACACAGTTAGACTGATACAAAAACCTCACAAAAACCCAACAAAGAAAGAGATCTTCACACCAATTTCTATTATGAATATCGATGCAAAAATACACAAAAAAATTCTTGCATACCAAATCCAAGAACACATCAAAACGATCATTCACCATGATCAAGTAGGCTTCATTCCAGGGATTCAGGGATGGGTCAATACCTGGAAATCCATTAGTGTAATCCATTACATAAACAAACTCAAAGAAAAATACCACATGGTCATTTCATTAGATGGTGAAAAAACATTTGACAAAATTCATCATCCCTTCATGATAAAGGTCTTGGAAAGATCAGGAATTCAAGGAACATACCTAAACAGAGCAAAAGCAATATACAGCAAACCAGTGACCAACATCAGACTAAATGAAGAGAAACTTGAATCAATCCCACTAAAATCAGGGACTAGACAAGCTGCCCTCTATTTCCATATCTATTAAATATAGTACTTGAAGTTCTAGTTAGAGTAATTAGACAACAAAAGGAGGTCAAATGAGTACACACTAGAAAGGAAGAAAGCAAAATATCACTATTTGCAGATGATATGGTAGTATACTTAAGTGACCTGAAAAACTCTATCAGAGATCTGCTACAGCTGATAAACAACTTCAGCAAAGTGGCCAGACACAAAATTAACTCAAGCAAATCAGTAGCCTTCCTATACTCGAAGGATAAACAGGCTGAGAAAGAAATTAGGAAAATGACACCCTTCACAATAGTCACAAACAATATAAAGTATCTTGGTGTGACTCTAACCAAACAAGTGAAAGATCTGTATGACAAGAACTTCAAGTCTCTGAAGAAAAAAATCAAAGAAGATCTCAGAAGATGTAAAAATCTTCCATGCTCATGGATTGGCAGGATTAATATAGTTAAAATGGCCATCCTGCCTAAAGCAATCTACAGTTTCAATGCAATCCCCATCAAAATTCCAAATCAATTTTCATAGACTTAGAAAGAGCAATTCTCAAATTCATATTGAACAACAAAAAACTCAGCATAGCAAAAACTATTCTCAACAATAAAAGAACTTCTGGGGGAATCAGTATCCCTGACCTCAAGCTATACTACAGAGCAGTAGTGATAAAAAGTGCATGGTATTGGTACAGCAACAAGCAGGTAGATCAATGGAATAGAATTGAAGACCCAGTAATGAACCCACATACTTATGGTCACTTGATCTTTGACAAAGAGGCTAAAATCATTCAGTGGGAAAAAAGCATTTTCAACAAATGGTGCTGGTTCAACCGGCCATCTACATGTGGAAGAATGCAAATTGATCCATTCCTATCTCCATATACAAAGCTCAAGTCCAAGTGGTTCAAGAACCTCCACAGAAAATCAGATACACTGAATCTAATAGAAGGGAAAGTAGAGAAAATTCTTGAACACATGGGCACAGGGGGAAAGTTCCTGAACAGAACACCAATGGCTTATGCTCTATAAGCAAGAATCTACAAATGGAGCTTCATGAAATTACAAAGCTTCTGTAAGGCAAAGGACACTGTAAATAGGACAAAATGGCAACCAACAGATTGGGAAAAGATCTTTACCAATCCTATGTCTGATAGAAGGCTAATATCCAATATATACAAAGAACTCAAGTAGTTAGACTCAGGAGATCCAAATGACCCTATCAAAAATTGGGGAACAGAGCTAAACAGAGAATTCTCAACTGAGGAAACTCGTATGCCTGAGAAGCACCTAAAGAAATGTTCAACATCCTTAGTCATCAGGGAAATATAAATCAAAAGAACGCTGAGATTTCACCTCACACCAGTAAGAATGACTTAGATCAAAAACTCAGGTGACAGCAGGTGCTGGAGAGGATATAGAGAAAGAGGAACACTCCTCCATTGCTGGTGGGATTGCAAGTTGATACAACCTCTCTGGAATCAGTTTGGTGGACCTTCAGAAAAATGAACATAATACTACTCTTCCACTCCTGGGCATTTATCCAGAAGATGCTCCACCATGTAATAAAGACACATACTCCATTATGTTCATAGCAGCCATATTTCTAATAGCCAGAAGCTGGAAACAACCCAGATGTCCCTCAACATAGGAATGGATATAGAAAATGTGGTACATTTACGCAATGGAATACTACTCAGCTATTAAAAGCAGTTACTTCATAAAATTCACAGGCAAATAGATGCAACTTGAAAATATCATCCTGAGTGAGGTAACTCAGTCACAAAAGATTGAACATGGTATGTATTCACTGATAAGTGGTTATTAGCCCAAAAGTTCGGAATACCCAAGATTCACTTCAAAGCAACCATTGGGCTGAGTGTGAGGTCCCAGATGGAGGAGTTGTTGAAGGGACTGAAGGAGCTGAGGGAGTTTGCAGCCCCATGGAGGGAGCAACACTGTCAACTGGCCTGACCTCCCAATGCTCCTGGAGACTGGATCACCAACCAAAGAATACACATGGAGGAACCCATGGTGCTGGCCACATATGTGGCAGAGGAGGGTCTTGTTAGCCATCGTGGGGACGAAAGGCTCTTGGGCCTGAGGTTTTTAAATGCCCCATTATAGGATAATGCCAAGGAGGGAAGATGAGATTGTGTGGGTGGGGGAATACCCTCATAGAGGCAGGGGGAGAGCGAGGGGATAGGGCGGTTCCAAAGGGGAGATCTGGAAAGGGGGAAACATTTGAAATGTAAATAAAGTATCAAAAAAAAATAATTATCTGGCTAAACATTAATTGTTTCTGGCTCAAGTTCATGGAGAGTTAAAAATTATAATTTTTGTATCTAAGTTTACACTTAAGTTTTGTATAGATAAACTCAGTCAATATTTTATCTTCTCTCCTTGTACCTACAATGAAGTGTTAGTTCATTTTTATGACCTTTGGTTAATTGTTTTACAACCTCTTGGAATGTGTTCTAAGTTGTAAATGCCTTCTTTTTCAGAAGCAATGAACTAGTGACAGTTCTCATTGAAGTTTTCCTATCAGAACTTCAAAAGCAGTCTTATTATGAAGGGGTTAATAATTAGGATCATTGTTAATAATTAAGAAATCATCTATATATCTATATAGCATCACTACAAGACAGTGCATCTTTGTTGATCTGCAGAAATCTGCTCAAAAGGGTGGGCTAATACCTAGTGATTGTTACATAATATTTAATAATAACAGGAATGGCTTATTATTAGCAAGAATCTTTCATAAAATGTACTTGTAATGGCTATTCCTGGTTGTCAACATGATTATATCTGGAATGAACTGCATCCAGAATTGGAGGGCTCACCTGTGATCCAGATATTGAGGCTGGAAGACACAAGTTTCTGACCTAAATCTTGGTGTGGGGATCTTGAGGCATAGTGGCCATGAGAAGCTTAGGCCCAGGCAAGGTATTACACATCTTTAATCCCAGGAGAGTGAGGCAAGGAGATATCTGAGTTCTAGGTCAGTCTGGGACAAAGCAAAACCCAGATCCAGGCGTGGTGGTACATACCTTTAATTTGGGCCATACCTTCTGTTGGAGTCCTACATAAGGACTTTGGAAGAAGGAAAATTCACACTTCTTCACCTGCTTTCACTTAACTTGCCAGCACACCTGTTGACCTACTTCTACAGAAGACCAACTGAAACAATTAGCCTCATGGGACTCAGCAACTACTAGATTCTTGGACTTCCCATTCACAGCTGACCATTGTTGGGGTAGTTGGACTACAGACTATTAGTCAACACAATAAATTCTCTCAATAGAGAGAGACATTCCATAAATTTAAAAAAAAAAAGAGAGAACAATGGAGCTAGTTTTCTTATCTAAAATGTTAGTCTGTGTATTTTTATTGGTGTAAGTGAAACAGTTAATGTTTAGTATTACTAATGAGCAGTATGTATGGGTCTCTGTTACTTTGTTGTTATCATAGACTTTCCCCCTCTTTTCATGAATGACTACAAGGTTATTTATCATTTCTGTCTTCTTGAGTATACACCTTATCTTCAGACTGATTTTTCCTGTTTTGGACCTGGATTGCTGAAGAGAAATGGCTTAATGGTGATTATACTGTGTAACGACTCTCCTCTTTTGTTGATATACAGGAAAATTTTGCTCAGTAATGAAGTCTAGGCTAGTATCTGTGTTCTCTGACAACATGGAAAACATTGGTCCAGGCCCATCTGTATTTTAGAATATCCATTTAAAAGACTGGAGGCCCTATGGAGGTCTGGTGGGTGTTGGAGGTTGGGGACCTCCATGTGGAGACGGGTTGGGGAGGAAGTATGGGATGTGGAACAGTTGGAGGGTGTACGGGGGGGGATAAAATAAATAAATTAGAAAATTTAAAAAAACAAAACAAAAAATAGAAAATATAAATGTAAATAGAAGGTTTAAGGGAGCTGAGGGATTGTTTGAATAGTTTCCTAGAGTTTTCGTAACTTACAGGGTACTATTCTTAGTGCCTCATGAATTAGATATTATGTCATTCATCTGTAATCTTAACCCCAGAGGGGTAAATGCATGAGAATCAGTGGTTTAAATTTATCATCAGTTATACAGCAACTTGAGGTCAGCCTGGGTGATCCAAGATCCAGATCCTAAACTATAGCAAAATCAAAAGGCCCAACAGAAGGACCTTGCACACACACACACACACACACACACACACACACACACACACATATATATATATATATATATATATAGAGAGAGAGAGAGAGAGAGAGAGAGAGAGAATATGTGCGGTGATGTTTACCTCATCATATTGGCATACCAAATGGTGTTGTCATTACCCTGGTCCTATATGTGCTACCATATTTCTGAGGATCCTAAACATGCAAACAGAAGCAAGAGCAAATTGACTTATGGGTGAATGTATATGCAGCAGTGATAATTAAAGAAGCAGAAGTTATGAATTTTAGAAGGAATGGGAGTTATGGAACGGGTTGATAAGGAAAAATGTGGTGTGAAAATGTTGTAAATGCAGTACCCATGTATGGAATTCCCAAAAATATAAAAACACCTAAGAAAAACAAAGAATAAATGACAATATGCACACCATAATCCCCACAAAGCTGAAGTAATTCTGCTTGTATTAAACCAAGTAGGACTTAGTTTGAGGATAATAGCAGACACATAGGGATATTTCTCTATGATAAAATAAGCATATTTATTTATGATTAGACTCACAAGAAGCAGAAATTAATAATATGTATTCTCATTAACAAAACTCCAAAATATCTGAAGAAATAAGAACATAGTGGTTAAAAATACTATGAGGTTCAGAGGTAGCACATATTTTATTTGCTTTACATTTTGTATAACATATACACAGGACATCAATAAAAATAGAAAATATTATAAACACATTAATAAATAACTTCATTTTAAAAATCATATTATTTTAAGTGTATGGATGTTTTACTTGCATATGTCTGTGTAATGTATGCATGCCTGGTGCCTCTAGAGGCAAAAGGAGGATGTCAGATTATATGGAACTGGAGTTACAGATAGTTGTGAGCCACCGTGTTTGTGCTAGGAATTGAACCTTTGTCCTCTGGAAGAGCACTGAGTGCTCTTGATCCCTAACTCATCTCTCTAGTCTCAGTACAAAGTAAATTTGATATGTATTGATATTAAATACCTATTGACAACTGCACTTAACAGTTCCAGAGTGTACATTCTTTTCAAGTAAAAGCATGCAATGTACACATTATTAGACAGTACTCTGCAGCATTAATGCTTACAAAGTGAAATTTTTGAAATGCTAAGAAAATGCAGTCTTTTCATATTTTATTGGTTATTTTATTTATTTACATTTCAGAAAATGCATTGTTTAATGAATTGCAAACCAATAATTAGAACATATATCGGATATTTAAAAATATTTGAAATAATAGGCAACAAGTTTCTAAATAATTCTTGAAACATTACAATGGCTTTTAGCAAAATGTGAACAGCAGCACGATATTTAGAAAATTTCAAGCAATGCTTAGATAAAAGTCTTCTAAAACTGAGAATGGCTAAAATTTACATGCCCACATCCAAATTCCCTGAAAGAGTGAATCAAATCCCAGTAATGGAGAAGGGAATAAATAGTACAGATGAGATTAACATTAGAATACCAAAGTGCCATCTGGTAGATAAAATTTCTGAAAATAAACTCACAGTTGCCAGGTATTAATAGATAAGCCTTTAGCTACACTGATGACATGGTGAAGAAGAATGAGAGCAAAGTTAGGAGTGCAAGCAGCCAAGTCGCTGCAGATCTGTGGGTGGACATTATGCAGAAAACGAGCAAACGTCAGAGTGTTATGAATAATGTTGATGAATTGAAAACACATCATGAATGAAGCAATGTATGACAGGAACTCTGAATCGCTTCATGTTATTGCAAGAGGTGAGTCATAATTGGAAATTTTCCCACAGACGTTAAATTGGAGTCACAGATGAATTTTTACCAGTCTTGAAATTCCATCATGAAAACTGCTGAGTAGTTATTGAAATTTGAAAAACCATTATTTCTGCTCTGTGCTTCTCTCTTTCATTTTTCATGGCTGGTCATGAAAGAAGAAGAGAACAATGAATATCCTGTGACCTTTTAGACAATAAAAATTAACACAAGGTATTTCATAAATTACCATATATGTAATTAAAGTTAAATAAATCTAAATATTCTTATAAAAACAAATAATATACTAAGTTTTCAAATGTTAAATAATGACCTCTAACTTCAGGAAAATACATTGTTTTCTCAGGTGTGAGAAGGAGAAAATACTTCAGAAAAGGAACATATGAGGTGTAATAATCCAAGTACAAATGGAAACTGTGGATTGGGCGACCGGAAGGATCTGGGAGAACACAGGAAATAAGAAACAATATTATCAAAGTTGATTGCTTGAAAAGAAAAATGAAACATGCAGCAAATGAATTGTGTATTATGTTTTATACCACCTGTTTTCTATTAACATATAAATGTCCCAAATAGTGTGTTTCACAATGACATTGTCATGTATTTGTGTTCATCCCCTCTGCCCATTCCCACACTTGGGCCCTTTCTCTACCCCTGGCAGTCCCTTTTCTATTCCTGGATAGACCCTGGCTCCAGATTTATGTCTATTTCTTAAATGTACCAATTCACTGAATTAATTTCTAAAATCAAAAAATAGATTACTAACAGGATCAGAAATAGAAAAGGTGCTTCCCGTCTATCAAAAAAAAAATTAAGTTCTATGAATCAATTTGATTTATGTACTGTACTGTTTCTTTTATATTTAATCTACAGGTTAAGGTTTGGAAACATCAATCCATCAATTAAGGATGCCTTGTGAAAATCAAGTTCATTTTATAGAGAGCATCATATGTAAATTAGGCATTCAATTGGAGCCATTGGAATTCATCATGTTGGTGGTGTTTTGAATGGAATGTTTAACTTATTATATTTTAATAGAAGCAAACATCAATCTTTAAAAACACAAATAACCTTTTGTATGACAAGAATGGATTTATCAGGAAGCCTTGGGTATTGGGGATAAAAAGTAAGCCATATAGAATATGTAAATAAGTAATGGCTAGTGCTGGAGAGAAAGCACAGTGGTTAAGAGTGCATGCACCCCAAAAAACAAAAACAAAAGCAAAAGAAACCAAAAAGCCAGGCAGTGGTGGTGCACACCTTTAATCCCAGCACTTGGGAGGCAGAGGCAGGCGGATTTCTGAGTTCAAGGCCAGCCTGTCAACAGAGTGAGTTCCAGAACATCCAGGGCTACAGAGAAACCCTGTCTCGAAAAACCAAAAAAAAAAAAAAAAAAAAACCAACCAACCAACCAACCAAAAAAACAAAACAAAACAAAAAACAAAAACAAAAATAAGAGTGCATGCTGTTCTTCCAAGGAACCTGAGTTTGTAGTCCATCAACCAAGGAGGTGTCTCTCAATCACCAATATCTCCATAGGATTGAATACCTTTTTCTGCACTTTTCCAAAGCCTCCTCACATCACACACACACACACACACACACACACACACACCAGAGAGAGAGAGAGACAGAGACAGAGACAGAGACAGACAGAGATAGAGAGAGAGACAGAGAAAGAGAGGGAGAGGGAGAGGAAGAGGGAAGAGGAGAAGAAGGAGGAGGAAGAGGAGGAGGAAGTGGCCAAATAAGAGAATAAACCTTGGTGTCTAGCTTTAAGAATGTAATCTAACATTTTTGTTTTTGTTTTTACAAGATAGAGGGAATGAGGGAGAAAGGTAAGGCCTTCCAGAGACCTGTTTGCCATGCTGGCCTGCGTTCCTTCCTTAATGGGAGTAGAGTACCCAATAGAGCTCAGGTTTACAACAGATTCAAACCAAGAGCTTTGCATCAATCAATACAGGAAGACCTGATTTGTTCTCGGTCTTTATCACAGAACTGAATATAATAAATGGAGATAGTATTTATTTCTGCAGTATTTGTACCTGCCTTACATTTATACTGACTGAAATGTTCTGTAGTATGAAATTCTGTCAAGGATATTTGAATTTCCAATGTTTTCCCCAACTTTAACCTATTATAAATCATATATTCACTTTCTAATTAATAATAAAGACTAAACTTCTAATTTGTTCTGATACAGATGGAATATTAATGTGTGAAGAATTAGTTGAATTCTTACAGCTTTAATTAGAATTTAAACAATTATACTACTACTATTTTTCTAAGACATTGATCATTTTTACTACATATAACATTTTTCACAATGTGACACACTTAACTGTGTTTTTAAACACTGAGATTGACATGTAATTAGCTTGCCATATAATATAATTCATTTTAAAATTAAGATGAATCAATAAAGGACAGGGATGATGGAAGAGAACATCCTCTTAAAATAACTATTGCTCTTGCTTCCTATAGGAATTCAGAGGAAGCTTGGAGGGTCTGGTTGGTTGAAATTGTTGTTCTTCTTATGGGGCTGCAAACCCCTTCAGCTCCTTCAGTCCTTTCTCTAACTCCTCCAGTGGGGACCCCACACTCTGTCCCATGGCTTTGTGGTTGGCTTTGAGCATCTGCCTCTGTATTTGTCAGGCTCTGGCAGAGCCTCTCAGGAGACAGCTATAACAGGCCCCCTGTCAGCAAGCACTTCTTGGCATCCACAATAGTGTCTGGGTTTGGTGTCTGATATGGGTGAGGTGGGAGTGGGTGAGTGGGAGGGGGAGCATCCTCATAGAAATAGGGGGAGGGAGGATGAGAGAGGGGGGTTCCAGAGAGAAAACTGGGAAAGGGAATAACATTTGAAATGTAAATACATAAAACATCCAATAAAAAAAAGAAAAAGAATTCAGAGGAAAATACATTAACTTCCCAACCAACATAGATATCTTTCTTAAATAATGGCACAAAGAATAGACATCACTTTTTAACAATGACTATTTATCACTGATAATTATCAGTCACAGAGTTCAGAATTTCATTAGAAATCCTTCTCCTTGCTACAAAACATAAATTAACAGGCTTCACAGAGAAAGCCCTGAGGATGCTATATTGCTGTCTTTGGACTTCTGGCACGGCACCTAACAGACTCCTGCTATCTACTTCTTGCACCTTGAAAAATAAGATTATTTATGCCAGTCTCTCAAACAAGTACACAACAATTCATCAACACAAAATTGTCTTTTCACCCTGTCTTATCTCATCATTTGGCCAGTTAATGAACAGCAACTTAGTGTAGCACCATAGCCTGGAATAAATCACTGGTTGTTCTCAAAATATGTCAGCAGCAGTATCATTAACATTGATAGCAAGCATTCTAAGACAAGTCAAATACGATTAACATTCATTTACTCCTTTAAATGATACCAACAGTGGGGAGAGGGAATTCAAGGAGTCTACCTCCAGTACAAAGACAGGGCATCAAGTGGAGGAATGTAGTTGCCATCCCAGAGTTAAAAAACTCTGACCCAGAATTGTTCCTGTCTTAAATGTTCTCCATTTTGCAGAGATAAATGGAGAAGAGACTGAGGGAAAGGTCCAGTGACCGGCCCAACTTGGAATCCATCTCAAGTGGAGGTTCCAAGGCCTGACACTATTACTGATGCTATGGTGTGCTTACAGACAGGAGCCAAGCATGGCTGCCCTCTGAGAGGCCCAACAAGCAGCTGATTGAGACAGATGCAGATATTTACACCTAACAATTGGATTTAAGTCGGGGGCCTCCGGGGTTGAATTAGGGAAAAGCTGGAAGAAGCTGAGGAGAAGGGTGATCCCATAGGAAGACCAGCAGTCTCAACTAACACAGACACCTGAGATTGCTCGTAAGTGTGCTACCAACCAGGCAGCATACATGAGCTTGTCGGAAGCCCCTGAAGCATATATAGCAGAGACTGCCTGGTCAGGCCTCAATGGGAGATGTGCCTAACCCTAGAGAGACTAGAGACCCCAGGGTTTGAAGAGGCCTGGCATGATGGGAGGGACATCTGCTTGGAGACAGGAGGGAGGAGGAATGGTATGAGAAACTATGGAGGGAGGACTGAGAGGGGGTCAACAACTGGACTGTAAAATAATAAAAGTAATAAAAAATGATACAAGCATTATATCTATAAAATATATTCCATTTGTTCCTATGTAATATCAAAAAAATTCCATTATGACATATTGACCCCATCGTTTCTCAAAATTTCGCTAATGCTAGAAAAAGAAAGAAAAATGTTTTCTGGGTTTTACTTCTGCACACAGAAAGCTAAGAGTAAGGAGTTTTCTGGCTTCTACTTCTGCAGACAGAAAGCTAAGAGTCACCAGTGGTTTTTAAGAAGGAAAAGGCTGAACACACTGAAACTGAAACTTTTCTGAGATCTGTCAGAGAGGTGAGGTCATAGGGCAAAGCACTGTGCCCCTCTCCAAAATTAGGTGGACCTATGGGTGAACAGAGAGGGCCACAGGTTGTGGAAGCAGAAACATAACATCAGGAGCATAACTACCTGAGGGAGGCAGTGCTGATGTGGGGAAATCTACACTGCAACAAATACACTGCTGGGGGCTCAGCCTGGATGGTCGCTGTATCAGAAGAAGGAAATCTTCTCAAGGTCCAGTCGTTCTGAGGCCCTTGATTCTGTGAACTTGACCTTTAGGAGCTCTTCTAGAGTCGACCAGTGAGGAATGGAGAAATACCCCTCATGCTCTGGCAGAGCAAGATGAAAAGGATCATGTGAAGTCTGTCTGAATGTTCTTTTATTGGTGTAAATAAGCTATTAAAACTGAAAGCCAACCTGCAGGTTTATCAGTCTTACTCACCTTAGGATGGAAAAATGAATCCAAGGCTAGAGTAGATTTTTATAAAGAAGACAGAAACATTCAATTATAGTCTCTGGTAGCTTGTCTGTCTCAAAAAAAAAAAAAATAGGAGAGGCAACAAAGGCAACACAATGTCTCTGGTACACAGTGTCCAAAAATCCTGGTTGGACCGATAGGTTTGATCAAAGGAAAGAAAATGATAAAAGGAAACCTGAAAAAGCAGAATGAAATAAAACAAATGGACATACCCAAGTTTAGGTGACTCAAAAACTGTAGGATGACCACAATATATATAATGTGTAGTGGGAATACAGCAAAGTGAAAAGAAAAAGGGTAGAGAAACACTCTTAGCAATAAGTACTGGAAAGCTACCAAAGCTGATGCTAAACAGCAAGCCACTTATATAGAATGAATGAAATATTTGATGGTTCAGATAAGAATGATCCCCATAGGCTCACATACTTACATGCTTGGCTTTTGGTTGGTGAACTCATTGTGAAGCATTAGAAGGTGTGTGCTTATTGGAGGGGTGCATCAGTGGGTGTTGGCTTTGAGGTTTCAAAAGCTCACATCAACCCCAGTGTCTTTCTGCCTCCTGTCTATAGATAAGATGAAAAGCTGCTTTTCCACTGCCATGCCTGTTTGCTTTCTTTCATAATGAGAACAGACTAAACCATTGAAACTGTAAGCAAGACCCCAATTAAATGCTTTCTTTGCTAAGAGTTGCTTTGGTTAAGTGTCTTTCATAACAACAGAATAGTAAGGAAGAGCACTGAGGAAAACAAAACAAAGAACAAATATAACAAATGAGAACAAAACAAACCCCCAAATAAAACCCCATAATCTAAAATCAACCTACTGAGGAGATGCCTGAGTACCTAAATTCTTATTTTCAAAGCACACATAAACATTACAAGTTAGTGCATTTTGGCAATTCTCCTGGTCCTAAAGCTAGATCAGAGGTGGAGATGGAAGAATCTATGGAAGAGTTTGTGCTTGTAACCTGGCTAGTAACCATGATTAACAAGAGACCCTGTCTCAAACAAGCTGAAATGTGTAACCTAACAATCAAGGCTGTCTTCTGACCTCTACATATGTTCCGTGGTACATGTGTCCTTGCATTCACAGGTATGTTTACACACATGCACACATATACATCATACACACAGAAATTATTTTTAAAGTCTGTACATGTACTCTGGTATGTAGATGTATATGTGGATACGTGTCTATGTACAAAGACAAGTATATACAGGAGAGTGTATGTAAACATATGCTTATGCATATTTTGATACAAATGAGCATATAGCTATCCATGTGTGTATACATTTATATATGTGTGTTTGCACACACATATGTATATTTGTGATTTGTGTGTGTGTATGTGGGAGAAAATATTTTGATTAAATATGACTCTAGAATTGGTATCAGCTGCTTCAGTCTTAGGAACTGGAACTACATCTTTTTGCTATGCTTCAAGCAAGCTTGTGTTTCGGAAGAAATAACGGTTGAAATGTCAAAGGAGTACAGCAAACATTTCAATCCAAGTAGCTAAAATAATTAGCCAAATATGCAGTTTACATATGATGTCTTAATTTAATTTTCTATACATAATCGTACTCTTAACTTGTCAGCTTGTTTTTCTTAAGAAAGACAGCTTTCATAAATGGCCACGCTTTCAATCTGATTATTTTTCCTTTTCCTTGGATCATGTCCTGGAAGAATTATAATAAGTAGAAAATTTGGCAAAAGTAAATCGAAATGGTGCCAAGCTTGATGATCCATAAATTACACAATAAGCCTAAAAATAATTGAGTTGATTCTGATTCAGAAGTAGTTCAACCTCAGATATCTCTCTCTCTGTGAAATGCATATTTACATATGCTTTTTATTAGGAATTAAAGCCAACTCGTTTGACATAAATGTCTTCACTTATATTTCATCATTTCACTGATGACTGGAGCCTTTGCTGAATTCTGACAACTTAAAAATAATCTAGAATTTTTTTAGATATTATTAGAGGTACACAAGTGGGAAAGATCTGAGAATATAGAGATATCAAAAACTTGATTTCCAGCATCATATGTTTGCTCATTTTTGTCTGTAATACAGTCCTAGGAATGTGAAACCTCTCCTGAACTCAGAAGCTCACACACAGTGGGTATAGACATATTTGCAGGTAAAACACCTATAAACTTAAAAATAAATATTAAAATGAAAAAGTATTCTTAGATTAAATGTTTTATGTGAGTGTTAATCATATATGTGGCAATATGAAAAAAGAGGTTTTATGTGCCTACTTTCACTAAATAACAAAATATGATGTCATAATTACTATACACATGCCACCAATTTCTAAATGTTTGCGTTCATATACACGTGTTCCTTTGGAGCATTTACCTTTAGCTTTTTAAAAATTTTTTAATAATTTATTTACATTTCAAAAATTTTCCCCTTTCCAGGTCTCACCATTGCAAACCCCTATCCCCTCTCCCCTCCTTCCACACATCCATGAGGGTATTCCCCCACCCACCCACCTACCCACTCTCGACTCCCCTTCCGGCATTCCCCTATACTGTGGCATTTAACACCCCAAGGCCCAAGGGCCTCTCCTTCCCTCCTCCCCCTGATAGCCAACAAGGCCCTCCTCTGCCACATATGTGGCACGAACCGGGTCCCTCCATGTGTATTCTTTGGTTGGTGGTCCAGTTTCCGGGAGTACCGGGGGGTCAGGCCAATCGGCACTATTGGTCCCTCCGTGGGACTTCAAAGTCCCTCAGCTCCTTCGGTCCCATCTCCAACTCCTCCATCTGGGACCTCAAGCTCAGTCCGAAGGTTGCTGTGGAGTGAATCTTGGGTATTCCGAACTTTTGGGCTAATATCCACTTATCAGTTAGTACATACCATGTTCAATCTTTTGTGACTGAGTTACCTTGCTCAGGACGATATTTTCAAGTTCCATCCATTTGCCTGTGAATTTCATGAAGTCATTGTTTGTAATAGCTGAGTAGTATTCCATTGTGTAAATGTACCACATTTTCTGTATCCATTCCACTGTTGAGGGACATCTGGGTTGTTTCCAGTTTTGTTATTATAAATATGGCTGCTATGAACATAGTTGAGCATGTGTCTTTATTACATATTGGAGCATCTTCTGGTTATATGCCCAGGAGTGGTATAGCTGGGTCCTCAGGTAATCTTATGTTCATTCTTCTGAGGGTCCGCCAAACTGATTTTCAGAGTAGTTGTACCAGCTTGCAATCCCACCAGCAATGGAGGAGTGTTCCTCCTTTCCTCTTTCTCTACATCCTCACCAGCATCTGCTGTCACCTGAGTTTTAGATCTAAGCCATTCTGACTGGTGTGAGGTGGAATCTCAGGGTTGTTTTGATTTGCATTTCCCTGATGACTAAGGGTGTTGAAAATTTCTTTAGGTGCTTCTCAGACATTCAAGTTTCCTCAGTTGAGAATTCTCTGTTTAGCTCTGTTCCCCATTTTTTGATAGGGTTATTTGGTTCTTTGGTGTCTAACTTCTTGAGTTCTTTGATGTATTGGATATTAGCCCTTTATCAGATACAGGGTTGGTAAAGATCTTTTCCTAATCTGTTGGTTGCCGTTTTGTCCTATTGACAGTGTTCTTTGCCTTACAGAAGCTTGGCAATTTCATGAGGTCCCATTTGTTGATTCTTGATCTTAGAGCATGAGCCATTGGTGTTCTGTTCTGGAACTTTTACCCTGTGCCCATGTGTTCGAGAATTTTCCCCACTTTCTCTTCTATTAGATTCAGTGTATTTGGTTTTATGTGGAGGTCCTTGATCTGCTTGAACTTGTGTTTTGTACAGGGAGATAGGAATGGATCAATTTGCATTCTTCTACATGTAGACTGGCAGTTGAACCAGCATCATTTTTTGAAAATTCTGTCTTTTTTCCACTGGATGGTTTTAGCTCCTTTGTCAAAGATCAAGTGACCATAAATGTGTGGGTTCATTTCTGGGTCTTCAATTCATTCCATTAATCTACCTGCCTGTCACTGTACCAATACCATGCAGTTTTTATCACTACTGCTCTGTAGTACAGCTTGAGGTCAGGGATGCTGATTCCCCCAGAAGTTCTTTTATTGTTGAGAATAGGTTTTGCTATCTTGGGTTTTTTGTTATTCCATATGAATTTGAGAATTGCTCTTTCTAAGTCTATGAAGAATTAAGTTGGAATTTTAATGGGGATTGCTTTAGGCAAGATGGCCATTTTAACTATATTAATCCTGCCCATCCATGAGCATGGAAGATCTTTCCATTATCTGAGGTCTTCTTTGATTTCTTTCTTCAGAGACTTGAAGTTCTTGTCATACAGATCTTTCACTTGTTTGTTTAGAGTTATACCAAGATACTTGATATTGTTTGTGACTATTTTGAAGGGTGTCATTTCCCTGATTTCTTTCTCAGCCTGTTTATCTTTCTAGTATAGGAAGGCTACTGATTTGTTTGAGTTAATTTTATATCTGGCCACTTTGCTGAAGTTGTTTATCAGCTGTAGCAGATCTCTGGTGGAGTTTTTCAGGTCACATAAGTATACCATCATATCGTCTGCAAATAGTGATATTTTGATTTCTTCCTTTCCAATTTGTATCCCTTTGACTTCCTTTTGTTGTCTAATTGCTCTAGCTAGAACTTCAAGTACTATATTAGATAGATAGGGAGCAGCCTTGCCTCGTCCCTGATTTTAGTGGGATTGATTCAAGTTTCTCTCCATTTAGTTCGATGTTGGCCACTGGTTTGCTGTATATTGCTTTTATTAAGTTTAGGTATGGTCCTTGAATTCCTGATCTTTCCAAGACTTTTATCCTGAAGGGATGTTGAACTTTGTCAAATGCTTTTTCAGCATCTAATGAAATGACCATGTGGATTTTTTTGAGTTTGTTTATGTAGTGGATTACATTGATGGATTTCCAGGTATTGAACCATGCCTGCATCCCTGGGATGAACCCTACTTCATCATGGTGAATGATTGTTTTGATATGTTCTTGGATTCGGTTTGCAAGAATTTTATTGAGTATTTTTGCATCAATATTCATAAGGGAAATTAGTATGAGGTTTTCTTTCTTTGTTGGGTCTTTGTGAGGTTTTAGTATCGGTGCAACTGTAGCCTCATAGAATGAAATGGGTAGTGTTCCTTCTGTTTCTATTTTGTGGAATAGATTAAAGAGCATTGGTATTAGGTATTCTTTGAAGGTCTGATAGAATTCTTCACTAAACCCTTCTTGTCCTGGGCTTTTTTTGGTTGGGAGACTTTTAATGACTGTTTCTATTTCTTTAGGAGTTATGGAACTGTTCAGATGGTTTATCTGATCCTGACTTAACTTTGGTATTTGGTATCTCTCTAGAAAATCTTCCATTTCCTCCAGATTTTCCAATTTTGTTAAGTATAGGCTTTTGTAGTAGGATCTTGGCAATATCGCCATCCTCTCCCTCCTCCTCAGTTAGTTTAGACCCGATGAAGGTTAGGCTCCTGCCATATATATATATATATATATATATATAATCTAACTCTTAGATATGTTTTAGTATGACTCCTGGTCAGTTGACATGTAGCCTGTCATTTACAAAATGAAAATTCTGAGCATAGGACTGAACCTTGTATAAATTTGTGTCAATTTTTTAGTTCACTTTAGCAACAACTCTGGAGTTCATTAGTATACTTCTGTACCATAGTCTCTTCCTGACTATTAGATCTGTATCTCAAAGCTTAAAAATACCTGTAACTTTGAAATTACCCTGGGTCATTCTTGTCTTTTAACACATCTGTTTCTGTCTATCTACATAGCTACCTACTATCCGTCCTTCATCTATCTAAATAAGTTTTGACATTTACCAGAGGTCACCTTGACATCTCAAATATTATGTTGCAACACTGAATTCAGAATTTCTTTTTTAACAAGTGATTTTTTTGTGTGTTACTTATTTTGACAGTTTTGCTATTTGTCATCATGCATAGCAGAAAAAGCAGTTATGTAAAGAGGTCAATTTTTTCAGGGGTCCGAGGTCCCACCTATGTTTGCTGTTTAGTTGGTGGTTCAGTTTCTTGTAGACCCAAGGTTAGTTGACACTTTTGGTCTTCTTGTGGAGTCCCTTTCCCCATCCAGTCCCCCATTCCTTCCCCCAACTCTTCCCAAATTTTCCATGTGACTCACTGAGCTCTGTCTAATATTTGGCTATGGGTCTCTGCATGTGTTTCAGTCAACTGCTGGGTGGAGCCTCTCGGGTGATAGTTATGCTAGGCTTCTGTCTACATGTATAACAGAATATTATTAATAGTGTCAGGGATTGTTTCTTGCCCATAGTATATAGGTCTTAAGTTGGTCCAGTTGTTTGTAGGCCATTCATTCAGTTTCTGTTCCATCTTTGTCCCTATACTTCTTGTAAGCAGGACAAATCTTGGGTCAAATGTTTTGTGGGTAGGTAGGTTGCTGTCCTTATCTCTCCACTGCCTACAGAAGGTGGCTACTTCAGGCTCAGTATTCCACACTGCTAGGAGTCTCAGCTAGAGTCATCCTCATAGACTCTCTGGAACCTCCCCCTTCCCAGGTCTCTGGCATGTCCTAGAGGTGCCCCCTGCCACCCACCTCCCACTGCTCCCCACTGATTTCCGTTTACTCCCCTGGTCCTCTCTCCTTAGCTCTACCTACACCTGATTTCCCAATCCCTTTCCCCTTCCCATTGCATCTTCCACCTAGTTCTCTCCTTCATCCACCTCCTATGTCTATTTTATTTCACACTTCTGAGTGAGATTCTAGCTTGCTCCCTTGGGCCTTCCTTGTTACTTAGCTTCTTTGGGTCTGTGGATTGTAGCAGATTTATATACCACAAACAAATGTCACAACAAATTAAAACAGTGAAAAATAATGCTAAATAACAAGTAACACATAAAAATTCTTCAGAAATATCATTTACTAATATTAATAGAAAACAGGTCAAGAAAGTAACCTTCAGGGATGAAGGGATTTCTCAGTGGTTAGAACACTCATTCTTACTAAAGCAGCAATCAGTGCTATATGTTATGGTTGTTAGCTTGATATTTTTTGTGGGACTCTTAACAGTGGAAGTGGGGATGTCTCTGACTCTTTTGTCTACTTTTGGGATCCTTTCTATCCTACTAGGTTGCCTCACCCCAGCCTTGATTTGAGGATTTGTTTCTTATATCTTGTTATTCCATGTTCAGTTGATATCCCTGGGAGATCTGCTTATTTCTTAAGGGAAATAGAGGATCAGAGGGTCAGGGTCGGGGGAGAGGAGGGAACTGGGATGAGTGGACTGAGGGAAAACTGCAATCAAGGTATATTGTATTAGAAAAGAAAAAATTAGGAGAAAGCAAGGCCTACACAGTGGGAAAAGATCTTCACCAACCCTACATCAGACAAAGGGCTGATATCCATAATACATAAAGAACTCAAGTTAGACACCAACAAACAAAATAACCCAATTAAATTATAGGGTACAGAACTAAACAAATAATTAGACACCAACAAACAAAATAACCCAATTAAATTATAGGGTATATAACTAAACAAATATTGTCAACAAAAGTATCTGTAATGGCCTAGAAACACTTAAGTGTTCAACACCCTTACGTATCAGGGAAATGCAAAATCAAAATGACTCTTAGATTTCACTTTATACCTATCAGAATGGCTAAGGTAAAAACCTCAAGCAACAGGAAATGTTGGCAAGGATGTGAATAAAGGGGAACATCCTCCCCCATTGCTGGTGAGAATTCAAACTTGTACAAGCACTCTGGAAATCAATTTCATGGTTTCTCAGAAAATTGGGAATGATTTTACCCTCATGATTCAGCTATACCACTCCTGAACATATTCCAAAAGACACTCTACCATACCAGAAGGACACTTATTCTTAATAGCCAGAAACTGGAAACAATATCCTTCAACTGAAGAATGGATTAAAAAAAAAAAAGTTCACATTTTTAAATATCTCTTTTGTTTTGTTTTGTTTTGTTTTTAAATTTAAAACCTTATTGCAACATATTTATGTGGCTCTTCTAAGTCACTATCATGTTTATTTAGACTTATTAGGTATAAATCTGATTACAGAGATGCCTTAATAAAGTGTAACATTTCCAATGACTCTGAAGACTCAAACAAAATAAAGTCCTTCTGTATTTTTGCAACACAGAAGTGCAACATTTTCATCCTCTCCAACATATGTTTCCTTCTTTTCACACTTAAAGACCGAATGTTTTGCTGTTTTTATTCTCAATTATTTCCTTCCTTGCACCTAGGCAAATCAAAATCCTGATGTAATTCTATTTATTATGTTTCTACTGGGCATAATTTCCTTAAGAAGGCATGCTCACTATCAGATGTGGGGTTAGTGAAGATTTTTTCCCCAATCTGTAGGTTGCTGATTTGTCTTATTGACTATGTCCTTTACCTTACAGAAGCATTCCAGTTCCATGAGGTCCCGTTACCAATTCTTGATCTTAGAACATGAGCCATTGGAGGTCTGTTTAGGAACCTTCTCCTGTGCCAGTGAGTTCAAGGATCTTTCCCACTTTATGTTCTATTAGATTCACTGTATCTGGTTTTAAGTTGAGGTCCGTGATCCACTTGGATTTGAGCTTTGTGCAAGGTGACAAATATGGGCCCATTTTCATTTTCCTACATACAGGTAGCAATTTAGACCAGCACCATTTATTGAAGGTGCTTTCTTTTTTCCATTGTATTTTTTGGCGACTTTGTCAAAGAGCCAGCAAAAAGAATGGAAATAGGCAATTTCTGGAGGTAGGAGGTTAGGGGACCCTCCAGAATGCACCAGAGACCTGGGAGGTGAGAGATTCTCAGGACTCAAAGGGGAGGGACCCTCGATGAAATGCCTGACAGTAGGGAGAGGGAAATTATAGAGCCCACCTCCAGCAGAAAGACAGAGCATCAAATGAGGGACGGGGTTACCCTCCCACAGTCAAAACTCTGACCCATAATTGTTCTTGTCTGAAAGAACTGAAGGAATGAAAATGGAGAAGAACCTGAGGAAAAGAAGTTCAAATGACAAGCCCATAGTGAGATCCAGCTCAAGGGGTAGTCCCAAGGCCTGACACTATTATTGAGGCTATGGAGCACTCATAAAATGGAACCTATCATGACTGCACTCTGGAAGACCCAACAAGCAGCTGAAAGAGTCAGATGCAGATATTTGCACCCAACCCATGGACAGAAGCTGCTGACCCTTGTTAGAAAAAGACTGGAAGAAGCTGAGGAGGAGGCCAACCTTGTAGGAAGACCAGCAGTGTCAATTAACCTAGACCCCCAAGATCTCTCAAACACTGGACTACCAATCTGGCAGCATACACCAGCTGATATGAGGCCCCAACACATACAGCAGAGGACTGAAAGGACTGAGTTCAATCAGAGATGATGTACCTAACCCTCAAGAGACTGGAGGCCCCAGGGAGTTAAGAGGTCTGTTTGGGTGGGTGGTGACTGGTCGGGACATCCATGTGGAGACAGGGGTGGAGTGGGGAGGAGGTATGGGATGTGTGACAGTTGGAGGATAGACAGGGGAGAATAAAATCTGAAGTGTAAATAAATAAATGACACAAAAGTAGGCTTGCTCATCAAGATTCTCTGAAAGAATGAGTGTATGTTTTTTATATATTATACAATATATAACATATATATTAAAATGGATGTATTCAGTTCGTTTACAGGATGCAGTCCAGGTATTCCTACAAGGGCTCTCTCATATTAGAAAGTCTAATAACCTGGTAGTAGTTCTTTCCAACAGTCTGGATGTCAGGGTAATCACAATCTGGTGCTGAGGCCTGGAGGATGCCTTGAGAGCTGAGCTTTGCTCTACATTAGAATACCAGATGTGTTAGTTATAATATCAGTGAAAGAATGCAACAGCAACAGCATAGATGACCTTGCCAGCCAGAGTGAGGGCAAGATGAAAGTTTCCTTCTTTCCTCTCTCTTTATTAAAGCTGCCACCAAAAGGTGCTCACATTGAGAATTAGTTTTTCTATTTCAAATAATCCAATCAGGAAAATCTCTCAGAGGTGTGCCTAGGAGCTTGTGTTTTTGTTGACTCTAGATGGAGGCAAATTGACAACCATGATCAGCCACTGCAGAAGGATTATTTTTGGTATAACTTACAGCAATCTTTACTGAATTACATCATCTCTTGTTCTATTTTCTAGAAAACTTAGTTTCTTAATAACACCAATAAAACATTTAAATATGTATAGTTTTGAAACTTGTTGCTAGAACTAGTATTGAAGAGAGATTTCTTTAAAAGCTCTAAAGTTGGAGTGACATATTTCATCCCTTAACAAGGTCAAGTAGGTCACTCTTACAAGAAAAAAAAAAAAGCCACAATGCTGTAATTTTATATAAGTCATTTTATTTATTATTTAATACTTTATTTGCATTTCAAATGTTTCCCCCTTTCCAGATCTCCCCTTTGGAACCTCCCTATTCCCTGCCCCCTCCCCCTGCCTCTATGGAGTTATTCCCCCACCCACTCACCCACCCACTCTCGGCTTCCCTCATTGGCATTCTCCTATATTTGGGCATCTAACACCCTCTGTCCCAAAGGCCTCTTCCCCCCCACCCCCTGACTGATAACAAGACCCTTCTCTGCCACATATGGGGCCAGCACCATGGGTCCCTCCATGTGTATTCTTTGGTTGGTGATCCAGTCTCCAGAAGCATTTAGGGGTCAGGCCAGTTGCCACTGTTGCTCCCTCCCTGGGTGTGCAAACTCCCTCACCTCCTTCAGTCCCTTCTTCAGCTCCTCCATCTGGGACCTCATACTCAGCCCTCCAGTTGCTGTGAAGTGACTCTTGGGTATTATGAACTTTTGAGCTAATAACCACTTATCAGTGAGTACATATCATGTTCATTGTTTTGTGACTGCATTACTTTACTCAGGATGATATTTTCAAGTTCCATCCATTTGCCTAAGAATTTCATGAAGTCATTGTTTTTAATAGCTGAGTAGTATTCCATTGTGTAAATGTACCACATTTTCTGTATCCATTCCTCTGTTGAGGAACATCTGGGTTGTTTCCAGTTTCTGGCTATTATAAATGGCTTCTATGAACATAGTGGAACATGTGTCTTTATTACATGTTGGAACATGTAATAAAGGAATGGAATAGCTTGGTCCTCAGGTAGTATTATGTTCATTTTTCTGAGGGTCTGCCAAACTGATTTCCAGAGAGGTTGTATCAGCTTGCAATCCCACCAGCAATGGAGGAGTGTTCCTCTTTCTCCACATCCTTGCCAACATCTGCTGTCACCTGAGTTTTTGATCTTAGCTATTATGACTGGTGTGAGGTCATTTTAAAAAGATTTATTTCATTAAAATGTGTGTGTGTGTGTGTGTGTGTGTGTGTGTATGTGTGAGAGAGAGAGTGAGGAGAGAGAGAGAGAGAGAGAGAGAGAGATCAGAAACACAGATGCCAGCAGAGTCTAGAAGAAGGTTTGGATTCACTGGAGCTAGAATTACAGGCATATGTAACCCATCTTACACTCAGACTCAAACTCATCCTGTGAAAGAATAGTACGCACTCTTAACTATTGAGCCATCCCTTGACTCCTCCTGAAGAAGATTCTGATGCCCTTGAAAGAGGTAGGGTTCTGATGGGGTTTCCAATCTTTTGCAGAGTACAGCAGTATGTATCATCACCCTTTCATCCTGATTGTGAACTATACTATCCATTCTCTGTTCCCTTTGTATTTGTTCTGTGTTGGTTATTTACTTCTAGGCCTTCCTTTAAGTGTGGTTTCTATACCCAGTGAGACTTCACTCTAGAAACTACTATTTCCTTTTTGAGTGGGTATCAGTTGGAGATTGCATCTTGGTTATGGATGAGAGCTTGTTTCTACTTCTACCTCTCAGCACTGAGACCCATCTAGCTTGGACCTGTGCAGGCACTGTGCATGCAGTCACAGTATCTGTGAAGTCATAATTGCGTCAGTCCTGTTGGTCTGAATGAGACTCCTTTCTTAGTGTCTTATCTCCTTTCTGGCTTTTATAGCCTTTCTGATCTTTTTCTGTGTGATCCTCTATGTCCTGAGAGAAGGAGTTTGATAGAAACATCTTGGTCTTCCATTCTCTGCATGTTGTCTAGTTGTGAGTTTCTGCATTCATTCTTATCTACTGCAGAAGGAATCTGTTTTTATGATGGCTGAACAAATTATTAATCTATGGATATAGGAGAATGAAGCTACTGTGGTCTTTCCGTTGGCAATATTTATTAAATTGAATATTCAGTAATGAATATTCATTATCTACTTATTGAAACTTTCCCTTTGAAAATATTTTATAAAGTGATAATTGTTAGAATATCTAATATACTATTTATTACATTTTTCAATATATGACTTATTGTAAATGTAACTTTTATTCATCTAGCTTAATTGTCATCTCAGAGGCTTACTGATGAATAAGATCATCCTTTCTAGTTCTTTCTGAACACTGGGTGGCTGGATCAACTCAGCTGTGCAGACTCAAACTCCTCTGTAAGCTGACTGACTCTATTTGACTTCTCTTATTTTCTCACTGAATTGCTTTGCTTGGCCTCAAACTAACTGAAGATTTGGTCTAATCATCTGGGTCTTTCTCATTTTCTGTAGTACTTCTCAACATAACTGAAGGAACAGAATTAACTGAGTCCTGCGTGCTGGGATAAAGGTGTGTATCACCACACCTGGACCTAAACTTTTCTTTACCTGACACTTGCTCTATACTAGGTTTGTACTCAAAGATCAGCTTGCCTCTGTTTTCTGGGATTAAAGCCATGTCTGCATTCCTGCCAGATCACGCAAACCTAGAAGGTCTTTAGATGTGATCCTTTGTCAGAACAGCTGTGTTGCTGGATTACAATTCCTCTACAACTTATAAAACACCATAGCCTAAACTTGGAAATAGATCAATATTTACATCAAAGATAATTTAATGCAACTGAAATGGTTATTGAAGGATCTGAAAAACAAAATTAGGTGAGAGCAGCCTTTTTCTAGGAAAATATCAGTAGAAAGCTATGAATTATCTCACAATTTATAACATGGTTAGCTTATATATAACTTGATTATAGAAAATATTTTTTAGTATATTTTAAGAGTAAGTTATTGTAAAAGTTGCATGGAAAAATATGAAAATTATTTCATTAGGGGATAACAAACATTGTAATTTGAAAATTTCAGAAATTCAAAGTTAACTTTACATTTTGTTGTAAGCAGTAATTTTATTCAAACTGAGGTTAATTCTTGCTATGGAATTTAACATTTCTGGAATATCACTATTGAGGCTTAAATATCATAGGCAGTTTTAGCTATAGCCTGGAATGCTATAGCTAAAACTTTAGTTTTGTTTCAAGTCATCAAAGAAGATTTAGATTTTTTACTTATAGTATTCTTTTTCCTATACATTGTAATTCTATTTTCTGTTGTCATTTTCTACTTTAAAGCAGCTACAGCAGTACTGTATTTGATTCTTCATGAGAGACTGTTAATCAATTGTTAAATTCACAGTTCAGAAGCCATGAAGGATGAGTAATCAATATTTCATCTTGGTGTATCTTGCATTATTATCTAATTGTAGATACCTTATTTATTTTTAAGGAAAATATATTCACTGTGACTTAGCAATAAAAAGTATTACTGCTTAACCTATATTATGGAAACAATCAGAATACCTCCAGTACGGTAGTTATAACAAGTACAACAGATTTATTAATGTGTTTTAAAACAATTATAAATCTAAGTTGTTCTTTGTAATTTGTACAATTGAACCTTTATTTTTAATTTTCCTACGTTTAATACAAACTACCAATACAAATGTTGATTTCATGTAACTATTGTTAATTATTCTACATATATTTTTCTTTGTTTGCCTTTATTTTATTATTAGTTTAATTGTTATTACATTTTCTTTCTGTTATATGAACTTCTGTTTAAGATTCTTTTATTTGCTAGCAAGCCAACCTACTGGAGCATGGAAACAGTGGGACACTTTCTGTATGCATTGGCAAAAACTGATTGATTACTACCAACTTGCTAAAGCTATAGTATTGATTACATAACTATGTTCCATTTTGTTATATTCTCATTGCAAATGATAATCATTACATAAGACTTTAGGGTAGCTCAGTGATATCAGAGAACATGGAATGCTAAGGCAGGGCTGACTCACTTCTGTGACTGCTCTTCTGGAACAAGAGAAAATCATCCAAGACCCCATGACTCTTCATGATTATTTTGAATATTTGCACTGATTATAGAAAGTAAAATCTTACAAAAAGATGAATTACATGTTATTGTTTGAAAATGACCAATTATCTAGCATAAAGTTTATTATGTTTAAAACTTAGGGCAGTGAGATTATGCCAGCTATTGAATAAATACCTATAAAAGCATGGTTTATGATGTAGCCGATAAGCAGAGAATAACATGTCTGAGAGAACAGATAAGAGACTGCTAATGCTTTTCTATTTATTCTAATAAATACAGGTACCATAAAACAATTCAGCTGGTATGAACACCCACTGTGTGTGTGTAATATGTTAAATTGTACTCTGAAGTAGCAAGAATTATATATATGTATATATAAATACATATGCATATATGTGTCTGTATATCTTCATATATATATTAATATTACTGATAAACTAGTGTTCATCATTATCTTTGCTTTTCTTCTGTATAAGTTATTTATCAAAACTAATAGTTTTTTCTTAGTTTCCACACATTTTATATGAGTTCACTTCTTAGAAATTATTACATGCATATTCATCTGTCCTGTTTTATTTAATTGAACAACAATTCTTGTAGTTTATATTTACAGTGTATAAATGACATTGTATACTGCCTTACTAACATCTGCCTTTCAAAGTTGTAAGCACTGAGAAAATTCATAGTAAATTCCCAGTTGAACTTATTGCATAATAGGACTTCAGATGAACTCAACACTGTAGAGTTTTATTTATCCCCACTATGGCTTTCACTTATATGATTGAGAATATATATACTATATTTGCCTGTCTTTCAATGATTTGTACAGTATTGTCTTCATTTTTATTATTACATAGATCTTGAGACTATCTTTATATTTTTCAAAGTCAACAATAATATACACTACCATTATAATTTAGGAAAAAGCAGCACTTAGAGTGCTCTGCCAATTATTGACTTTCTTGTATTACTCATTATGTGAGGATTTTATACCTATTGCAGTTTAGATAATCAACATTTGAATTATACATACCTTTCTCTATGAATGATATATTTTTAAATACTCATCTTATTTGAGCAACACAATCATTCAGACTTAACTACATGTTTAAATTTATTAATATTTTATTAATCGGTCTATGTAGCAATAGAAAACATTTCCATAATTTTACTGTCTTAAAGCAGTGAACATTTATTCCTGCTCACACTTTGAGCTGTTATATTGATCCTATGTTGAGTTATGCAGCCCCAAATTCAGTCAGAAAGACTCAGTGCCAAATGCCATCTCGGTGCCAAAGGAGGTCTCAGTCTAGACCTCAGATTAAATGAGTAGCCACTATCCATGCTCTTCCATGGGGAGGCAGAAAATAACAAAGTCAAATCCAGAAAGATCATGTAAACTTTGACTTGGAAGATTAATATGTCTGTCAAGTCATATTTTAGTTGACAAAGGAAATCATGCAGTCAAGCCAAAGGTCAATCATAAAATATGCTATAGGGAAATAAGGCCTGGCAAGATGAAATAATTTTTAACAGACAATGTACCAACTACAAGTATACAACACAAAACTTTTCCAGCTTAAATGTATATTTTTTTAAAACCTGTATTTTCTAATACATCTGACACTTGAATTTTGGAGAAAAGTTTCCTGAAGCAATTCATTTGTAACATGCAGATTTGGAATTATGTATCTGCTAATATATTAAACATAGTGAAGAGAAGACCCAAGGAAGAGAGTTTCAGAAGAGTTTCTTTTCCAATATAACTTGAACATGTTTTCATTGAACTGGAAATCTTATAAGAGAAAAATGAGTCCCAATGAAAGACTTCATTTTTTGGAGTACTGGTTTAAAGAGATACTAATATGGGCTTCAGAACACAGGTGAAATAGAAAAGAGTCTTCAGCCTCATGGAGAGGGATAAAGGTATAAGTGGTTTTGGACAGTAAATACTAGATGTCCGAAATGAGCTTCTGGTTAAGCCCAAATGTTCAACAAATTGAGACATTTTTATTTTATTAAACTTTTGTGGAATAGAGAAGGTACTGACAGTGTTGCTACGGAACAGAAGCTAAAGTATCATCAGATTCATAGCTGGAAGTTCATAGGCTGACATATCACAATGGAGATGAGTTTATTTTTTCAGTTTCTTCTCAAGTATCTATGTAATTTTACATTTTAAAAATATTTATTTATTTACGTATTTATATATTTATTTGTTTGTTTGTTTATTTATGTGAGTACACTGTTACTGTCTTCAGACACACCAGAAGAGGACATCAGATTTCATTACTCAGATGTCTGTGGAGCCACCACGTATTTGCTAGGAATTGAACTCAGGACCTTTGGAAGCGTAATCCATGCTCTTAACTGCTGAGTCATCTTTCTATCCCCAATTATCTATGTATTTTAGAGCAGGTGATGGGGGACAATTATGTCATTAAATTTCAATCATATTGAAAACCATAGATATAAAAGCAATCATTTATTAGATGTTTATCTAATGTTAAAATTTGGCATTGTATTATTAAGTTTTATTAAATTGGAGTATGGATTATATAATGATGCTTTGTATGACACTAAGTAGGATTTATTGTTTAGATTTTCTCTAACCTCAATCTTTTCCTGATTGATTTACCTTTCTTTTATTGTAATATCAAGTCGTTTTCTTTTCTAACAAGTTATCTTCAGTTGGGGGCACATAAAGTTGTGTGCTAATGTTCTATTTCTGTGTTTGATGTTCCCTTTTATTTTAACATCTAAAGTTCTACCACTGTAATGCTTTAGGCATTCTGGTTCTATTTTATTTATTTATGCTCTATTCTTTGGGGGCTTTTTGATGCATTTCTCTAATTTATCTTTTTATCACTGCAGTATGTTACATATATTAAAAACTCACTGGCTATTTTTATTATAAGCATAATACAAAATAATAGAAATTTAAGTAATAGAGAACATATATTTGAAAAACCAAAAATTTCTAACAGGGAAATATTTCTGTTAAAATTTCAGTTATTGTTCCAGATATCTGCCTATAATTTAAGAGAAAAATATTCTTTTCCTAATGGTTAAATCTCAGAAGAGCTATAACAATTTTGAAAAGTCAGTCAGTGTTTTTTTTGTCTTTTCTTTTATGAACACTCCTCTCTCTCCTTGAGTCCTTAGTAATTTCCTGACCTCTGTATTTCTATTGAAATACCCAGTGTCTTAGTCAGGGTTTCTATTCCTGCACAAACATCATGACCAAGAAGCAAGTTGGAGAGGAAAGGGTTTATTCGGCTTATACTTCCACACTGCTGTTCATCACCAAAGGAAGTCAGGACAGGAACTCAAGCAGACCAGCAAGCAGGAGCTGGTGCAGAGGCCATGGAGGGATGTTACTTACTGGCTTGCTTCTCCCGGCTTGCTCAGCTTGCTCTCTTATAGAACCCAAGACTACCAGCCCGGGGATGGTACCACCCACAAGGGACCCTTCCTTCTTGGTCACTAATTGAGAAAATGCCTTACAGCTGGATCTCATGGAGGCATTTTCTCAACTGAAACTCCTTTCTCTGTGATAACTCCAACTTGTGTCAATTTGACACACAAAACCAGCCAGTACAGCCATATCTGATGATCCAAAACCTAGTTTGCATAAATAAAAGACAATATGCGTTGTTTGTCTTTCTAGGTCTGGGGTTCCTTTCTCATGATGATTGTTTCTAGCTCCATTTGTTTACCTGACAATTTTTACAAATTTATTTGTTCTCATTAGATGAATAATATTCTATTGTATAAATATACCACATTTTCATTATATATCCTTCATTTTCCATTTCCCAGCTATTGTGAATAGAGCAGCAATGAACATGAATCAACAATTATCTCTGTGGTAGGGTATAAAGTCCTTAGGATATATAGTCTCTCAACTCTAGTGATAGTAGCTCCTGTTTACATTAGATGATCATAAACATAGAGACCCTCACCTGACCATTATCCAGGTGTTAGAGACTGAAGAATGTTTTGTTCTGAGGGGAACATGTGTGCCAATCTCTGTCCTCCAAAGGCACAGAAATCATTGGGGAAGGCAGGTAGAAGGAGTGTCAGTGGTGGAAGATGACTACAAGAAAACAGAGTTTCTGCATATAGCTGGATAGATGAACGAGTT
Source organism: Rhynchomys soricoides (assembly GCA_019843965.1). Lineage (NCBI taxonomy): Eukaryota > Metazoa > Chordata > Mammalia > Rodentia > Muridae > Rhynchomys > Rhynchomys soricoides. The sequence continues at coordinate 6,620,832 of JADRCH010000040.1, forward strand.
TAGAGTGGTTATGACAGTAAGTACAAGTCTCACAAGCCCAAGGCTGGCCAAATGCCAGCATCAATGGTAAGTCAGATATGATGAAGACCAAAGGCAGAAAGAAAAAAAATACACAAAATAGAGTAGGCAAGGAAGGGATTGTGGATCCAGAAAAACTTTAGAGGAGGGAAATTGAATATGATCAAAACTAATTTTCTGAAATTCTCAAAGGACTAATAAGAATGTCAGTGAGTTTAGCTATGCATTTTAATTTTAATGAAATGTTCTCCATGTTTATTCTAAGCTTTGATATCTTGGCACTATAGCAAAGTAAGTTACTCTCAACATTTCAAACTTATATTCACCATACTATCAAAGTTTTTTTCTATGTACTTTCATGGAGTTTTAAACAAGATGATTAGTAATACCATTTGGCTATCTGTACTAGATGCTTTTCTTAGCACATATCACTTATACTCAACAACAATGATGAAATAATGTTAGCCTTATTAGGATTAGTAAGCTTAGAGATCATGACTTAGATAAATCTGATATGGACTTCTTCATCTCAGGCTCCTTCAGGGTCTCCTGGAAGTAGTGACTTTACAACTTTCTATTTAAATTTGTTCTAATCTATTGAAGTATTTCATGCTGTGGCTGTTGATTGTAGATATTTTTTAAACATTTATTTTTATTGATAATTTGTAAGTGATGTCTGTGTAAATATATGAACACATGCACACAGGGCTGTATAGTTTTCCACAGAGGCCAGAAGAAGACATCAGGTGTCCTAATACTAGAGTTGCAGATCATCATCAGCCTGAAAATTTATGTACCTTGGAAAGAACTCTGGTCCTTTCCAAGAGGATCCAACACCTTAAACAAATATTATTACCACGGCCACCACCATCATCACCATCTAGTGTCTGTTTGTATCTTAATGAAAAAGAGAAAGAACAGATGTGGATTTGGATGGTTAGATCAGTAGGGAAGATCTAGGAGGAGTTGCTGGGTGGAAAACTATAATTAGAAAATATTCTATTAAAATCTATTTCCAGTAGAAACACAGTCTTTCCATAGTAGAATGGAACAATTAGTAAAGTACTTACTGTGAAAGCATGGGGTACTGAGTTCTAATCTCCATAACCCACTTATGTCCCAAGCACCGAGGTATTCTTCTGTAACCCCAGAACTGGGCATGACTTGGGAAGGAGGCAGGAGGATGTATAGAACTTGTAGCCCAGCAAGCCTAGATGAAGCAATGAGCTCCAGGTTCAATGAGAAACATTATTTTAAACCAGAAAGGGCTATATGTTAGAGGAAGACTCTCAGGTTGATCTCTAGCCTTCACACTCACATGCATACATGTGAGTCTGCATACATGCATATATACACACACACTGCAAATTGTTGCACCCACATGTAAATAAAAATGGAAATGTTCTGATTGTTACCATATATGTTAGATTAAGGACAAAACAATACCTTCAATTACAGTGTTTCCTTTTCAAGTATATTTTACACTGCTTTTGTTTCCAAGTCACTTTTCATGATTTGCATGATTTCCAGAAAGAATTAAAAAACAAAATTTAATCTCATATTATTTACTTGTGTCATATTTTTAACTAGAATATGTTACGCTTTCAAGATATATTTTTAATATATCTTTTAAAATTTGAGATATAGCATAATTGTACCATTGGTTGTACCATTGGTGATCCAACAGAGAGAATGCTAGGAATTAAACTCCATTCCTCTACGGGAGCATTGTGTGCTCTCAACTTGTGAGTCATATCTCCAACTCTTTTCTCATATTAAAGTATCTCTCTTCTGTTGATCTTAATCCCAGTTGTACCTCATTCCATTTCTCAAGGCCAATCTGTGATCCCCAAGTTCTCAAGACTAAGGATAGCATCATCACTAATTACCTTTTTCCTTACTTTCTCTTACCTCTGATGATATCTCTTGTATTTGTTCCACCTTATTTGAGAAAGGAAAACTGAGTTAGAGCAGATTTGAAAGCTCTCCGAAACAGTTGATTCAGTGAACAGGTCTTTATTGAAAACACCAGTCTATCATGATATCTTCTTTAGAGCAGACCTCCACATTCTCATTGGGTTTTGGGGTGTGTTCTCAAGTGTGTGTTCATCATAACACCCCATGTCACAGTTATAATAGAGGAAAGATGAAGAATGTAACCTGTTTAATCTTTTCATGTGTTAGCAGATCGCCCCTCACCAGGCTCCTGTTCCACTTTCTTCCTTTTTAACTTCTCTGTTAAACATTTTTATGTTTCAAATAATTGTTCATCCTTGGTCACAGGATTTTCTATTCTAGTCTCCATGAATCTTATACATGTCTGTCTACATAATCAGGGTCTCATTGGCTGCAAAGATATCAGCTGCATGCCAGAAGAGGAAGATCCAAAACTACTCAACTGTAAAGCAGCTTTGAATCCACTCATATCCATGTCAGTCTCTACTTTCAGTGACACTCATCCTTGGGAGTGATTCTCTTAAAGCCCTTTATCTTGGCTTAATGTGGAAGCGAGCAGTTGATTCTCCCTCTTCTGCAAGGAGACAAGAAAGTATAAGCTTACATGCATTTGGCCTTTTGCTCCCCAGTTTGATGACACTATCTTAAAACTGTCTCCTTACATAATTTGAAGGCAGGAAATGCAAGTAAATTTTAAGAGAGCTACTAAACCACTTTGTACTGCCTGGAAGATAATAAGCATCCACTTATATAGAGCCTTAGTAAATATGATCAACAGTCTGATTAACAAACACATGAAAAAACATAGAAAATCTATTGCAGACACAACATTGAATAGGTATAACATAGCAACTAGAACAGAGACCAGAATCCAAAGTCATAAAGGCTGAAAAAGTCTCTGTCCTTGGAAGTCACAAAGCATTACCACTTCCAAGAGTCACTGAAATTAATGTCATTTAATCCAGCTTTGTCTCATGTCATTCTGCTGGCATTTGTTAGCCTCTTGTTACATTTCAAATGAAGCAGAACTTTAGGGATTTTGGAGAAGAATTGAATCCAGTATTCCACAGTTGGCTGACAGTCACATCACTCATAATTATTAGTGGTGTGTTAAAGTATATCATATGTACCCTTATGAGTTGAGAAATCATTAAGATGCCACTGTGTAATATTAACTCTCTTAGTGGTCTCTCTGAAACAAGTGAGTGTTATAGTAACACTTCAAAGTTCTCTGCAAAACTTTAATGAGAGCATTTGAAACATTGGATTTTATTTTATTTGATGTCAACCAATAAGCAATGAAATGAATCATGGAGTTGAAACTAAAATAGTAAATCTCTGATTTTTTTTTACAGTACTCTCCTTGTATGATGGCCAGGCAGTGTGTAGATCTTGGGATTCCTGTGCAGTGATTAGCAAATTTAACAAGATGGGCACGATTATTTCTTATAAGAGTGCCAATAAATGTCTCAGGTTTCACAAAATTTGACAAGGATTTTTCTTATCCAGTAATTATGGATAAGGAAATAAATTGTTAGAATCATAATCAGAAACCTGCTATTAAAAGAAGTTACAAAGTCAATTCCTCCAAAGTCTGCTTAAAAGAAAAGAATTACCCCAAAAGAATGACTTCTCTTAGTAATGGATGTTAAGTAAAATAAAGATTGAAAAAATGCTATAAAAATTTTAGTTTTAACACATTTTTTAAAATAACACCACAGCAGTAATATGCAATGATTTTGATTTTTTTCAGTAAAATTCTAGACATTTTGAATAAAATAATGAGATAAATAAATAAAATTATATAAGCCAAATGAAATCATTTAATCAGTTAAACAATACAAAGCAGAAAAAAATTAATTCCAATATGAGCCAGATTTTGTTAAAGAAAAATGAAGAATTTTTAATTTTAGTGTTATACATAAACTTTATAGTCTGAATTAGGTTTATATTGTAGTTCATTATCATTATGTACATTTACATTGTTATAAAAGTGTTATCAGTATTCTGGGGAACAGTGTAGGGGGCTCACAACTGGGCCATGCACATGTTATGCAAGTGCTCTTACCTTCATGTTGATAGATTTTGCCTTGTCTCATCTATATGAGTAATATAGTAACATATATTATATAGTAATGCACAAGTGCCTCTGCTACCCCATTAGATAGTATCTTCAGAGACAGTATAACTTCCCAGGTTGGGTTTCAAGGCCTCTTTATTTTCTCACTTAGATACTACTTGGCAGTTTGTTATATTTATTGGCATATTGTTCTACCATCTTGTGACTAACAAAGGGAATTGTGTAGTTCTTAAAGAATATTTTTGATTTTGGAATGGCCTGACATCTGCCACCACTATTATCCTAGAAGGGATTTCCCATTCTAATTACACAGCAAACCACATTAGCATTACCTGACAATTTTTTATAATTGTAAATATCTATGCTTTTCCACATTTAGTGAATAAGAAACAGTGAGCTGTGAAGTTGAACTGGAACTGATTTGAAAGTCTCTGCTCTGATGATGAGCTCTCTTAGTTTTAGAAGGTACTATGCATGTTTTCAGAGAAGAGCAAACAACAGTCCTATCTAGATGTGAGGCCTATGAACTGAAACTGTAACGTACCTTTTTTCCCCCCTATAGACAGGTAGTGAAATTTCTCTCATGTAAGTTTTGATATTAAATTCTAATTATTTAAATTTATTAATATAGTAATATATAAAGGAAGATGCTAAACCTACCTACTTCCTAACCATGTAGGGTAATTTTAATCTTTTTGGACTGCTATTTATTTACATTTTTCTCTTCATGCATGTGTGTATGTTTCTATGAGTATAGGCATTGGATCCAATGGAATTGGAATTACAGATAGTGTGAGCTATCATATAGATGTGAGAAACTGAACTCGATTCATCTGGAAAAACAGTAAGTGTTAATAACCCCTTAGCCTTCTCTCCAACTCCCCTTTTTCGCTCAAAAAAAATAGTTTTCCTAAGAAAAATTTAGTGACTTTCTCTATTGTAACTCATGATGCTGATTTTTCAGTTTGAAGTTCAAATATAGGTGGAAAAAAAAGGCAGGAAGTCACATAAGAGCATATGTGTGGCCCAATTTTTGTTGTTTTCTTTTATATTTTATCTAAATTTTTATTTTGAGAATCCTCCGAAGTGGTATGTCCCATTCTCTTCCAGAGATGCTACTGACCATTAATGAATGCTAGAGGATGGGGCTTCATTTTCATTATTGCTTTAGGCAATGGGAAAGTAGTTGTGAACAAGTAGCAATTCAGAGAGAAAGGAAGGGGAAAACAAAGCGTAATGGGGTGTGAAAGCAATAAGAATACATTATATGTACATGTGAAACTGCGAAAAAATAATGAAAAAAATAAGTTTAGGGTGTTTGGCCTTTCTAACTGAAAAGTAACAAATGGATGGTTTAAACAATGACATGTGTTTCTTCATAGTTCTGGAATCCACAAGTTGTAAATCAGAGTCCCAATAGAGTTGGATTCTAGCAATCTCAAGCTGTCTTAAGGACATAGAAGATTAATAACTTGTCACATAATTACATGTCATTTCATCATTAAGTGTGTACATGTGGAGAGAAAAATAGAGCAGGATAAGGGTACTCATATTTATGACCTGATTTAAACTCTACAAAATACTCTGTTATTTGAGTTAGGGACTGCATACATGAATATTGGTGTATACGATTGGGTTCATGATGCTACCATCGCAGTAACAGGAGTTGATATGGTGGTCTTTAAGCATGTCAAATATCAGGTTGACATTTTCTATCTTCTATAAGAATGGGAAATATGGAGGAGCAAATACATTGTGAGGCAGTTAATAAATTATGTCTTTTATTTTTCTGGCCAGCGAATTCACAGAAGAGGCTATGGAGATAAGATTTTATGCTGGTTCAGGGTGACAGTGGATCAAATTTTAGAGCCCTGGGAAGAGGGAAAACTTTACTATTGTTCATCTACATTAGATATTCTTTCCAGATTCATTGATGGAAACAAGTCATTCTGTTATTGATTATGTGTGCAGGTATGAGAATGATAAGGGTTTATATTGACTTACACACAAATAAACAAGAGGGATATCTGCCAGTCTACACAAGTCACTTGATGTAGCATGGTTTGGGGCAAGAGGCCTCTCTCAAAATCTGGGTTGTCAAAGAGCAGGAGGGAGATTTCTTTCTTTCTTTCTTTCTTTTTTTTTTTTTTTTTTTTTTTGGTTTTGTTGAGACAGGGTTTCTCTGTATAGCCCTGGCTGTCCTGGAACTTACTCTGTAGACCAGGCTGGCCTCGAACTCAGAAATCCACCTGCCTCTGCCTCACAAGTGCTGGGATTAAAGGTGTGCACCACCACTGCCCGGCGAGGGAGATTTCTTAACCTATAAACTTCCAGGAGCAATTTAAATTTGGTATTCAATTCATTTTCCACAGTATTTTTGTTTTCCAGAAAAAAAAGAGGCTCCCAAATTACTTATTAATCCATTGGATAAACTTGTGAACTTCAACTCAGATCCAGAAATATCCAATTAAAAAATTGGGATTTTTTCAACTTCTGTATTATTCTATATATACAAAAGAACAAGACTTCTCTACCAAAATGAGCGTAGTTAGTTGATACTGTGATCTTCCAAGTCTAGCTTAACTCTAGTACTATGCATAAGTTCAACCCCAATTGGAAACACAAACACGTACATACACAGACACATAGTCACACAGATGCTTACACAGACAAGCACACACTCACACACACACACACACACTCCCTTAATGTTTTTGTAGTTACATGTGTTCATTGTATTTATCTTGGTAAGATCAGAAAATTTCTGACACTGATATATCATTAAGAGACATGAGGACTGTTATAATTAGTATACCTAGACAATGTGTTATTTTCTTTCCAGTCTATTACTTTGGAATCACTTTTTAAAACTTAGGTGGCAAATTGTAACTTACTTATCTCAAGCTCCATACAATGTGATTACTTTCAGGAATGGTAAATATGATTTAAGATAGAGTTCTTTTATGTTGAACATTGCTAAAATTGTCTTTTCTGACTACTACTTTATATAACTTTTTTCACATGTATGAGAAAAATAAAATACACATCTGGTTGTATTGGCTAAAAGCATTTTAGGGACTGAAGGCACCCATAGGATTTCTAAGGCAGACACTATGAAGGAAGGTATTCCTGTCTCAGGTGCACATGATTTCTCTTACCTGCACCTAATACTCTTTTCATGTTTTCAATTGTAGCTCTTCCTGTTACTTTATACGGTAAGATAGATCTCTACACTGTGATAAATATTTTGAATTTCATTATTTGTTATATCGGTATTCATTCATAAGTGCTTGTATTTGTTCTTACTGAATTTAAATAGTCAAGAAAGACTTAGGATTATGTAAAAATTAAAAACAAACTGTAACACACTGACCTTGATATGAATTACGTCTATCCATCAAACCACTCTTACCTTATTGTTACTTTATTTTAACCCACAGTTCACGTTGTGAACCAGCTGAGCCTTGTAATAAGTTTGTAGTCCTGGTTGATATTAATCCTACAAGCTTCCTGCCTCCATTTTCACCATGAGGGTGTTACTTCAAGTCCTGCTCATGATATTTACTTTGGAAAGTAATAAAGTAATACAACTTTTAAGAAAAACAAAATATGATTTTAATGGATTGGAAAAGAGTTTGAATATCAGTATGAGTTTATTATACATTTTATAGATATAATAAATAAAATCATCTACTTGCAAATTACTTAGAAATGTGAATTGGAAACCATGTCAAATATCATTCAAATTAGACAAAAATTACCATTGTTTAATTTCTCGTAAAAATATTTGATAGAGTGTTTAATAATCTGTTACCCTGGGAATTTAGTTTGATTTTTAAATTATTAATATTTGTTCATTAATAACATCTAATAAATCATAATCATGTAGCTGCAAGCTTAGGTCACTATTATTACATTAAACATGACAATTTTTGGTAACTGAAAGCCTATCAATATTTATACAAAATTAGCTTTAAATTGTATTGTTATAAATTACATTCCTGAAATTATAAACACAGTGCTATTTAACCTGTGACAATATGTTTAACTTATATAAATAAAAGTGCATAGAATCAGACTGTAGAAAAAACAGAATAACCTGTTCCATAAACATAAAATGAATTATTGCTGGAAGCAGAACTAATGTTACTCTAACTCCTTTTGTGTATTTGAAGACTACCTCCTGCCATGGGAACTATTGCATTAAAATTAAACTTTAATAATTTGATAATGAAGCATTAACAAATCAAAGTATGAGCTCTTTTATTTATTATTAAACATTTTCTTTTAAAGGTTATTTTCTATTTTCCCACATAGCACATCTTCTGGGAATCAGAGTATGTACAGCAATTACCATGATTTAATTGAAGATAAAGTTAGTCTCCAAATAATCATGAAGTATCATATTTATTTGTAGAATTTCAAAATGAATGTATAATTAGACATGGCTTGCTCTGAAACTTTCTTATTGAATTAAGAATATTTTTAAAATTATACATGGGTCAATTTCATAATTATTAGAATTCTATAATCTAATATACTATATTTATTTGTAGCTTTCCTCATTGCTGGTTACTAAAATTTCCATTTTAAAATATTAAAAAATAAAAGTTTGTCAACTTTATCTCTTTATCTCTGTATATAAGCATTAGTGTCAGATGTATTTATAGGAATAGTATTGTGAGTTCATCATTGTTGAGTACATTTAAATTTTATTTTGTTTTGTTTTTGAGAGAAGGTCTCCCTTTGTAGTACAGGTTTGCCTTTATTTTGATTCTCCTGCTTCAGTCTTCCAAATGTTGTGACTACAGGTATGCATCAACATGCCCATCTTAAGCACAAACACATTTCCATCAACTTAAAAGGATGCTACCCTAGTTATAGCCCAGGATATTTTTTTTTGTTTTCATAGGAATAGGATCATGATATCTATGGTATATAGATGGATTATTGTAGATTGGTCTCAAGAAGAAATCTTATGAAAGAATGAGGTATGTAGGGTTAGACAAAGCAAGGATTTGAGTCATGGTGCACTTGCACAAAAAGGCCCCAGGCAATTTCATACATAACTCTGAGTATAGACTCTACCTTCATGATGTTAGCCCGGTTGAGATATAGATTTAAGCTTTTGGAATGCTCATGTCATTGGAAGAAAAGTGATATATTAGTGAAGGGATGTTTCTTACTGAAGTGGCTCTCTTGACCAATTGCTGTGAAAGGAGAAATATAATGCTATCAGATGACAACAATATTAACACCATGGTCTTAGAGCATGACATCTGAGTAGCACTTCATAGAATACACTACCATTTGGTATCATCAAGATTGACAGTAATTTGCTTCATGAAATGAAGGCAGCATATCAGTTTCTCAGACGTTTGATAGTCTCCCTTCTTGAGAAATCTTACAAAATGTCTTCCTTTTGTAAGAGCAAAAATAGTAAGAACAAACTGGCTTATTTCTCTCCTCATCTAGTGATGTCACTGGCAGGTGGCTTCTCCCTCAAGGGTTTGACATACCTATAGTCACCATTTCTTTTTATAGTAGGGGTTCAGTGTCCATTTAACATTGCATTTGGGTAGATTAATAAATATATAGAGCAGCCAGTGAGTTTCTAAGATACCAAATATATGATTTACTTCTACTATGCTACTGTCTCAATGTATAGGCCAAAATAAATTAGCCTCACTACTGAACTTTTAGTGTATAACCCTAAATTCCCACTTCAAAGTAGATGTATGCTTGTATTTCAGCTTACATTCACATAGTAGTTCTGCAATTTGTGTATAATCTTTGAGCACAAAGTTGGAAACTTTTGCTGTATTTTTGGGTAGACATATGGACATAGTTGCTTGACTATAGATATGGGTTGAGTGAATGATGCCTCTTTATTTATTTTGCCTAATCTGTGCATCTTGAAAATGAACATTCCATCTTACCACACTGCTGTGCACCCCTCTTTGATTATAGGATCTCTGAGAGAACAGACCTTACAACAGAAGACAGCCCCCCCCACACACACACACTCATGTTTGATCTATATGACATATCTCTCACTTTGGAAACCAAAGCTCTGCAATGAAATTCTTCTACTGATATTCGTCATAGATTCCACTCTTTATCTTTTCTCATTAGCACCTCTAAGATTGTACGTTCTTAAGTTGTGTACAACTCAAGTCATAAGATAAACTGTTCACAATCTCAAACTCCCAAAGACTATCTTTTCCATTCCTACCTGGAAGTAGTACTATTTGATGCAGACACTGAAAGGATTTAAAATGTTCCTAAATACAGAACATGTATTTCCAGAACTAAGAGAATTATAAGGGATTGCATCCACCTTGGCAATAAAAGTATAGATTTAAAAATTAATCTTTTGGTTTGGAAGATTTGTTCTAGTATGCTTCACAGTGCTGGATTCCTCAAAGCTTCTGTTCATCAAAGTGCCTGTTTCCTATCTCCTTACTGCTCAAATCTTATCAAGGATCCTAATGTACTTGTGAACTCTCGCTCACTTGGTCTGATTAATAGGATGACATGGCTATAATGTGATGTTTTTTTCCAGCTGATAACTCACATGCATTTTGAAAGCACAAGTTAACACTGGAACAGTCTGTTTTCTATCCCAATCTATGTATAAAACCCTCTGATCTATTTATATTTTTTATTGTGAGTAAATATGTCTTTACCAGATGTCCAAGCAAATTATTATTTCTTACCAAGGTTAGGTTTTTTACTAGACAAAAAGATAATAAATATATGATTTAAAAACATCACTACTTGGTTGTTTTTTGAAAATCTACACTTCTACTCAAGAATAAATTGGGGTTTTCGAAAGGCATATTGCTGAGAAAACGTAGAAATGATTGGCTTCCCCCTACCCCAATACTACCAAGAACTATTTATAGGTATTATTAATTCTTACATCCTCATGAGAAGTTTTTGATGGCAAACTTCATATCTGTGGTTGTAGTAGAAAGTTACCTTATTCTTAGTTCTGTTTTTTTTGTTTTGTTTTGTTTTGTTTTGTTTTTCTCACTAAAATAACTCATACCCAATAGCACGGGACAAATGTGAATGCTCTAAAAGACACCAACTCAGCCTGTTTTGAAGACTAATGACATCACCACTTGAAGGTAGTCTATGGGCTCAGAAAAGCCACTGTGCGACTGATCTGAATCATGGTTTTCTTTAGTTGCAGTTTTCTCATTACTTTGTTTAGAAGGTATGGGAGAAGAAACAGGCTGAAGCATTAGGATGTTAATGTGCCTGCCAACTTGGACAGGATACAACAGTCCCTAAACTATATGAATAAAATCCTTCCCCAAGTTTGCTACAAATTCACCAAACTACTGTAGATTCTTGAAAGAATGATGCCTGTCTGAACTCAGATTGTGAGTTCTCTTTTAAAGTTTTTCCCCCTCAGCTATTGGGAGGCAGTTCTGGTAAGACTTGGTAGATAAAGGATTGCAATTCTTTATTAAATTGACTGCCTTCAGCTTCCTTAATACATTTTGAATTTTATAGATTGAGAAAACGTTGTTTGATTGTCATTTATCTTGCCTTAAGGAGGACTGTAATTCATCAATCATAAAAGTGATTTATTATACTGGGGTTCATAGTTTAGCTTTAAATATGCTTAACTTTTTTGGTCATTTCTAGATATCCTTTAATATTTTGTCTTATAGGTGACCATTACATTTCTTAAAATTCCCTGCAAATTCAATGACATATGCATTAAATGTATGGAACAAATTGGAATTTAAAAGGAGTAGGTAACATTTTAAAAAGTTTTGTGGTGAACATGTTACAACTTTATTTAACAATTTTACATATTTCTCTTTCCTTCCTTCATTTATGCATCTATATATTTTCTGTTCTAAGCCTTCTAATGAGCAGTATTACTTCTGAGTTCTGTTCTTGATTTTATCAATAGGAATTAAACAAAGTTCTGAATTTAGAGTTATGCTCCTCCAAACTGTAAAGTGTGTTTGTAGTGAAACTTTTCAAGCCATTTTCCTGATTCTGTAAACAATGTGGATATTATACAATTATCTCACCTCACTCTTCTGCTTTCCAGCATCACAGTAGATTGAACTGAAAGATCACAGTGTCTTCCATGATAGAGGAAAAGCCTTCCATTTTTTTCTCTCTCAAAGCAGTACTTTTTCTAGCATGTCATAATACAGACTAAGGGTGCTTAATGTTCCTAGAAGATATCCTTTATTATGAGTGAATTTTTCTCTTGTTTTAGCTTTAATCTTCTGTCAATTTTTAAAGCTAAGTGTTATCAAACCCTTTTAAAGCACGGGGCCATTTCTACTCAATTTCTTTAATCTGCTAACATGCTGGGATAAATGTATATTCTTTTCTAATATAAGTCATTCTTTTATATATGGAACAAGATGTGATTGGTAAGGGCCATTCTGTTAAATAGTTGAAGACTGTAAATCTTTACATATTTAAAGGTAAAACTTACTTCTATTTGTATATTAAAATTATCATTGCTTAAGTTTTCTTATGAGAGTAATCCTGGATTAGTAAATGGCTTCAATTAGGCATGACTAACAATGTTCTGCACATTCTTGTTCTTGCTGGTTTGATAGCTCTCAGATATCTGAGTCTATATCTGGTATCTTAAAAAAATCATTAAATATTAAGATTTCCTGAGCTTTAAAGAAGTCAATGGGGGTGTTTAAAATGACCAAATTATATACATCTATTAAATTGCTAATGAATAGTACTTTTGCCTGCTCTTGGGACTTTCTTTACTCCTATTGGTTTGTCTCCACCAGCCTTGATATTGAGAGTTTGTGCCTACTCTTACTATATCTTGTTATGATGTATTCAGTTGATACCTTTCGGAGGTTAACTCTTTATTGAAGGGAAACAGAGAAAAAGTAGATTTGGGGCATGAACTGGTAGGGATGAAAAGAGGGAAAACTGATAGGGTGTATTGAAAACAAAACAAACAAAGAAAACCCCTAGATATATTAAATTCAATGACAAATTAAAAAAATCATGCACATTAACTGTAGAAAACTTGGACAATGAAATGAGAAGATTAAAACCATAAAAATCCATAATGGTGTATTCCACAGGAATTGGCTTTTGTTTATGTTTTTATATTTTTCATTACTACATTTACCCCACTATTAGGAATACTCTTTTAGTACCGTTTTTTGAGAATTGGACTTGATATATAGGTCAGCCAGGAATTCATTTTGTATTCCAGAGTGACCTCAAGCTTGTGGTGATTATTTCTACTTTGTCTCTTTATTATCTGGTTTACAAGCACATGTTACCAAACTAGACATTCACATTTATTATTAATCATAAAAAATCCTTGTGAATGTCATATTAAATTTCACCGATGAACAAAATTAAATGTAGTTATATTTTATATAAATCTACACTAGTGGAATATTTTTATTTAAAAATTGTATGTGAATACACATTGTGTTGAGCAATATGTTTCAATAAAACATTTTTACACAAGTATATAGCGTAAGTTAATTATATTCGTTTGCTAGTTGTCCTCTTTTAACATCATAAATGACCCTTACATATCCTCCCATTATCCTGTATCTTTTCTAATTGTCCTCCTTCCACAAAAATATGCTTGTTTTTATTTCTTTTCCTCTCTTTTTTAGAGTTCAAGTATGAGATAAAACATGTTGTGCTTCTCTTTATGAATACAGCTTATCGTTTGCTTGATATTCTTTAGTTTTTTTCAATTTTCCTGTAAATGGTAATTCCATTATTTCTTATGTTCTTTATGTCATGTGTGTGTATGTATGTCTGGTTCCATGGTTTGGAAATTTTTTCATACTACTGTAAGCAATATTGATATAAAATCATCTCTATTGAATGATGAGTTTAATTCTTTTAGATATATATAAAGCAATGATATATAGTTCAGTCACAGTATAATAAGGTAATAGCAGTAATTGTTTAACATACAGAAGAACTTTTGGAAGCATGTAAGATAGATTCTTCTTTTATTGTCCAATTAGAAATTTATAGTTACATAGATGGATATTGTGACTCTCAGAATGTCATTCAGCTTGCCTAACATGATTTTGGTGACTACATTACAGTTTTGAGACTTTAAGTGGATCTTTGTTGTCAGTTCTATTCCTCTTGAACTTTAAGTAATATTGATAGTCTGCCATGGTGGTGGTTTATACACACCTTTAACCCCAGTACTTGGGAGGCAAAGGCGGGTGGCTATGAGTTCAAGGCAAGCCTGATCTACTGAGTGAGTTTCAGGACAGCCAGGGTTACACAGAAAGACTCTGGAAAAACCAAATCTAACAAGCAAATCAACCAACTAACCAGCCAACCCACAACAACAACCCCCCTCTCAAATAGGAACAGCAGAAACAACAACAAACTCTTAGTTATAATACAACAATAAAAATTACAGGCAAGTATCCCAAGATAATGGGATTTGCAAACATGGTGAGGAAAGATATATGTGGAAGATACCAGTGATTTTCCCACAATCGACTGTGAAACAGTCTCCCCTGAAATGGCTGTTTAAACAAGACCAGAAACATGGCAGGATCAATGGGCATGTTAATATGGAAGAGGAGAATTTCATGGGGTTTTACATTTTGACAAAGAACTGTAAACAACGAATGGCTGCTAAGAGAAGAATTTGCTTCTCCCTGGAATGAGCTTTCTTATGAATGAAGAGTTTGAATATACACTCAAGTTCACTTCAAGAAATGAAATTTGAAATCAAAGATGATAAACAGTGGCTGACTGGAAATACAAGTAAGAAAGTTAGACTTGAAGTAGACAAGTATGTCTAAAAGTTTAGAAATTTGGATCCAAATATTATTGATGACTTGAGAAAGAGAAAAAAAAAACCAAGAATTTTTATACTTAATTCATTGACCACTTTCTTAAATTGTTAAGGTTTTGGTAGTAAGGTAGCACACATTCAATGACTTATAGAAATGTGAAGCTGAGGAGCTGAAAAGAGGGTTCAGAGAGGATGAAAAATACTGCAGTTCTAGAGAATGGCACAAACTCAAATGAAAATGCCCACCCAAGACACATATACATACATATGATTAAAAATAACAAAAATACATCTTTCAAGAATGGAAATTTGATTCTGACTTTTGAAGAGAGAAGTAGTCAGGAATCTAGATGGTAGGAGACTAGGTAGAGCCTGCTTCATGGTTTTCCTCCAATCCAACAGTGCATCTTTTCAGGACAGAGAGAGCATGGCGTTGGGGACCTCTAGAGCTTTTTTGATATAATCTCTTTCCAACACTTCCTGTTCCTAATACCATTATACTTTAGGTTACAAATTTTATGCATTATTAATTTTTAATGTAAGAAATAAACATTCATTTAGTCAAAGCATTTGTTACATGATCAAAGTAATCATACAGTCAATTTTCACTTAGAAATTTGTTATAATCTTATCTTGATGTAGATTTTGTGAATTTACTTAATGTTTTATTTATTTATTATTTGTAAATTCCATACAGTATAAAATGTATCTTGATCATTCATTCCCATTCTGGTCAAATCCTTTCCTTCCATACAAGATTCTCAGTCATGTATTCTTTCAAATTTCATGTCCACTTCATTTATTTATATACATATATATATATACCCATGAGTCCATGGAGTACTTGGTGTTGAGTTATCCACTGGGAAGTATGCAACCAACCAGGGCCACACCCTTAAATAAAATCTGTGAGTCTGAAGAATAAGCATGTAGAACAGTTAGACATTGAACTTATTTAGGAGAGTGGCAGTAAGTTCTCCTCTCATGCCTATTACCTGATTGTCCATGGATATTTGGCAAGGCTTAAGTCCAATTAGACAGCTGTTGGTTGTGACCAAGATATGTGTCACTTTTGCAGCTTTGAGGATATATTTCTGGAATGGTCATTGTTGTGGTTCATAGTCATCCCAGCTTGGAAGAACTGCTGGTTTTTTTTTTCCCTTAGAAACATGCATAGGGCCTTTTGGTCCTATGAGAGCTATTTCTGAGGATGGAGTCTTCTTGGTTCATTCCAACTCCATCTCTCCATGGTCTCAACCCAATGTTCATGGTATTTTATATAACACAGTCTTATTTTCAAATAGTGGGAAGCAACCAGGGAAAAGGCAATAACTTGTTGGGATAATAATAATAATAATTGTTTTGGGAGTTTCTTGAACTTTCCAGATCAACAACTCAAAGAAAGGTTTCCTGTGCTCAGAGGTTATGTTCGATAACATTATTTTGCTCTTGTGGGGAGCTTTATCACTGCATGTAGAGAAACTTTATTCAAACTATATATTTCCCTATAGCTTGGAATCCTTCCTGTTTCTTTTAGTGTTTTAAAGTACCTTCATTTTTATTACTACAACAGCTGAACTAATTTGTATCCTCACCATCAGCATTTAAGTTCATATGGCCATGGTTTCTGTGTTGAGATTTGCTAATTTGTTGAGGTGGATAGGTCTTACATTTTTATGAAAAAAGTACTTTAAGTATTCTCTTGAGTGTTCTATTTACAGTGCAACTCCAAGTTGAGAAAACATTTCACACTAAAAAAAAAAAATCACTTTGAAGTCAAGGGGAACAAACAATGATTAGTCTCAGTATTCTCAATGAAAGGTCTAGAGCCTTCAGTAAGCCTCAGGTGATATGGAGGCTATAAAAGAAACTGAGAAGTCTGTGAGCATCTGCTCAGGACTGGCAGCCATATACCATAGGCCTTGAAAGTCTTGCTCTTTACCTTAGAAGGTGAGCCACTGACAACTGCTTTTCCTCAGTCCTAGTTCCTTAAACTTCTTAGAGGGTCTGTTTCAGGTTCTTGCTTCTCCACAGCTTTTTATTGTTGTCTTATTTTGACTTATTGACCACAGCTGGCCGTTTTCAGATCCATCCTTGTGATTCGTCCTTGTTTTCAGGTCCCAAGAGTAATTCAGCCTCATATGATAGATCCCTTTTCAAATGAGTACTGATCACAAGACTCTAAGATAGGATGATCAATTAAATGGATTGTTCTCTAAAACTAAATTCTTTTGCAAAAAGAGTCACTTTCAGACAAAAACCCTATAGTGGGTTCAAATATTAAAGAAACTGTAGGTTCCTACAATGGAGGCTGTGGTTTTATCACCAGGGCTGCCTGTGCTTTCTGGTCACCTTGTTCATTATGGAGTCAGTTCTGTTCCTGTCTTGAGTGGCATTGCTGAGGACTGGTGCCTACCTTTCTCTGAATTGAACTATCCCTGTACTTTTAGTTTTCTTTCTACTCTTATTTTGTTTTTAATTGTTCTCCTTCTCTCTGGAGAGTTAAGTGTCTCCTTTGCTGCCTTGATTTCTCTCATTTACTTACTGAGTTGCACAGAATCTTCTAGTCTGCCATCTACCAATGTTGACATTTGTGCAAAACCTAAATTCCAAATCACTAATCTTTTGAGAACTGACAGTTGTGTTTCAAACAGGATGAAATCTTATGATGTGAATTATACCATATGAGAAGTGAGGTGTCTTCCTCTCCTGACTCTGTTGCATGAAGCCAGCCACTCAGTTTTTGTAGGCTCATTCCTCAGATGGATGATTAGGTTAATTTTGAAAATAATTTTAGTCTGAATCTAGAAATGATATATTTCTAATTTTAAATGTTACTTTAAAGTACATGTAATTTGAATTTTAGTATGAGAAGGTATTTTATGTTGATAAATACTTTGAAAAATAATTTCTGATTATATATGTTGTGTAAGAAAGACAACATTGTTATATTGTTGTTCTAGTAGTTTATATTTTTATATTTCATAAACATTTTGAAAAACAACTTAACTCACAATTGCCTTACTATATTTAACAAAAGGTGCCATTGTAAAGTACAGAAACATTATTATGTTTTATTAATACTACATCACTCAAATTAGTTGAGATGTTTCAGCCATGAAAGGCTAGACTTAACCAAAAAGACATTTAATATATTTTAAGAAATATTAAAATCATATGTAAATAAAATATTTGTTATTTTGTGAGATTAGTTCATTATGGTTTAGGTTATCAATAAACTTATTGTTAGTAATGTCATGGACTTCCTAAAATGATTGGTGGTATTTTGGGAATTTATGTTTTATTTTTTCTTTAATTAACTATACTGAGTTATAGTAAATTAGGCCTAATAAAGCAATATATAAGACCAAGGAAATTTTCAGTTAATTAATTTTCTTAGTTTCTATTATTTGTATTTTCATTGTTTAGCTTGTTTTTCACAGGATAAAGTTTATTTATTCTAATTTGTAGAGTATGCAAATGCTTATAAAATAGTATCTTTCCATAAACTTATTCCAACAGGAGAATTTGTATTTCTTTTATTGAAAAAATATTATTACATTTAAAGGAAATTTGCATGTTTGGCTCTCTAAATCCTTTCATGAGCAAATATAAAATCAATTCACTGTATAATTTATAATACATATTTTAAAAAAAATATAAGTGTAAGAAAACACAATTTTTGTTTTATCCTGAAAATGATTTATTAACTTATAATGTAAAGTATTTATACTTGCTTAAGTATATGACTGTGCATACACGTACACACACACACACACAATTTTGTAATGTCATATATTTTAATATTTATTTTTAATTATGTCAGAAATGATAAGGTTATTTCCAAAAAAAATTTTGCCAAACAACATACATGTTAACATTTTATTTCCTATACATGTTTGCAACTTTTATATATTTTTTATCAAGGTTTTCTTTGACTCTAATTTGTATCATAGTTATTTAGTGGCTCACAAGAATCTCCAAACACAGTTATGTGTGTGAGTATTAGGCAGGACATTCTATCAGTTGTGTCATAATGGTATATTGTTTTGAATTTATCTATTGTCCATTTGTGGCACTTGTAGGTTTAAATGAGTACAGGCAAACAACATTCTTGTCCTTAGTGTTAAACTGTGAAATCCCACTTACACCTATGAGCTTCAAAAGCAAAAAGTATAGAAAAAAATATTTGAACATATTATTTCTTTGATCAGACAGTTGAGAAACTATAAACATGAATTAATAAAATAAAGACAATTTTTTATATTGTCACTGTATTCAAATTAATTACAGAATATATTTTACTACCTAGAAATTGGAAATTTATTTTAAGTTTGTATGTATTAGCAGAAAAGCATGAAATGGTATATACACACATGTGCATTATAGTTCCAAACACCTATGCTTTTCTTCTGCCCTCTGTGTTGTTAAGAGGTATCTAACTGTCGCCAGTTGTTAATTGTGAATGTTAAGAAGTAGATTAAGAATTTCTTACATGTCTGGACAAATAGCATTTTGGTGATTGTCTGTGAATGTGTTTATAAGAAAGATTATTATTTGAATCTTTAGATGTAGTAATGATGATTTACACTTAAAAGTATATGTAGACAGCTTTAAATCTATTAAGGGTCTGATTAAAGCAAGACAGCAGAGAGAAGTACTCACTCTTTTTGATTTAGAATATCAATGTCCTCATATATGGCATGTATATTTATGTATGCTCGTGTGCATGTGGGGTATGGATTTTCACACTGGGTATTACAATCTGATGTATATTTGCATGTATACCAGTATTTTGACTATTAATAACTGGCTGCAATAGAATCAAAATTATGTTGAATTACTTGGCCAGGAATCATAAAGCGTTCATTTAACTTAATTTTACCCTTGAAGGTAAGTATTGTTTCCAGTGAGTCGCACTGAAACCTATGATCTGGAATTTCCAAACATGGATAATTGTTATAGTTAGTGGACCGTATAATAAGTGACACTTAATGGGAAGAAAGACTGCCAATCAACAAGTTGCAGATCAAATCGGAAGAGCAGGAAAGAGACTGTGCAGTGTATTCTGACACAAAGCTCCAAAACAGTGCTGAACTTCCATTCTCCACATCAAAGTGGTTTTTAAAAAGGATCATTCTCAAACTTTACATGGTTTAATTGCGTATGGGACATGGGATGAAAGATGGATAAACAATGATTGGTGACCACACAGTCCACATTTCCAGAGGAAATACCATGGGTAGATTATGAACAATCTACTGGGAAGACCTAGTCATTAATGGCAGCATAAAGCTTGTAAGGGCAGAGTATCTCTGACTCTCACACAATGTTCAGTGAAAACTGTGAGTAGATACAATCAAGAAGTCTCCTTTCAGAGATGATTTTCTGTTTTGCATCACAGAAGAGGCTAGGATGAGATGCTTGAAACCTTTGATGTCTGATTGGCAGCAGGAAAATACAAAGGATGTGAGTGATCTTGCAATGGCTGAGATCGGGGGCAGGGGTAGGGTTCTCGTGGAATGTTTGATCTGGCCTTAAAAGTATATCATTAAACATTTTATAACTAAATACAAGAATAATTTAAATATAATTTCAAGATGAAAATTTTCTACTGTATCTTGGATATTTGTAAGAGTTTGTTGAATAGTAAACTACCTAGAAATATTGCACATCTGACTTTAGGTATGAATGAAGGTAGGATAATTAAGAATGTTAATAAAAATATTCATCATTTATAGCTTATGCATACCCACTAGCTCTTGAAGAGTTGTTTGCCTTCTAGTATTGAGATATGTATCTATATTCATTCTCACACACACACACACACACACACACACACATATATATACATACATATACATATACATGAAGAGGACAAGAATGTCTTTAATGTAAGATCGTTGGAATTAGGAAAATCTAGGCTATAATTATAATCAGCTCTTTGAAGTGGTTAGGGCCTTTCTGATCAAGAGAAGCTATTCTGGCCATGACTGGACATCTTTCAATGACTTCATGTTCATTAACATAAGTTGCCACAATGAATCATTGCATCCGACTTAATTCTGAAATGTACAGATAAAGTCAAAACCTCAAATGTGACCTCTAAACTGAACTATTTCCACAAAAGAGTTGAAAAACACATTTCACTATATTTCCTGGTTTCCAGAGGGTCCAATAAGGCTAGAGAGAAAAGTAAGATTCATATTTATTTCTCCCACCCTTCAAACATAGCTTCAAATAAATTAAGTTATTTTTCCATTATCTCTATACCAAATTGTATCATACATCCTAAAGGAAATGCACACAGCAGAAAAGATAAAATAATACTTGTAGGCATGGGTACAAACTAATAAAACACCATACTGAATTTCTTGACAAGAAAACCACCTTAGGCTAGGAATAGTTGAATATGATAGAAAAATGAAAAACTCAGAAATCTCACATGGCTTTCTTATAGGGTATTTTGTGGCATGATTAATGGACTGAGAGCTGAGTAAGCCCTACTGAATGTCTGTTCATCTTCGTTTCAATAAGTCACGCTGATGGACTTACTTATGCTAAATCAAGACTCTAGGTTCATATACATATACAGATACTGATACCTATATCTATATATAAAATCTCTGTATATCGAAGCCATCAATTTTAAATGGTTTATTTTAATTACTTTTTCTAATGTTTAGAACTTATTTGCTATTTGAGCTAAGAATTACCCATTTATCTAATGTCCTGAATTATCTTTCATTTTGATTAGAAATTTCTGCACTCTTAAGCTTTCTATTCATTACCTACATTTTCTGGGTAGTAAGCTACCGTAAAGAGTAAGTTAGAACCAAGAGCCACAGGGGTGCCATATACTACATACATTTACAAAAGCAAAACCATAGATTCATTTTTGTTTTGCTTTTACAGAGAAATTAAAAGTGGATCCTTTGCCCTTTCTAAATTACTGATAGGAATTTGAAAGGGCCGCTAGTAGGATATTTACAATGCTCAAGTACCTACATGGAGCCGTCAACTGGTTGTCATGAGACTCATTTGGATTCTGCTGGCTCCTACTTTCTGTAAATTGTGACGATAGCTTAAAGTTGGATTTAACCCCAAAATGATAAAAGTTCTCTGAACATAGATCTTCAAATATTCAAAAATGTATACAAAATAAACAACTTTAACTTTCAATAACTGTTTGTTTGTTTGTTTGTTTTTTGAGAACATGATTAATGCCAGAAACTGTTCTGGGACCTGTGGACATGGCACATGCTGGTCCATCTGCATCTGACAGGGTCAGAGAGAAGCCGGGATTGCTATTTGCTTCACATACAGTCCATAATAATTTATCAAGGGGTGGTAGCTATCAATACACAACTCCTATTGCACACATAGCCTGCCTCTGCCTCCAGAGCCCTGGGATTAAGGGAACATGGTATTATGCCTGTGGTGGAGGTTACTATAATTTCATTTTTAATAAGAGCTTTGCCTAATAGTGTCTCACAGGGTTCCTAACAAACTAGCACCTGGATCTCATGAGCTAGTGTG
Organism: Rhynchomys soricoides; assembly: GCA_019843965.1. Classification (NCBI taxonomy): domain Eukaryota; kingdom Metazoa; phylum Chordata; class Mammalia; order Rodentia; family Muridae; genus Rhynchomys; species Rhynchomys soricoides. The sequence goes on from JADRCH010000040.1 coordinate 6,643,238, forward strand.
AGCTGACTGCAGGTTAAAACAGGGAAACAAAACTAAGAATTGTAGCTGTGTCTAAGTAGTTACACCAAGGATCTTGGGATCTTTCCATGAAAAGTTGAAAAATGAATTTTTGTGTTTATTTACTGTTTACATGCATTTATTCTACCCATTAAAGTTCTCACATCTCTCTTTGTCTCTCTGTCTCATCTCTTTATCTCTGTGTGTGTCTCTGTGTCTGTTTGTCTGTCTGTCTTTGTCCCCTCATCCTTATAGCTTAGTTTAAAAGTACTCTTTACCTAATATGAGCAGATTCTCTCTCCTGAATTAGGTCTCCAAGCAAATCTTGTTCATACCTTCCTACCTTTGGTATGTTTATAATTTATCTTTTCTGTGTGTGCATATAATAGTTTACACACAGTCCATTTCTATACCATGTTCCTTTGTGTTTCTTTCACTTTAAAATTACTTTTACTAACTCTTGTGTAATTTCAAAGAAATTTTTTTTGATCACATTCACTCCAACTTTTCCTTAACTCCTCTCAGAGCTTCCCTCACTTCTGAATTCCCCAGAATCTTTGTGTTTTTTTTAATTGTTTTATTTATTTACATTCCATATGTTCACCCCCTTCTCAGTTCCCCCTCCATGAGTTCTTCATGTTCCTCGCTCCCCTTGGCCTCTGAGAGGGTGTTCTCCAGCCCCCACTTGCCTACCCTCAACCCCACCCACCCACCCCCAGCTCACCCCTCCCCACATCCCCCTTACCTGGGGCATCAAGTCTACAGGATTAAGGACACACTCTCCCACTGAGGACAGACAAGGAAGCCCTTTGCTACATATGTGTCAGGGGCCATGAATCAGACAATGCATGCTCTTTGGTTGGTGGCTTAGTCTACAGGAGCTCCCCAGGGGGTCTGGGTTAGTTGTTACTGTTGGTCTTCCTATGGGGTTGCCATCCCCTTCAGTTTCTTCAACACTTCCCCTAACTCTTCTATAAGGGTCCCTGACCTCAGTGCAATGGTTGGCTGTATCTGTCAGCTGCTGGCGGAGTCTCTCAGAGGACAGCCATGCTAGGCTCCTGTCTGCAAGTACAACATGGCATCAGTAATAGTGGCAGGGTTTGGTGCCTGCCCATGATATGGATCCCAAATTGGGCCAGACACTGGATGCCCTTTCCCTCAGTCTCTGGCCCAAATTTTGTCCCTGCATTTCTTTTAGACAGGAACAATTCTGCATCAAAACATTTGAAGCTAAGTTGGTTGACCTTATCTCTCCACTGGGGCCTGTATATCCACTGGAAGTGGTCTCTTCAGGTTCCATCTCACCACTGTTGGGCATTTCAAGGCTAAGTTCACCCCCACTGAGTCTTGGGAGCCTCTCACATCCCAGGTCTCTGTGACATCCTAGAGGCTGGCCCCAATACCGACCCCCCAGGAGACATCATATTTCCATTCATTCTCCTGGCCCTCTGGGCTTCTCTCCTGTCTCCCTCCATACCAGATCTCGCCCCCTTTTTTCCTCCCCTCTTCTCTCCCAGCCAGGTCCCTTCTTCCCTTCTGTCCTCTAGTGATTATTTTGTCCCCTTCCCCTTGTAAATGGGATTGAAACATCCTCACTTGGGCCTTCCTTCTTGTTAAACTTCTTATGGTCTGTGGGTATTCTGTACTTTTCTGGCTCATATTAACTGATCGGTGGGTACATTATGTTCATTTCCTTTAGGGTCCTTTTAAAATAGAAGTTAATATTCCATCAACTCTTATCTTTTTTCCATACATTTCTGGGTGTGAGGTATCCATTGGATCATGTTTAACCTACTAGATGCCTTACTCCAACCTTAAAGAAAACTACATTTTTATCCTATTAATTTTAATTATTACTTTACCTACTTTCTTACTACTTGCATATGACCAATCTTTTATTAGAACACAGAACACTCTGTCCTACAAACACATGCTTTCCTTCCCCAAACAAATCTGTCTACTTTATCAAGTCCATACACATCTTCTTACCAACACAGCTTTCACCCACTCGTCCTTCACAGCCAGACTACACAGACAGCTGCAGGCCTATACCAACATCATTTACTTCTTATAAGTTCACATAACTAGCTATGCCCAGATTTAAATTATTAAACACAGATTCAAGTTCTAGAATATCCATTGATTCATTCATATTTGCTCTCTGTCTCTCTGTCTCTGTCTCTGTCTCTCTGTCTCTCTCTCTCTCTCCCTCTCTCTCTCCCTCTCTCTCTCTCTCTCTCTCTCTGTGTACGCATGCACGTGAGTGCATTTGTGTTTCCAGTTGATAGATCCTGTGCACTTCTTTAGTTGACATATTTACATTTATCATCTTAAATACAGTTATAATGGTGCTTTGACATCTTCTGTGCTATATACAAAGGTTTCTCATTCTGATTGCATTGTCTCATGACAATGGGTAAATTTCTCTTTCTTTGTATTTGTAGTAACTGCATTATTTTTAAAAAGCAAGTTCTTTGGGGGAAGAATTAGGTTTTGTGTTTGTTGCCTTTGCTTGAGCCTTGTTTTTCATATTCAGGCTGGCAGTTCATTCAGGATCTTTTTTCTCTGTCACAGAGTCAGGCAGAGATTTGCCAGTGCTCCCACAACATTTGTGAACCCCACTTTTTGAATATTTGCTTTCTAGTGACCACTCTCTAACTCTCTAATATCTGCTCCATTTTTTTCATGTCAGGAAGATGATATGTATTCATTTATGTTGAATTTTAGTTGCTTTAGAAGCATAATATAAAATAACACTTTAATATTTTAATTTCTTAAATTTATAACGAAGCCTAAAAAAGTACATAAAAATGTGAAATCATAGCAAGGCTTACCAGTGTTTATGGGCTGGTTTCCTGCCCTGGGTTGCAGTGTGTTTACCTACAATGTGAATTATTATTCCTTGGGTGCTTTTCTTTTTCTTTTCTTCTTCTTTTTTTTTTTTTTTTCTGAGACAGGGTTTCTATGTTTAACCCTGGCTGTCCTAGAACTCACTCTGTAGACCAGGCTGGCCTCGAACTCAGAAATCTGCCTGTCTCTGCCTCCCAAGTGCTGGGATTAAAGGTGTGCGCCACCACTGCCTGGCTCCTTGGGTGCTTTTTAATATGTGTCATCTACATGCAACCCTTCCATGCAACTCTGGCACAGGCCCTAGGATCTATATTTAGTTTTGTAGTTGCTCTAGTTTATGTCAACATTGCTGTGATAAAACAATAAATAGTTTACTTGGCTTACAGGTTTTCTCTCATTAAGGGAAGTCAATGCAGGAGTTCATGGCAGAAATCCGGGGGTGGGATCTCAAGCAGACACCACAAAACACTGCTCACAGGTTTGTTCTCTATGTCTTGCCTACCCCGCTTTCTTACATAACTCAAGACCATCTTCCCATGGGTGATTATGCCTACAGTAATCTGGGCCCAATAACACTAATCATTAAGCAAGAAAATACCCAAATGACATACTCAGGGATATTCTGATGGAGACAATTTCTCAATTGAGTTACCCTCTCCCTAGTTGGCACCAGTTTGTGACAAGTTGACAAAAACTGACCAGCATGGAAGTAAACTGTCAACTATCTCTCAACAGACTGCAGTATTTTTGTTTTCAGGAACAATGAAAAAGTTTCTGTTGTTCTGTATTTCAACCTGAATTTGTCACTGTCAGATTGTCAGACTATAACCATTCTTTCAGATGTCTCACCAGAGCCATCTCTAGCCCATCCTCTCTCTCAGAAAGTTGATGGATTTAAATGCATTTCAAAAATTCTCTTTCACAATGTCCTTTAATATACAGATCTCAAGATTGTCATACTTTCGTTTATTGCATCTCTCTGGATAATTGATTCCTTCATATCTATGGTCTTGAGGTATGATCTTATTGTCACTGGTCAGTTGTTTATATGAAAAACTTTGACCCTGAATTAAGAAGGCAAGATCTCTCAAGAATGGGGCTACATTTGTCTAACTCATAATCAATCTTTTTTCTTTTCTCTTAACGTATTTCCTTATTCATTTCTCATTTTGACATTCTCTAAGCAATAAGCAATGCTATGTTAGCATTTTAAATATCCTTAATTAATTACTTCTATGTCAACTTCTGGGTCCAAATAAATTTTATGTCCTATGCAACAATGGAACTGTGTATTTTCTTGTTTGTTTTTCCATTTTTAAGAAAGGGAACTTTTGTGTGTGAGGCTGAATTCTGGGACAGTAGGCCACCATGGTGCAGAAACATATAATCAGATCATTTCTTTAGTTAACCTAACATTCATTAAAAACAGGCTCCTGGGCCCAAGCTGGTGAGCTTATTTCCAGGACCTGCTCATGAGCTAATATGAATGCCTTATAAAATTAAAATGATTCTGGATCTCGGTTCAAACTGGGAAACACTGTTCTAATATAAACTAGTACTTCCAGATACTCAATGCTTGTATCCATTTATAAATTGGAAGTAAATATGTTAAATAAACCACTCAAAGTACAGAATAGAAACATGTACAACAATAACTAATGTCTGACATATTGAATGTTGTTTAGTCAAAGTTTTCCCTTTAAATATCTGCACTCTATTTTAACCAGTTTGAATTATGCTACAAGTAAATCATGTTTTTAATATTTAAAAGCACTGTAATTTGAGGATTATTTGTTGTCTTGGACAATACAAGCTATTAGCACAATTTACCTTTCAAATAAATATCCTAGTTTCTAAGTATACATAGTTGTCATCTGGATTCCAGTTCATTTTCATAGCCTGCTGTCAACCTGATAATAAAAAGTAAAGAGAAAAAAGTAACTTTAGAAAAAGTATCTCAGTTAAATCAAAGACTTCTGTAGTAGGCTTCTCAATGTAATGTTTTGTTTAAAAGTATGACATTAACAACAGTAATTGCTACATTTATTCACGCCTACTCAAAGATTATGTTCTTAATACAGTCAAAAAAAACCTATTGCATACTTTACTTTATTTTTTTAAAAAGATATATGCATTTTTTTATGTGATAGCCTAGGTGGTATCTTCTATTTTATCCATAATGGTTGATTTATGCTTATTCTATACTTTACTTGCAGTGATAAACATCTAAAGAATCTCTAATATGTGCATTTGCATAACTAATGCAATAAATATTCTTCTACACATTCTACCTGAGTATATTTGAAAGTGTCTCTAGGATTATTATTCAAGCATGGGTCTGACAGACTACTTGGGTGTGCAGCTTTAGCACATACTCCACATTTTCTGAAGTTGATAGGCTTTGTTACAAAGAGCATTGAAAATCAAAGAATTGGTGGATATCACCTGAAAAAATTGTCTTGGGAAGACTTCAGGGATTGTTTGTTTGGTTGGTTTTGGTTTTGGTTGATCTGAGGCATCAAAGAGACCAGCCACTGTAGAAATTAGAGAGATGGCAAACATTGCTGGTATATATTGTTTTTAAGAAACTCTGTAATGTATCAATGAATTTGATAATAAAAATGTAACAACTCCAATATTAAACACATGCCAGTTTATCGGAACTTCATTTAAAAAGTGGCCTTTAACTACATTCTGATCAAGTATTTGCTCATACTAAGTAAATTTCAATGAAAACCTGATGAATTTCACAGGAGTATTTAGAACTTCATAGATGAGTTCCATTTAGTTAAGGAGACAAAAAAAGTTTGAACTGTCTTGTGCTCCATTATAGCAGTGTAAATAGCCCCAATGGATAGATGTACAAAACTACTTCCACATAGAAGGCTCTGGGAACATTGCAAAAGAGGATGTAGAAGGATTTTAAGACTCAGAGGATCAGGGAGTTGCTGTGAGATTAGTGTTTCTTATATGAAGGCATTAGAAGTGAGGAGGAAGAAAGGAAGAAATGAGGTAAACATAGTGTAAGTGTGTGAGAAATCCTCAAACTGTAAATTAATTTTAAATACCTTAAAAATGTGCTTGAAGTTGTAGAATCATTTGAAACTAATTGATTACATTTGTCAAGTTTTTATTTAATGTTAATTAAAGCCTAAATTTCCTAGTAAAGTAAGAGTCTGAGGTTACTAGGTTTCAACAATGAAGAGGAAACAATTGTACACGTGCAATTAATATAAATATAAACTTTAAATCTATAATGAAGAAAAGGGGAACTCGCCACCCTTCTTCTGCTTTCTTACTTATAAGGATGAGGTTATGTAATCTAATGACTTATTTTAAGAATGCAAAGATATCTAAGATGAAAAACAGCATCAGTGTTTGACTATTGCAGTGTTTTTGCCTTTACACTGTATACAGGTCTCAAATTAGATAGTCAGTTTTAAGAACCTAATCAGTCAATTGTTGAGAACAGTGCTCTGTTCCTTTTTCCCTATTAATTTATTTGTTCACTTTATATCTGATTCCTGTCCCACTCCTCCTTTTCTCCCCTCACAAAGTCACTCCCTCCAATGCCCCCCTCTCCTCTGAAAAGGTGGAGGACCCACTGAGTATCCAACATTATTAACTCCTGCTTCTGAATTCCTCTGAATAGTAATATATCCACAAAGGAGAATCAGAAAAAAAGCAGGTTCATGGAGTTCCACTCCTTTATGAGGTGAGCCTGGAGCATTAGGCTATTCTTCGTTCAGCTGAACTAACTCTTATAAACTAAATTTAACTGATTTTCAGATTCTTAGTCATAAATATGGACTATTAAGTGGCTACTTTAAGACTTAGAGACATTAAGTCACATGACCATAGCTTAGAAACTAGCAGATTCCTATCATAATCTTTTAGTGCATAACATGCATTTTCCTCGTAAGAAAATTGTTGCTTCTCAGATCTTTGTCTTTCTCATCTCTGTTCTGTGGGCTTTACTGATATGATTGCTGACTTCACAATCTATATCACAACGTATTCATGATGATTTCTCAATTGGTAAACTTATTCTTGGATATGCTTCTATACAATAAGCTCTCACATTTCTGTGAATGTCAGGATTCTACAGCATTTGCTAATTTTAAGCATTGATCTTCCATTTATAAATGATTAGAATCATTTTTGGGGGTTTACAGTATGTTTGTTTATTATTTATTTATTTATTTTTATTTTTATTCTTGATACAAGATTCCACTCTATTATCCCAAGGTAATTGCACAGAATCCCTCTGTTGTCCAGACTGACATAGAAAACACAAAAGTTCTGCCTCAGCCTGTCAAGGGCTAGCATAACAGTTGTATGGCACCATATACTGCAGTACGTATGTTTTCAGTTGACAATGTTTAATAGTCACTTTACAAAATATCTGAGGATACAGAGGAAGTATTACAAAGTGGAAATTAGGGAGAGAAAAAGTAAAGCATTTCAGATTTACCCTGTCCAGCATCAGCTATACTAAAGAGCATTTACAAATACCATGGCATTCATACATGCATGTGTTCTGTGTTTGAAAATGGAAGGTACTTACCGAGTGGGAAAGAGACACTTGGAGTCAAAACTGAACTTGTATAAGTCAAAGTTCTGCAAGAAAAGCATCTAAGTAGCTAATCACTTCTCATATTTTTCAGGAGTGACCAGACCCCTAGAATAAAGGTTAGCTAAACATGGGCAAGTGGATAGTAACATTCATTCACTGGATATACATGTATTCTCTCAAGAATAATTTTTTAATGTAGTTTTAGAAATGACTTCTCTATTATGGTGATACATAGATTCATTAGCTCACCTTTATTCAGTATGTGGGTGTTACCTTTCAGTGTTGGTCGTTATTAATTCATTTACCATCAGACAAGCTGTAGTCTGTGCTTATCTTACTACAGGTTCCATGCCTAAAGCCTTGTTCCAGATGAATCTGTGTTCAGAATGACCAGGGATTATAACAAGATGTAAACTATGCCTTGATTAACTGCTTGGAAACTGTTTTATTAACAACCATTATCTTTCTTACCCTTTATAGCAATTCCTATCACCATATTAAGCTAAACTAGGATAAAATATATGCATAATTTTCTTAAAATAATATTATAATTGGTTTTGTTTTGAAGAATATATTTTCTGAAACCTAAGTAATAATATGAAAATGTATTGCCCCTACTGAGAGAAACGTATTTAACTAATTGGTTTCTTTGTAGTGTTTCTTATCACTATTTCCCAAAAAGGAGCTGTGTTCCAAATTGCAATGGCTGTATGATATGGTCTCATTCTTTTGATCAGAACTTCAAAGATGCAATGGTAAAATTCATGTTGAGAAGAACAACATCATGTACCACTGGATTTGCATTTGGTTTATTTTGATAAATCACACATTTAGCCTCTCTAGTAAATGCAGTTTTTCAGACACAGCTTCTAAAGAAACTACAATCAATGCTGACAACTTATTTCTAATCCTTTAGAAATACCAGATAGTTTTCACAGCTCACATTTCAAAGAAATTTATTAATCAGTTATTTTATCTTTACCAAATTCAGAAATCACCCCTTATTTTGGCTAATGTCTATGAATATTTCATTATTCATGGTTCTCAGATGCTAGTATTCTCCAAACTCTCATGTTTGACATCCAGCATATTTAGAAAAGAATCCCATCTACAACCGTACTACCTGGAACATCTTTGTTTATCCCGGATCTCTATAACTGTCAGGGTTAGTTGTGCTTAGTTCTTGGATGGAACAAAACCAAAAATGATTTACAGTGAATAATGTTGGTTTCATCCATCTAAAAGTTTAAGTTTAAAGGAAAAACCTGGTATTTAAGGCAGATTTGTTCTGTAGCATAGGCTAGTTTTGCATTTACTATGTATTACAGGCTGGCATTAAAATCAAGGCAATTCTCTTGCCTTCGTCTCTCAAGGGCTGGGATTTTAAGGATGAAAGCATGTAGCTGTCTGAAATGCCTATAATAATGCTAAGTGAGATAACAAATCTGATAGCTTCAAAGTTAAGTCATCTTTCTAAGCATGTTTTGATTCATTTGAATTTATTTTTATGAAAAATCTTTATATACAAAATTATATAAAAGAATTTCAGCAACACTTGAATTGATTAATTGCTTCATATATCAAATATTTTTAACAATGTTATAATAGGAAGGTCATGCTGTATGTTCTGTGTAAAAAAGCCAGTGAACCTGCAAATATTTCCTTGTCTTGGTAAAATGTATACACAAAAAATAAAATGGGTTAATTTGGAATTTACTATCGTCTCATTCACCAAATGGTATTTGGCATTACACACTAGAATTTCAACCCTGAACAGGAGGCTTAGGTTCTTCACTTTCTGATTTCACATTTTAGACATGAAGGAAGAAATTACATATCAAAATACATACCAATTTTCATGTAAGTGCTAATGGAGAAATTTTATAATACATATAAGTATTAATGTAATAGGTTCATAATCTAGCCTAGGGAAAGAAGAGAATGAATAATACATATCAGTCTCCTGTCATTTTTGTTACATTTTAAAGTAGTTTATCTTTAATCATCGAGGTGGAAAGTGAATAAAAATTAGATTTTATGCATAATTATTTGATGAAAAGCTGGTGGATTGTGTCAGTGGTTTTATTGATGCATGCTTTGATCTTATTCTTATTTATCCTTTGTTATGCTTATTTTATGTATAAGTGTTTCCCTTTAAAGTATGAGGGTTTTGATTTTCATGGATAGGAGTTTAGTGCTATAGAGTTTCTTCAGCAATAATTTAGCAGCGTCCTAGCAGTTCAGATGTGGTTCTTGGTTTCTTTCAGTTTTGTTTACCATTTTTTCAAAAAAAAAATTAGGTGAATTCAATCATTACGGAGGAACATATAATTTAGATCAAAAACAGTTGATGGTTTCACAGATAGTTTCAGGTTAATCTCTCTTACTTCTATTTTGGCCAGAACTCTTTTTAATTTATTGAGGAAATATCTGGGGACCAGAATACGGCCAGCTTTAGTAAAATTTTCATTTTTCCTTGAAAACATGTATAACATGCTGCTGTTGGACACAGTGGCAATGTAAGTATCAAATAAGTGCTTTTTAAATTTCATCAAGCTACTTTTTAAATTATTAGTAGAAGAGGCTTTACACCTTAATCCAATTCCATAACTATGAATTTACATATTTCTCTTTGCAGCACTATTACCTTATGCTTCTTATCTTTGGAATAACTGCACTTAGATGAGTGGAATTTGAGATCAATGATCCTAATATGTTGATCTTTTATTACTATAAAATGAATTCATGTCACTTGATATGATATTGGATATCTGTATCCAATACTTAGGCAGTAATATAGTTTCTACTTCTTTAACACTATAAATCGATAAATGAACTGATTTCTTATCATTTAAAAATTGTACCTTTTTTACTCCTGATCAGTTACTCTGGAAGCAAACTTTTGATTTTAAAAAAATTAAATTCAGCAATTTTGCAATTTAAAAAATGTCTTTTTCTTTTGATTTGGAGTATTTTTATTATAATATGTTAGAGTTTTTTATGTTCTCCTTTAATGTTTAATATGTGATTATCTATCCAGTGACATTACTATAACATGAAGAACACATTCACTAACTTGTACTGTGTTTTTTACAATATGAAAATTTTCAGTCATTCAAATGGCAAAACCACTCTGTAACAGAAAGTGTGGTATGACCAGAGAGATGCTCACCAACTGATTTTGCCATTGGGGTGAACTTCACAGAACTCTAGGATAAACTTTGACTTGGAATCTACCTTTGCTCTATTATTTTTCTAAGGCATTGAAGAAATTGAGATTTATACTTTTTCCTGACATGAATATGTCTTTTATAGCATAGGCTTACTGTGAGGGACGAATAAGATGATAGCAAAGGACACAATGAATGACAGGGATGTGTGAATAATGTACGTGTATCTTCCTGTCAAAAGCTGATAATATGGATTTTGCATATATGGTTATGTTCTGAGTTCAGACCTGATAGTTTAACTATAATTATTAACAGTTAAGGTCATATGCACTAGATCAAAGGTGACTAATAGATTTCAATCCATATGCTAATGATGATTGAAAAGGTGTTCCAGTGTAAAGGACATAGGAAATAAGTAAAGAATATGAAGACCCTTGAGGGACTAATTTGGAAAGTAAAGGTCATAAGGAGAGGGAAAGAAGTAAGTGTGAGGTATTTCAGCATGATCAAAGCACATAGTCTGTATGTACGATGTACAGTAGGCATTTCTCAACAACTAAGAGACTTTCAGCTCAACTAACAAGGCTAAATTCACCCTTCACCTATAATCTTGGTAGAAAATTCTCAAAGAGAAATTTGTAAGATTGTATGCACTTTTGAAAACCTGACCAACTTTATTTTGGTCAAACACTCTGTTTGCCCACTATCCATGCACTTGCTATGGGTCCTGTAAATTGCCTAGTGTTGTGCCAAGAAATTGATTTGCTCATCTGTCAAACAGTTGGGCAGCAATAGAAGTATAGACTTCAGCATAAAGTTTTTCTCAATTCTTGGACAACTCCCACACCTTTCCTCAGTACTGCTTATCAGCGTTAGAATTCTCTGTATCCCAAGATCTTAAAAGCATGGATTCACTATTCTCTTACAGTCCACACACCCTAATTCACAACATTTTTGTATGCTATTTTCTTTTTGAACTTTCTAATTTCTAGCTACTGAGTGTGTTAGAATTATGGTAGCTTCATCTAACTGAAACATGTAATAGAAAAATATGCTTGTTCTTGACCTTATGTGTAATTGAATTATGTATAATGCATCTAAATAGTAATATTTAAGTTAAATTTAGTACTGTATAAAAATCAAAGACTTTATAAAGCATGTTACTATCTGAATTTCATCCAATTTTTACTTGCCTGTTTTCATATTTTAGTGAAATATTTTCATATTTAACTCTATCCCTCAGCTCTACTCCAAATAAATTAGTTAGCCCAAGTTGAACTGGTTATTGGCTGTACGAACTCACCATCATGAAAACAAACCATTAATAAAAGGCCAGTCCTCCCTTTAAGTTATTCAAAGAGGTTGATGTACATAGGAAATGGAGAGTCAACTATATACTGAACTTCATGCTAATCATGTCTCTGGAGTATTTGTCCATGTTACTGGTGAGCTGCATATATGATGGATATGCAGTGTCATGTGAACATAGTATGCATCTCATTGTCTTACACTGTCCAGTGTCATCTGAGAACTCTGCTCTGTGATTGCTGCTTGAGTGTCATTGTGGACCATCAATGTATTTTTCTGAAAACATTTCTTTTAACAGCTCTGTATTTTGGGGGTTTGCAATTTGATTATTTAAGTTGGGTATTTTTTCTCAGCAACCATAACATCTTGCAATAAAATTTTCTTAGAAACTTTTAAAATCACAGCTTTGTGTTCACTGTCACATTCTCTATAAATGCAAACTTACTTCTCATAAATATGTGATGAATATTTGCTAATTGTAAATTAATTGATTCTTTTTGTTTGGCATTCCTAGAAAGGCATGGCAGTTGAAGAGAATTCCAACACAAGAAAGTATCTTCACCAAAGAAAAGACAAGATATTAAGCATCTCACAACAAAGCCAAAAGGAGAGAACCACAAGCACAAGCACATAAAGCCACTTACAAAAACAAACATATCAGGAACCAACAGTCATCTGTCTCTAATATCACTCAATATTAATGGACTCAACTCACCTATAAAAAGACATAAGTTAACAGACTGCATACGCTAACAAGATCCAGCATTTTGCTGCATACAATAAACACACCTCAATAACAAAGACAGTAACTATCTCAGAGAAAAAAGGATGGAAAAAGGTGTTCCAAGCAAATGGTCCCAGGAACAAGATGGAGTTGCCATCCTAATATCGAATAAAATAGACTTTCAATCAAAAGTTATCAAGTGTGATGAGGAAGGACACTTCATATTCATCAAAGGGAAAATCCATCAAGAGAAAGTCTCAATTCAGAACATTAATTTCCCAAATGCAAGGGTACCCACATTCATAAAAGAAACTTTACTATAGCTCAAAACACACATTGACCTCCATACAATAATAGTGGGAGACTTCAATATCCCACTCTTACCAATGGACAGGTCACTGCAACAGAAACTAAACAGAGACGCAGTAAAACTAAGAGAGGATATGAACCAAATGGATTTAACATATATATATAGAAAATTTCACTCTAAAACAAAACACCTTCTTCTCATGATACCTTCTCATGTTACCTCATGGTACCTTCTCTAAAATCAACCACACAAATGGTCACAAAACAACTCTTAACAAATACAAGATGATTGAAATAAGCCCATGCATCTTATCAGATCACCATGGCCTAAGGCTGGTCTTCAATAACAACAAAAACAACAGAAAGACCACATACACCTGGAAACTGAACAACTATACTCAATGATAACTTGGTCAGGGAAGAAATAAAGAAATTAAAGACTTCCTGGAATTTAATGAAAATGTTGACACATCATACCCAAATTTATGGGACACAGTAAAAGCAGTGTTCAGAGAAAAATTCATAGCACTAAGTGCCCTGATAAAGAAACTGAAGAGATCTTACACTAACAAATTAACAGCACATCTGAGAGCTCTAGAACAGAAAGAAGCAAACTGATCCAAGAGGAGTAGATGGCAGGAAATATTCAAACTCAGGGCTAAAATCAACCAAATTGAAACAAAAAGAACAATACAAAGAATCATCAAAACCAAAAGCTGGTTCTTCTCGAGAATCAACAAGATAGGTAAAGCCCTAACCAAACTAACTAAAGGGCCCAGAGGCAGTATCCAAATTAAAAATAAAAATCAGAAATGAAAAGGGAGACATAACAGCAGGAAGGGAGGAAATTAAAAACAAAACCATCTAATTCTACTATAAAAGCCTATACTCAACAAAATTGGAAAATATAGACGAAATGGATCATTTTCTAGACAGATACCATATACCAAAGTTAAATCAAGAGCAGGTAAACTACCTAAACAGGCCCATATTGGATAAGGAAATAGAAGTTATTAAAAACCTCTCAACCAAAAAAAAGCCCAGGGCCAGATGGATTTAGTTCAGAATTCTACTGGACCTTCAAAGACAACCTGATACCAATATTCCACAAACTATTTCATAAAATAGAAATAGAATAACACTACATAATTCATTCCATGAAGTCACAATTACTCTGATACCTAAACCACACAAGGACCCAACCAAAAAAGAGAACTTCAGACCAATCTCGATTATGAAAATTGATGCAAAAATATTCAAAATAATTCTTGAAAACTGAATCCAGGAACACTTCAAAAGGTCATTCACCATGATCAAGTAGGCTTTATCGCAGGGATGCAAGGTTAGTTCAATATACGAAAATCCATCAGAGTAATCCACTATATAAACAAACTAAAAAAAAAAAAAAATCACATGATCATCTCCGTAGATGCAGAAAAGCATTTGACAAAGTGCAACACCCCTTCATTTTAAACGTATTGGAGAGATCAGGAATTCAAGTCCCATACCTAAACATAATAAAGGCAATTTATAGCAAACTAACAGCCAATATCAAATTAAATAGAGACATACATGAAGCAATCCCACTAAAATCAGGGACAAGACAAGGATCCCCGCTCTCCCCATATCTATCCAATATAGTACTCCAAGTGCTAGATAGAACAATAAGACAACAAAAAGAGATCAAGGGGATACAAATTGGCAAAGAATAAAGATAGGTATCACTATTTGCAGATGATATGGTAGTATACATAAGCGATCCCAAAAATTCTACCAGAGAATTTCTCCAGCTGATAAACAACTTCAGCATAATGGTTGGATATAAAATTAACACAAATCAGTAAGCTTCCTTTATACAAATTATAAACAGGCTGAGAAAGAAACTCTAACCTAACAAGTGAAAGATCTATATGACAATTTTATATCAATTCTCTCAAGAAAGAAATCAAAGATCTCAGAAAATGGAGAGATCTCCCATGCTCAATGATTAGCAGAATTAATATAGTAAAAATGGCCATCCTATCAAAGGCATTCTAAAGATTCAAAGCAATCCCCGTCAAAATCCCAACACAATTGTTCAAAGACATGGGAAGAGCAATTCTCAAATTGATTTGGAAAGGCTAGTGGAATCACCCTCCTGGACCTCAAGCTTTACTACAGAGCTATAGTGTCTTAGTCAGGTATTCTATTCCTGCATAAACATCATGACCAAGAAAAAAGTTAGGGAGGAAAGCATTTATTCAGCTTAGTCTTCCATGTTGCTGCACTTCACTAAAGGAAGTCAGGAGTGGAACTCAAGCAGGTCAGGAAGAAGGAGCTGATGCAGAGGCCATGGAAGGATGTTTCTTACTGGCTTGCTCCCCTTGGATTGCTCAGCTGGCTTTCTTATAGAACCCAAGACTACCAGCCCACAGATGGTACCACCACAAGGGGCCCTGCCCCCTTGGTTATTAATTGAGAAAATGCCTTACAGCTGGATTTCATGGAGGCATTTTCTCAACTGAAGCTCCTTTCTATTTGATAACTCCAGCTTGTGTCAAGTTGACACAAAATCAGCCAGTACAAATAGTGATAAAAACTTCATTGAACTGGTATAGAGGCAGACACATTGATAAATGGAATAGAGCTGAAGACCCAGAAATAAAATCACACACTTACAGACTCTTGATCTTTCACAAAAAAGTAAAAAATATACAATGGAAAAAAAAAAACATCTTCAATAGATGATGCTGGTCTAACTGGCTGTCTGTATGTAGAAAAATGAAAATAGACCCATATTTGTCACCTCAAGTCCAAGTGGATCAAGGATCTCCACATAAAACCATATACACTGAATCTAAAAGAAGCAAAAGTGGGAAAGAGCCTTGAACTCATTGGCACAGAGGAAATTTTTCTCAACAAAACTCCAATGACTCATGCTCTACGATCAAGAATTGATAAATGGGACCTCATGAAACTGGAATGCTCCTGTAAGGCAAAAGACATGGTCAAGACAAATCAGCAACCTACAGATTGGGAAAAAAAAAATCCTCACTAACCCCACTAACCCCACCTCTGATAGAGAGCTAATATCCAAAACATATAAAGAACTCAAGAATCTAACCACCAAAAAACCAAAACAGCCCAATCACAAAATGGGGTATAGAACAAAACAAAGAATTCACAACAGAGGAATCTCGAGTGGTTGAGAAGCACCTAAAGAAATGTTCAAAGTCCTTAGTGATCAGAGAATTGCAAATCAAAAGGACCTTGAGACTCTACCTTACACTAATCAAAATGGCTAAGATCAAAACCTCAGGTGACAACACATGTTGGCAAGTTTGTGGAGAAGGAGGAACACTCTTCCATTGCTGGTGGGATTGCAAACTGGTACAACCACTCAGGAAATCAATCTGGATGTTCCTCAGAAAATTAGAAATAGATCTACCTGAAGACCCAGCTATACCACTATTGGGAATATACCCAAAAGATGCCCCATCATGCCACAGGGGCATGTGTTCCACTATGTTCATAGCAGCCTTGTTTGTGATAGCCAGAAGCTGGAAAAAACCCAGAAGTCCCATGACAGAAGAATGGATACAAAAATGTGGTTACACAGTGGAATACTACACATCTATTAAGAAAAAGGACATCCTGAATTTTGCAGGCAAATGGATGGAATTAGAAAATATCATCCTGAGTGAGGTAACTCAGACACTAAAGGAAATGCATGGTATGTACTCACTAATACACAGATATTAGCCAAAAAATAAAAGTACAGAACACCCAAGATACAGTCCACAGAACTCGAAAAAGTCAATAAACTGAAAGTCCCAAGTGAGGATACCTCAGTCCCACTTGGAAGGGAGAAAAAAGCAATCACAAGGGGGTATGAGAGAGGAACCTGAAAGGGAAAATGGATAGGGGGTGAAGAGGGGAATCTGACCTGGTATTGAGTGAGGGAAAAGGATTGAAGCCCCGAGGGCCAGCAGAAAAAATGGAAACAGGCAAACTCAGAGGTAGGAGCTTGGGAGGACCCTCCAGAATGTACCAGAGACCTGGGAGGTGAGAGACTCTCAGGACTCAAAGGAAGGGACCTTTAATAAAATGCCTGACAGAAGGGAGAAGGAACCTATAGAGCCCACCTCTAGCAGAAAGACAGGGCATCAAGTGAAGGAAAGGTTTGCTATCCCACAGTTAAAATTCTGACTCATAATTGTTCCTGTCTGAAAGAACTGCAGGGATGGATATGGAGAGGAGACTGAGGAAAAGAAGGTCCAACGACAAGCCCATAGTGAGATCCAGCTCAAGGGGTAGTCCCAAGGCCTGACACAATTACTGAGGCTATGGAGCACTCATAAAAAGGTGCCTATCATGACTGCCCTCAGAAAGACCCAACAAGAAGCTGAAAGTGTCACACACAGATATTTGCACCCAACCAATGGACAGAAGCTGCTGACTCCTGTGGTTGAATTAGGGAAAAGCTGGAAAAGACTGAGGAGGAAGGAAACCCTGTAGGAGGACTAGCAGTGTCTATTAACCTGGAACCCTGAGATCTCTCAAACACTGGACCACCAACCAGGCAGCATAGACCAGCTGATATGAGGCCCCCAACACATATACAGCAGAGGACTGCTGGGTCTGGGTTCTGTCAGAGAAGATGCACCTAGCCCTCTAAGTGTCCCTCCCCTGAAAGAATGTGCCCCTATAAACTCAGGCAATAAGGCCAAGTAGCCATCGATCTAACCCTTAAAACAAGGATTCCAATTTTTTTCTTCTTTTGTCAGCTACTTTATCCTAAGAATAGAAAGTTAACTGAGTTTAAACATTTGCAAAGAAGGATAGAATCAAATCACCACAGTGAGATTTAATGTAAGAAAGTCTGACTGCAGAGGTGGCACACTCCTTTAATCCCAGCACTTGGGAGGCAGAGGCAGGAGGACTTCTGAGTTCGAGGCCAGCCTGATCTACAGAGTGAGTTCCAGGACAGACAGGGCTATACAGAGAAACCCTGTCTCGGAAAACAGAAAACAAAAAACAAACAAACAAACAAAACAAAAAACAACAAAAAAAGAACTTCTGACTGGATAATCATAGAAAGTGGGATAGAATACAATAATTTATACAACACTTAAGAGTTTGTCTACATAGTTCCCTATGTAAACAGCTGACAGTTAAAATTACCGTCCAAGTCCATGTAAAGCAGCAACTAATCATGGCAAATCCTCATCAAAGTATGAAGAATTGGAGAGAACACTGTTAAAACTTGGGGAAAGTTTAACAAAAAGAATCTCTTGGTTACAGTGTAGATGCATCACTTGTCAATAAAAAACCTATGGCCTATAAGAAAGGATAGAATAGAAGGTGGAACATCCAGTAGGTAGAAAGATTTCTGGGATAGAGTCAAAGGCTTTAGGAAGATTTACCCCAGACAGAAAGGAGGACAGATGCATGAAAACTGAGCAGAGTTAACCAGTCACATGGCAAATTTTAGATGAGCATAAATGGGATATTAAGTTATGAGCAAGACAGAGAATGAGCCAAAGCTGATGGGCATGGTGTTTGTAAATATAACGCAGCCTGAGAGTTGTAATTTGTGGGAACACAGGCATAGGCAGAGCTTACAGCAATAATTGGGGGCATTGTACAGAAATTTTTCACAAAAATAAGTGAGTATGCTACATGATTTTATAGATAAAACAGACAAAAGAATAAAATATTGTCGTTTTATTTCAAACTTTTTTACCCTAGTGTTAGTTTACAAAAATAATACTTTCAGCATATTAGTATTTATGAATTTTAATGTGATATCCAACAATAAACATCATCAAATAGGTACAACTGTATAAATATTTAATGATAATTATTGAGATGAATGTATTGAGATTAATTAATAGTGGGCATATAATGTTTATATATTAAAAAATTGATGCTGAAATGTTATGGCTAGTTTTAAAAGTTGTTATTTATATTTCCTGTTATTTAAAGCAAAAAATAATTTGAGTAGTTATTGAATTTATATGGGGTATCAGAATTATTAAAATATATAAAATATGATTATTTGATATTGAACTAAAATTGGATCCTAATTTAATAAAATGGAATACATAAAAATCTATAGGAGCTTGCATAAGGTCTGCACAGGTCCAAGACAAATGGGTCCCAGTGCAGAGTAGAGGAGTGGGCATGAGCTACAATCCCTAGCAAAGAAGTGATCTCCAATCACGACCACTTGTAAAGGAAAAATTAAGTTTTCTCCATTGGAGGTTCACAGGGTATATAAACCACACTTAGGGGCAGGCTCTGTGCCCAGTAGAAGGACAATGCAAAGTAAACTCAATAATTTTTTTTGGAGATTTTTTTTTGTGTCGCATAATGCCTTGAGCATATTTTACCTTACATGTCCTTTGTGTATAGATTATGGTTTCTGATTTTGTGTTTTTATGAATTTGTGTGTGTGTCTCTCTGTGTTTATGCATGTGTGTCTGTTGTGCTTTCTTTCATTGTTTTTTTTTTATTTATTCTGCTTTGTTTATTGTATTTGCCTGTTGATTTTCTAAAGAGAGAAAAAAAAGGCATGGACTTGGATGGCTGAGCAGGTGGAGAGGATCTGAGAAGAGTTGGAGAAAGGAGAAACCATGATTATAATGTATTGCATGAAAAAACCTATTTCCAATTAATTTTTTAAAAAAATAGAATAAATGAAAATATATCAAGGTTTCCATCTTTAAAAAAAGTCTGCTGATGATAAAAGTCAGATTGTAAACTTCTGTGGATACAATATTTGGTGTAAAATAAATATATATGTAAAAGACCTTTGACCTTACAGGTGACATGAAAAATTAGTTGTCGGTAAATTGCATATGAAACTGCTATAGATATAATATTATGGTAATAAATACAGTATATTGTGAGATAAATACTTTATGATTTTTAGGTTCTTTTACAGTCTACATAAAGCATAAATCATAACAGAAGCAATTATAAATTCATATGTGAATCCATTTAACAGTAGCAGTAAAAAAGTGAACAGTAAGAAAACAGAAACACAAAACCAGCTTGATATTCATAGTTTATATAAATTTCATATATATGATAAAAGTATTTTGAGAAGTTAGGACAGTGAATTGGAGTTTTCCAAAGAGAATATATAAAGTGAACAAACATGAGAAGTGTATTTAGCCTTATTGTCTTAGAGCAGCAGATTAAAAAAATATACACTGAATTATTCTGAGCTATTGACTAGATAATAGACACACACACACACACACACACACACACATATATATATATATATATGGTAGGTAGGCTAATATATAGTAGATAAAATAAATGGATGATAGATTTTAAATGAGATAGATGATAAATTAGATAGATAATTGATGGATGGTAGATGCTAGGTAGATATAGTAAATAGAGGAAATCAATAAATTAAGGACATATTTTAAATTATAAGATAGATGATAAATTAGATTTATAGATAGACAGATATATTGCTAGAAATGCTGGATCATTAGTAAGAATGCTTGAGGATTTGACAAAATCAAGTGCTAGAGAAGATGAAAACAGAAGGAAGTATTTCATTCTATGGCTTTGGAACCAGAAATTGGATTACTTATTTCTGTAAGTTTTCTTAACTATTGTCTTATGAAGGCTAGGTAATTAGCATTTTTCATGTTTTTCAATGTGAATTAAAGTTATTTTGGTTAATTTTAAAATAAGGGAAACTGGGTATGCAAGAAAAAAATTATATTCTTCACTGGTTTCCTTTCTTTCATCATTAAGTTTGACAATTATCTTAAGGCAGACTTATTTGAATGCCTCAGGCAGCTTCATACAGACTATCTTTCACTTTCTTCCATTAATCCAATTAATCATTCATGGATGTTTCTCCTAATCCCTAGCTACATTGCCTTTAGGCTTTTTTGACCCCTTAGATTCATTTCTGTCGTAATAATCCAATTTAGAAATTTCAGATAATAGTTACTACCTAGTTTTAGAAAATTGTGAGGATCACATTACATAAAGAATGGTGTTAATATTTTTGGAAGAGACCAACCCCCAAAATTCCATTCTATTTTCTCTCAAAGCTCTTCTATAACCTCTTTCAAAGTAGAATAAAATGTTTCCTATAGATATGTTTGAATTATCACATTAAGCAGTGATATATTGGCAGAGTAGCTAGCACAAAATGGAAAGCTATGTCCTGCAGTTTATACTGATGTCCATGATATGCAGAATCCACCACTTATAATAAAAAAAGTGAACTGATAAATTTGATTTAAAAAGAGAAAAATCATGTGTGACTAGAGCACCATAGCACAACTACTTGTGATTCCTTGACTTCAGTGACATAATGAACTACTCAATGTTATTACGGAGTCCAGAGACTACACACCAGCATAGCAAAGGGTTTTATATCTGGTATTCAGCCTTTTGGTCAAAGGTTGTTGTTCAAAGAATCTTGTATTACTCCTACTGGTAGTTATAGATGAGATATTATTTACTGCGCAAAAATTAATTTAAAAATTCCTAAATTTGATTAAAGATCGAATTATATTTGGCAAACTGGTTTCACCAACTTTTTAAAAATAAATAGTTATGTTTTGGGCACTTTAAGTCTTAAAAAATGTTCAGTGATTGCCTAGGAAGCGTCTCACACCCACTGATGATCAGCATTTGCATCTGTAGTTCTTTAGATTTGGGCTGATTTTATGATGGGCAGTGACAGCTTTCAGTTTCACCAGCACTTTCTCAATAATATGTAAAATTTTATTATACACTTGTTTTTTCTTTGAAAGTACATCATGAAGCATCAACTTTCTACACAATTGGCTTAACTTAATTTAAAAACTGTAATGCAAGTTAGAAAATGTTAAGCATGACTCTCAGTGGAACAAAGATCAAATATAAAGGACTGAAAAAATGAAGAAGCACCAAGTATTTTAGAAAATCCATATAGAGCAGTGATATCAGATTCTCAAAGAATTGCAAACTAATGACTAGATATTATTGTGTAGATGCCACTCTTTAGTCTTTTGTCTAAGAAAGACATTTACATTGAGTTGCACAGAAATAAAAATTGTGGTCAACTGAATGAAATAAGAATTTTATGGTGATGAATTTATTTAAACTCTGTGTGGAAGAAAATGGACAGTAAAGTACTTGCTCCCATGCCTGAGGTAACTCTGGTCCCCAGTGAAAGGAGATAGGAAGAGAGAGAGAGGGAGAGAGAGGGGGGAGGGAGAGCAGAAGAATGAAGATGGAGAAGAGGATGCAAAAGAAGAAAGTTGGTAGGAAATGGAGCATTGGTAAGGAAATTTTCAAATATGTCTGTGCCGTTTGCTATTATTATCTGAAATACTTATCTACTAACTTTTAATTCCTCATAATCACATAATCACAATTTTGTATTTACTTATGAGGTCTTGGTTTACCTACAGATATGTCTGGTCCTTCTCTAGGCATTGATCTCTTTTTCACACTGATATTGGACATCCTTCACTAGCCTTTGAACTGGCCTCATGGTCTCAAGGGCAACATAAGAATTTCAGAAACTTCAAGGTTCCAACTAAATATTCAAACACTGTAGATAATTTGAAAGTCATAGCATTCAGACTCTGAAGTTTTAAGCACATTGGTCATAATATAGATTGAATCCAAATTATTATATCTAGGCATAATGCCAACTAGAACTTCTGTTATTAAGCATTAGTGGAAATAAATGTTATGACACACCATGAGAAAAGGAAAGGGATTAGATTTGATATATATTAGAAAATAGATTACATATTTTCAGTATTATATTTTAGGGGTCTACCAAAATTAAGAAAGTAAGAAAAAAGGGAAATTATGTAGATGCATAGACTGAGGAAGGAAGAGAAGGGAGGAGGAAGGGAGAGAGGAGGGAGGGACAGAGAGAGAGAGAGAAAGAGAGAGAGAGAGAGAGAGAGAGAGAGAGAGAGAGAGAGAGAGAACAATAGAAACCTAGAGAGAACAGGAGAGAACAGTTGGTAAAAGAGTATCTTGTAAGATTCTCACGTCTGTCCACATGGCAGCCATGACTAGCCAATGCTCTGAAATATGAGTTTGCCACTAAGCAGTGTTGACTTCAAGGCAACAAACTTTAACTGGGGCATCATGCATGCTTTGAAAGCCACGAAATACAAGAGAATTTACATGACTAATGAGACATTCATGAGGCTTATATACCATATTTTAATTGTTAGTTTGGCTTACACCTCAAAATTTTTGGGCTTTTATGCTTAGGTTGGAAGTAGAGATCAAGCATTTCCTCAGAGGCATCTCTGTAAAATAGACAGAAGATAAATTTTGCTGTTCATTTTAAATTAATATTTATTCATTTTAAATACTATTTTAATAGGTAAACTATATGTATGTGAACCAAATAATAAGCAGAGTATATAATATGGGTACTAGCAAGTATCTTAAAAATTTACCAATTATGATCTTCTATGGTAGAGATGATATACATGTATTCAACAAATGTTCAGTGTGGTTAGGAATGCATGGGCTTTAGTTTTCTCTGAATTGGAATTGCCTCCCTCTTTAGCATTGTAAATTTAGCCAGACACCTTGGTTTCCAAAAAAGAAACATTTCATTTCCAGGTCTTCTTACGGTGAGAAATACATAGTATTCTGTCTGTCATAAGAGAAAATGCATTATAGTGTCTCCTGGAAACATGACATCCTGGAACAGAGGGTGGCTCTCAGCCACTGCAATAGCCTCTAGTATCAGGATGCTCAGGTGTGAATATTAATTTCTTTCTTCTCTTTGTCATCTTGTATATATTACTGAACATCTCTAGAAGCTTCCGAATATCTCACAGACATAGTTTTTAATCTTAAGATAAGAATATTTACATGCACTCCTTCCTAGTGCTGTGGCAAAGCTTGAGACAATTTAGCCATCTTAGGTGAATAGCTATCAAATCTCGAGTGCTTATTAAGCTTAATTATGATACTCCAAATGGATGTCTTCTTACTTCTGATGGATTTGGTATTTAAAAGACAATTTAAGAAGTGCAGCCTTTAGGGAGGTGTGTAGTATTACTACCCATAAAATGCTGTCATAGTTTATGAGTTAAGTAACACAAACAAACTTTTCTGTTCCTCTGCCCCAATCCCCATGCCTTGCTGTAAATCTTTTGAAGGAAAAAATAACAAAAGGCTGCAAGGCTGTGAAACTGAGGCTTTGAGGCTGTCAGAATGCAAAGGCTCCTGGCTACATGATGTGTCTTCTGATTACACAATCATCACCACTGGCGTTGAACTCTATAACTTAAGCAGAATATACACTTTTATTATATATATGCAGGTTTTCACTGTGCAGACCATTCTGACCTCAAACTCAAAATTATCTTCCTACCTCAGCCAACTGTGTTCTGGAACTACAATCAGTACCATTCCAGAATGCTCTTTTCTTGATGCAAAATGTTTTAGTGGGTTTTGTTCCTTCCTGGGATCTGTCTTTTCTCTGGTGTATGTATGCAGGTATATGCATGCACAGGTCAGACATGATGTCCTGCTTTATCACTTTCCACATATTTCCTTGGGATATAGTCTAGCACTGACACTGAAGCTAAGGTGACAGCCAGGAAGCTCCTGATATTGCCCTCTGGCCCTAACAGCACTGTCCTATAGATGAATGTGTGGGCAAGGGCAGCTTTTTACATGAGTGCCTGGAACATGAACATAGGCCTTCATGCTTTAATAACACATACTTTAACCTACCATCTCCTCAGCCCTGAGCATGTGCTCTTCTTTGGGCTACTTTTCTGTGTCTCCACCTCAAGCTCCAGCAGCACTGCATTTGCCTAGCCATTTCCCTAGGATCATAGTTTCCATTTTATATCCATGTCAAAATAAGATTACTAGATAAAATTTTATGCACAATTTAAAAAAAAATAGATAAGCTTACCAAGCTTATTCATAACTTCAACTCTTCCCATTGATACTCTGTACTCACAAAGACAACTGAGAGTTTACCAACCTTAGGCTAGAGAGTATCAATTAGTAAAATGTTATCAATTTGTCAACAGGAATGTAATTACCATTAGTAAGCATAAGCAAAAAAATTAAGTATTTTATGTGTAATAGATTATATTCTAATCTCAGACAGCTAGAAGAAGAAAAAAATTTTCACAATAAGCTGAGGTCTAGTTCAAAGATCACTGACAGGTTTTTTTGTTGTTGCTCTGGTTTTTTTGTTTGGTTATTCTTTTTGTTTTTGTTTTGTTTTTGCTAAATCTAATGGATAGTTTTTACTTGAACTTGATAAAGCTACTCTTTGAAGAAAAAAGAGAGAGAAATAAAACCCTTCACTTTAGAAATATTTGCAAATCTGCTTTACTGAATAAAATAATGGAGGGTAAAGAATAAGTGTGAAATTTTCAGAAATAAATGTTAATATTTTGATTTGTTTCCCTCTGTCTTCTGTGTCTATACTCAGAGATTAATTTTTCATTATTAATGAAAGTAATGGAAAAATCAAAATGACACTCTTTCCTGGTCATATCCCTTACAACACATCCAGCATAACTTCTCAGAATGCCACCGTGCATAGCTCAGGATGCAGCCATGGGTGATGATGCCCTGATCTTCATGTGCCTCTCCCTTCCATCTTCCTTTTCCGGGCTGAGTTCCTTTACATAAACTCTGAAGAGTCTCCTCTGCCATTTTCCTTTGTCCTACACATTAGCTCTGAAAACAGCCCAGGGTTACTTTTATTAATACTCTTGCTTTGCATTTGACATGATTAAAGCACATTACTGTTATATCCATAAAGACATGCATTCTGTGGACATTTAAATTTAATGAAACAAAAACTGAAGAAAAGGCCATCCAGAGACCACTCCCCACCTAGGGATCCATCCCATCTGCAGACATCAAACCCCCTTACTATTGCTGATGCCAAGAAGCCCTTGCTGACAGGAGCCTAGTTTAGCTGTCCCCTGAGAGCTTCTAACAGCACCTGATGAATACAGAGGCAGACACAGGCAGCCATAAGACTGAGCCCAGGTATTCTAATGGAAGAGCTAGAAGAAGGACTGAATGAGCTGAAGGGGATTGCAATTCCTTAGGAAGAACAATATCAACTAACCATACCACCCAGAGTTCTCACCAACCAAAGAGTATACATGGAGGAATCCATGGCTCTAGCCACATATGTAGCAGAGGATAGCCTTATCTGACATCACTGGGAGCAGAGGCCCTTGGTCCTGTGGAGGTAGATGCCCCAGCTTAGGGGGATGCTAGCAGAGTGAGGCAGAAGTGGAGTGGGTGAGAGAGTGGAGGAGCACTCTCATAGAGGTATAGGGGAGGGAGGAAAGAGGGTATGGGATGAGGAATTATGGAGGGGTAACCAAGAACAGGGGAAAAAGAAATAAAAATTCTTGGAGCCTCTGGGTATTTTTATTTTCCATTTCCTGGTTTAGGAGACTGTTCTTTTCATTTAAATATCTTTAAATTTGTTAAGATCATCCTTTCTTTTTGTGTTTTGTGATTTAAAGATGATTTTAATTTTTCACTTTTATATTTTCTATTTCCCTATTTATTTATTTATTTACTTTATGTATATGAGTACTCTGTCTTCACGCACTCAGAAAGAGGGCACCAGATCTCATTACAGATGGTTGTGAGCCACCATCTGGTTGCTGAGAATTGAACTTAGGAACTCTGAAAGAACAGCCAGAGCTCTTAACCACTGAGCCATCTCTTCACCACCTATTTCCCCTTTTAACTACATATATTCACTGTACTTAGTACTGGGTTTCATTTTTTATACAAATATGTAATATACTTGGAGCACAGCTTCCAAGCCCATACACTTATTTTCTCTCCCTCCTTCCTTCTTAGTTCTCCTCATCCTGAATAAAACAGTTTTACTTCAACTGTCATCCCATACATAATATGATTTTATTTATCTATGTAAAATATAGAACAAGCAAATGAGTGAAACCATATTTGTCTGTATGAATTGTATTTCATTTGCTCAGTCTCATAATCTCCTGTTGTATGAATTTTCTTGCAAACAACGCAATTTCATTCTCCTTAACAGCAGAAGATACCATTGTCTATATCCAACTCATCTTCCTTAACAATTTCTCTGTTGATGCACTAGTAGCTTTCTTTCCTATCTTAGCTGTTAACAGTGTTGCAGTATACAGATGTCTCTGTGACACATTGACAGAGAAGCCCTCAGGTCTGTTTACTCACTTTTATTTCTATGAGGACAACATGAGGTTGTCCTAACATTATAGCCTTTTATGGATAAGAATTCATTTTTGTGTGTCATATCAAATTAAGATTATGACACTTGATTTCTTCACGTATTAAATTATTTCTTAATATATGTTCTATGCATGCACTGGATAATTTTGATCAGGAAAAATGCCTTCTCAGCTTCTTACCTCTTCAGTCTGCATTCTCTCACAGCCTTTGTTCCATCTCCCAGAGAAATTTGGTATGTCCCTTCAAAATATAACTACATCCCAAGAACTCTGGTTTGCTTTATATCTTTTTCAAGTGATTTAATTGTGTCTAAAAATGATATACAATGAATATTTTCTGTTTGAATGATTTATTCTCAATAGATAATGACATGTGAGTGAATCCACATGTCTAAGAAGCAAAATATGTTAAATCAATAGCACTGCTAATTATTTTAGAATTTATTTTTTTCTATAAGGACTACAAAATAATATAGTTGGTTTTTGTCATATTAACCATGTTTTATAGTTTGTTAATAAAAATACTGGAAGAATCATCTTAAACACAATAATATCAGTAATAAATTCAAACGTATCCTTATTTTTTGACTAAAAATCGTGTTTCATTGAGCAGTGGTATGTCCTTCCAGTTCAAACTCTGCTATTATGATGCTTCAGTTTGACACACCCTCTTCCGGGATTGCACTGAGTCAGGTTAAATAATTACTCCTTTCATTATATATATTTTTCTTTGGGTATAAAAGGCTATTAATTAACAGGTTTTTATAACTACAACTATTTTCTCAGGTTTAATTATCTTTCTATTGTTTGTGTATATTAAACAGAACTGGTCCAACTGTACAGTCTTCTATATAAAAGCACTGATTTTTATTAAGAATGTCCAGGGATATTTTTAATCACAAAAATATAGTAAAACTTAGCAGTATATTAAGAATATTCATAGATTAATGGACCAGGGTATAACATTATGACATGACATACCCTGTCATACCAACTATAACAAAACATAAAATATGACCAAAACATTAATTGTACATATCTGAAGCTACAAGTCTTTAATACTGCTTACCTTTCATGTTTCATATAATAAGGCTGATGACCTCTTTTTTGAACTACACAAACCTACTTTCTTTAAATCCTTGCTCTTTTCTGTGTCACAACCCCTTAACTTCTTGGCATTTCTTTCTTTTAGTTTTTCTGAAAATAAGATATTTTCATTCAGTATATCCAGATTATGGTTTCCCCTCCCTGTACTCTTCCCTGTCCTAGCCCAGATCTGTTCCATCCAGATCCACCACCTTTCAATCTCTTGTTAGAAAACAAAGAGACATCGAAGAAATAATAACAAAATACAGTAAAATAAAATACTTAAAAAAAAACAGATCATAAAAGGATAAAGCAATCAATCAGAATGAAAAAAGACCAAGAAAAGATACAAGAAATAGATATAGGCACAGAGCCCCTAGGACACTTTCAGAAACCCATAAAAATCACAAAAACAGAAGCCACAGTAAATACAAGGAGGACATACTTACTTAGCAAGGGTAAAATAGAGAAAAAAAAAAAGGCCTAACATAACATATGAGACAAGGAACATCCAAAGATGCCACTGAGTTGGTTTTCCTTTCGCCATCTACTGATGAACATGCTGCATCAAAATAAGAGAGGTTTTCTCCTGTAAGAGATAGGAGAGGGTACAGAGACCCACAGCCAGACATTATGCAGAGAGTTGAAACTGGAGGTCTCTATGAACTCAGGAAACCCTGTGGAAGAGAGTGAGGAAAGAATATTGAGCTAGAGCAGATGGAGGACATCAGAAGAACACAGCCCTCTGAATTCACTGAATTGTATGGACTCAATAGACTGAAGCAGCAAGCACAGGATCTGCACGGGTCTATATCTGGTCTTCTAGATGTATTTTATGTCTGTTTGCTCAATGTTTTGTAAGACTCTTAACATTGGGAGTGGGTATGTCTCTGACTCTTTTTGCCTTATTTTGGGAAACTTTCTTTTCTTCCTGTCGGGTTGCCTTTTGCATCTCCTGTTGTCATGTTTCTTTGTTGTCTTCTGGAGGCCTGCTCCTTTCTGAAGGGAAACAGAGGGGAGGGGGTCGTGGATCTTGGAGGAGATGGGAGGTAGAGGAGAGCTGGGAGAAGTTGAGAGAAGGGAAACTGTGATAGGGACATATTGTATGAGAGAAGAATCCATTTAAAAAATAAGAGTAGTTTGTTTCCCCAGTGAGACTTCCTTGGAGAAAACTAAATTTTTATTTGCCAGTGATCACCAATTGCAGAGAGCTTCTGGGTTAGGGATGGAAGCTTGCATTTATTTGTCCTTTAGTTCTAGGACCCAGGATGGTGCAGACTTCTGCAAGCCCTGTTTATGCTGCCTCGGTCTCTGTGAGTTCATCTGAGTTCATGATTTAGAGGGTCTTAATATCTGACTGTGTCTCTGTACTTGTTCCCATCTGCTACAGGAGAAAGCTTTTCTGATGGTGGATTAGTAAGGCACTGATCAATTAATATGGCAGAATGCCATTAGGAGCCCTTCTATTGCCATGTTTCTTTAGTAGACTAGTGAGATTTAGCTTTTCGTAGGTCTCTGGGTTTTTTAGTTTCCAGTTCTACATCAACTTTGGGTTCCACCTTTTGCACTGGGCCTTAAGTCAAAACAGATATTGGTTGATTGTTCCCACAAGCATTGTGCTAGTCCTGCACTAGCATATCTTGCAGGAGGATGCCAGTTTAGGTCAGTGGGTTTGTAGCTGTGTGCCTGTTTCTTTTCACCTTTGGTAGAGTGCAGAGTATATTCCTGTACCAAAGAGACTAGAAGGTAGGGATGGTGGCTGCATATGTAGGCACCATCTCAATTTCTCTGTGTTTAA
This sequence comes from Rhynchomys soricoides, assembly GCA_019843965.1. Taxonomy (NCBI): domain Eukaryota; kingdom Metazoa; phylum Chordata; class Mammalia; order Rodentia; family Muridae; genus Rhynchomys; species Rhynchomys soricoides. The sequence continues at coordinate 6,673,287 of JADRCH010000040.1, forward strand.
GGAGTTGTGTCAGTGTTCTCTTCACAAATAGGGTCTTTCCCTCAGTATGTGTAGCCTGTAGCCTTGAGACAGCCTGGGTTTGGGGAGCCCCATAGGAGCCCTGTGCTTCACAGTAATCAACTATAACCCAGTCCAGGTATAGAAAGCTTTGTTTGTTGACAAGCACAGGCTGGGGTTCTGTCTTCTTTTATTTGGCTGGTTCATTCAGTTCACATTAATATATGGTTTTACGTTAGGAAACTTCTACTATATAAGTTTCCACACTACCATTCAAAGTCCCTTAATTTTAACTGTTTTTCCTTTTGTTCCCTCCTTCCCTCCCGTTTTTCCTACCAGTCGTAGTTTGATCCACCCATTCCAGTCCCCCTGACTCATTGACCCATAATGATCTATTCTATTTCCCTCCCCAGTGGAGCTCTATCTGAGACTCCCATCCTTATGTATATATAAACTCTGTAGTTCTAAGGCTGTAGTTATCAATGACTTAACAGCTAATAACCTAATATAAGTGAATATATATCATTTTTGTCTTTCTGTGTCTGTATCATCACACTCAGCAAGATTTTTTCCTAGTTCCATTCATTTACCTGAAAATTCATTTATTGTGATAGCTAAGTAATATTCCATTGTGTAATTTACCAAATTTTCTCTATCCATTCCTCTGTTGAGGGAAATCCAGGTTGTTTTCAATTTCTGGCCTTTATTAATAGAGCAGTCATGAATAAGGTTTACTATTTCATCAGTTTCCCTTGATCAAGTAATTGCCATGGTAGAACATAATCTAGTTCATTAGATCTTCTGGATAATCATCCAGTAAACAGAGGCTAGAGTAGTCAATGAGACTAATGGGTTGTGAGACATTTAAGTTTGTTCTCATTGCATGAACTGTCTGTAGATGTCTAATAGCTGTAGTGTTTATTTAGTACTCAGGACTCTGGGTTCAAACTAGGAGATTCATGTGCGATCATCATCCAGTCCATCTTCCTTCCAGATGGCTTATTATATATGCCTTGGCTGATACTGTCTTTTTCTTTCCTTTCTTACTCAGCAAATTGAAAATTTGTCTCATTAGCTTTATTTTCTTGGAACATTAAAAACCTTTAGATTTTCTTCTGTATTTTCCACGTTCAGTAGGAAACATTTTGAATTAAATCTGTGCCGATTCTTGTCCTTTCAATCATAAAAGTATTCCCATAGTGAGAACTTCCTCTCAGCCTTCAAATAAATCCCCAGAAAAATTATAGCACAGATAACTTTGTATAAATAGTAACTTTTAATGAGAATTTATTTCATAAATTATGTGTGCATATTAATCATGAAAATATAGGAAGGTAAAAAAATCCAGGTAGCTTTATAAAACATGTTAACATCAGTGAAAAAATTAGGTAGAAAGGATATTTAATCAGCCAAGACACTTGAGAAAAAGTTACTGTCACTTTGTAATTAGAAATAATTTTAATATGCAAGTGCAAAAATGTAATCAAAGTAGTTTAATGTGTCCTTTATTAATACTGTAAAAAGTAATGACTTCAAAGAAAACTGATTATCTAACTTGCCTTTTCAAATATTTAAAACAAAGTATTTTTCTGCCTCTAAATCCTACATAATATTATACTGCATTATTAAAATGGGTATATACAAAAATATCTTTCCAGAAATAAGGAAAAATTGAGCTCAGCGTGAGATATTATTACACAGATTTGTTTCTCACAGTATCAGAACATAAATATTTCACTCAAATGAGAATAGCTTCTAGAGGAGTAAGGAGTAAGTATTTTACTTTTATTTTATTAATTAAAACTTTGTCATAAAGAACTTACAAATAAAATAACTTCATGCACTGAAATTAATCAGATCCAAAGTCTATCCATCTGAGTGACCATCCATATGATTAGAATAGGCATTCTGAAATTTTGGTGAATCCCATTGAATTTTACACTTTCAATGTCAAGTATATTTTTATATTTTATACACTGTTTCACCATCAAGCTCCAAGAAATCCATGACTGTTAACTATAAAAACAATTAGCTTAATAAGCTGTTTCATGACACAAGTGATCAATATCTGTATTCAGACCTTCCTTATCACCTAATGTTTACCCTGTCTTGTTCTCCTTCCCACTTGTTACACTCTATTAACCTGCACATTTGTGTAAGTGCAAACACACATTTAAGCACGTGTGTCATTATCCACATATGAGGAATAGCACACATTTTTCTTTCTGAGATTGTACAACCTTACTTAATATTGTATACACTAAGTCTATCCATATTCCTACAAATTTTGTGATTTATTTTACTACTACAGCTGCATTATATTCCATTTTATACATGTACCAAAATATCCTTTTCTATTTTTCTGTTCATAGAAAACAAGGTTGGTCCATTTCTTTGCTATAGTGAATAAAGGAGCAGTAAAAATGGTGTTTACTTCTTTCTTTCTTTCTTTCTTTTTTTTTTTTTTTTTGTTTTTTTTTTTTTTTTTTTTGTTCTTGTTTGTTTTGTTTTTTGAGACAAAGTTTCTCTGTGTAGCCCTGGCTGTCCTGGAACTCACTCTGTAGACCAGGCTGGCCTCAAACTCAGAAATCTGCCTGCCTCTGCCTCCCAAGTGCTGGGATTAAAGGCATGTGCCACCACTGCCTGGCTGAGCTTACTTATTTCTGTGGCTTGGTGTAGTGTTCTCTGGGTATATGCCTGAGAGCAGAATAGTTGGGTAATATGGTAAGTTCTATTTTTAATTTTTGAGATTTAATGTTTGAGATAAGTTATACTCCCATCAACCATGAACAGGCTCCCCCATGTCTTCTCCAACATTTGCTGTCATATTTATTGACTATAACCATTTTGACCCAGATAAATTGAGATCTCAATGTACATTTGACATTAATTTTTCTGGTAGCTAGGGATATTCAATAATTTTAAAAGTAGTTACTGGTGTGTGTGGGGGGGTGTAAAACCATTTATTCAGTTCACTTGACCTTATTTACTTGAAAGGTTTAATTCCTTGGTGTTCATTTCTGCAGTTCCTTAAAAATTCTGGGTGTTACTCCCTTGTCTAGATTGTTGCTGGTAATTTTTCCCATTCTACAGACTGTTTTCTCTGCTGATTGTTTCCTTTTCTGGACAGAACTTTGTTTTCATATGATCCCATTTGTTAATACACAGACCTAGGTCCTGCTTGCCGCCCTCTGACTTTCTTGATTATTTTGTTCCCCTCCTAAGTGGGTTTCTGGTATTCACACTAGAAGTTTCATTATTTAAATCATGTTATTTGATCCATTTTGAATTGACTTTTGTTGAAGATGAAAGATGAGAATCTAATTTCACTCTTCTTTAGGCAGAACTCCTGGTTTTGCCAGTTCCCTTTGTTGAACAGATTTTCTTTCTTTTTCCAAATGAAAGTTTTGCCTCTTTTTAAAAAGTTAAGTGGTCATAGATTTATCATTTTATTTCCAGGTTATCCATTGTGTTCTCTAGTTTCTAAGATACCTTTCTATTTTTATATCAGTATCAAACTTCCTCATTCAGCATAAGACTGGGGATTGTGATTCCTCTACTGTGTTCTTGCTCATCAGCATTGCTTAAATCCACCTGCCTCTGCCTCCCAAGTGCTAGGATTAAAGGTGTGCGCCACTACTGCCCAGCAATTCACAAATTTTTGATTCAGTGAATAAAGTTTCTTTTTTTTTATATATAGTTTTCACGAAATATAACTGGGCACTATGGGAGTCTGTAATTCAGATAACAGAGCAACTTGTTGTATAAGTAACTCATGACCAAGCCAGCTCAGTCAGTCAACACGTTCTCAAGGAAGGGAGTAAAGACTGAAAACGAAGAAAAACAGACAAAATTATAACATGCCTCCAGCCCGTACTAAGGCCGAAGCAGCTTTATTTCTTTCTAGCCTGCTTTTATATCATTCTTGGTATATCCAAAAAACATGGTCATTTCTTAGATAAAAAACAAAGTAACCAAGTGAAGGAGTAAACAAGGAGATCACGTAAGATAATAATTAAGCACAGTAGTAAGCATAAAAGAACACATAAGGAAATAATTCAGCAAAGTAGTAAACAAAGCCCCATGGTCACTATTTCTAATATTCTTATCTGAGCCTACTTCCTTGTTTGAGCCAAGTGACAAATGCCAAATTCCTAGAAGCAGAACCAAAAACTCTCAACAAACTCTCTTTTATAGATGAGCACTACTGGTTTGAACAACAACAACAAAAACCCCCTCAGGAACTGCGAGTGAGTTGCCAAGTCATCCTGATAAGAGAGTGTCAAATAATGAAAAGAAAGTGCATTCTTCTGGGTGAACTTGGTAGGCTGTTAGTAATTTTAATTTAATGTATTTTCTGATATCTTGCTGATGCTGTTTCTAGAATGAATCAAACAAACACTATGGGAAGTATTACCTTCATTAATTTTATAGAAAATGGATAATAAATATTAAGGTCCAGTGATTAATAAATAGAGGTCCTGATCTGATGGCCATTTACAGAATAAACTTTTGATCTAATTAGCTGGTATTAAATGCTGGTGGGAGAAGACAAGAAATAATAAAAATAACAAAATACTAATGATATATAGAATAAAACAAAACAAGAAAATTAAAGTTATTTGACCAGACATAAAAACAATGAATTAGTGAAATTCTTAAGCAAATGGATGGAACTAGAAAATATCATCCCGAGCGAGGTGACCCAATCACAAGAGAACATAAATGGAATGCACTCACTGACAAGTGGATATTAGCCCAAAAGCTCAATATACCCAAGATACAATTCACAGACCACATGAAGCTCAAGAAGAAGGAAGACCAAAGTGTGGATGCTTCAGTCCTTCTTAGAAAGGAGAACAAAACACTCATGGGAGTAAATATGTAGAAAACATGTAGAGCAAAGACTGAAGGAAAGGCCATCCAGAGACTGCCCCACATGGGAATCCATCCTATATACAGTCACCAAACCCAGATGCCATTGCAGATGCCAAGAAGTGCTTGCTGAAAGGAACCTGATATAGCTGTCTCCAGAGAGGCTCTGCCAGAGCCTGACAAATACCAAGGCAGATGCACACAGCCAACCATTGAACTGAGCACAGGGTCCCCAATGGAGGAGTTAGAGAAAGGACTGAAGGAGCTGAAGGGGTTTGCAACCCCATAGGAAGAAAAACAATATCAACCAACCAGACACCCCCCTCCAGAGCTCCCAGGGACTAAGCTACCAACCAAGGAGTACACATAGAGAGACCCATGACTCCAGCCACATATGTAGCAGAGAATGGCCTTGTCAGGCATCAATGGGAACAGAGACCCTTGGTCCAATGAAGGTTTGATGGATGGACCAGTGTAAGGGAATTTGAGGGTGGGAAGGTGGGAGTGGGTGGTTGGGTGGGGGAACACCTTCATAGAAGCAGGGGGAGGGGGAATGGGATGGGGGTTTCTGGGGGTGCCAGGAAAGGGGATAACATTTAAAATGTAAATAAAGAAAATATCCAATCTAAAAATTTAAAACATAAAAGAAAATAATCAACCAGTTAAATATTTAAAAAAGTCTTTAGGAAAAAGAAAGGAAATCATTCTTAGAGCAATATTCTATTTACTGTTAATTACTTTGCAAAATGCAAACAATATTATGTCAATGTTTCATAAAGACAGATGAAATGAAAGGATTTTATGAGTTGATGTAATTTATTGTAAGATCATAAATGAATTAATACCTTCAGATAAATCAACAAATGATTTGAAAGATCCCTAAAATTAGAACCAGAGAACATTGTTGAGACAAATCATAGTTCTAAATAAATGGTATGCCATGTGCATGATCCTTGTTTTAAAATGTGGGACCAATCCAGATTCCTTCTGCAGATCCGTGTTGTTTCAACCAGAATTACATATTATTTGAGGAAATTGAGATGCTGTCTACAACTAAAATTTGAATAGAAAGACAAAGAGCAGACATGTGGGTCTTGAAATAATGTGACAATAAATGCAGAATGTTTATGCCAGTAAATATCAAATCTGTAAACATGCACTGAAATTGAGAAGTGCATTAACAAAGTAAAGATAAACAAACCCATCTGTACATAAGATCCTAAGTGTTACACACATCCTAATTGTTTCTTGAGCAGGAATACTCAGTTTAGGACAGTAGTAGCATTAGAGTGCCATGCGTATCAGTTTTGTTTTCGGTATTTGGCCCTGAGTCACCTGAAGTTTAGGCAAAAGGCATATGCCTCACCTTATCATAATGATATCATAATGACAAAATGAATCATTATAATTATTACACTAATCAACTTTTTGAGTTTCTTTAAGCCTGTAATATTAAAAACCTTTCAAAATTATTAATTAATTAATCATTTTTACAATATATAAGTCAATAAATGTATTTTACTCATAAGTATAGGTGTGCATGGATATATTCATATACATACATATATGAATATATACATACATACACATATATATGTGTATATATATATATATACATGTGTGTATACATATGTGTTTGTTAGGAGTTTTATTGCTGTGATAAAACACCACTGATAAAAGCAGGCTATGGAAGAATGTTGATTACTGTTTTGCTTCTGAAATTATTTTTTATTTGCCAGATGTAATTGTCAACTCAGAGGCTGCTGAATAAGGTCATCCTTTCTAGTTCTTTCTGAACGAAAGCTGACTGGTTCAACTCAGCTGTTCTGGCTCAAAGTCCTCTCCAATCAGAATGATTCAATCTGGCTTCTCTTAGCTTCTTACTGAATTGCTGTGCTTGGCCTAGAACTAACTCTGGCAATTCTAATTTTCTTCTCTTTTTGGCTTCAGCTGCCTTTGCTGACCTTCACCGAGCTTCATGAACTCACAAAAGAACTGACTCCCCTGCACTGCACACTGCACTGACTCCCAACTGACTCAAATCTCTCACTGCCCTCTTCTTAAATAGCTCATCTCCTGAGAGTTGGACATATCCTATTTCTGACTCATTCTGTCTCATCTTTCTCTGATTTGTCATTTTGTCTGCATCTAAATTAGACATCATTGTTTGGAACTAAAGGTTTGTACTATAGGATTCCAACCACAGAGATTAAAGGTGTGCCCCTTGCCATAGCAGCCATGTTGCTTGATTAAAATTACTCTATACTTGCTAAACTTGCTTTCTTATACCATCCAAGACTAATGCCATTGGGGGGTCACACCAATCACAGTTGGCTGGGCACACCTACAATAATTATTGAATAAAATATTCCACAGGATTATCCATAACCCATTTTAATGGGGATGTTTTCTCAACTGAGGTACCCTCTTCTCAATTGATACTAGCTTGTGGCACATTGAAATGGATTAACCAGGGTAATATGTAACAATAATAAGTTTAAAAGTGATTAGGTCTGAGATGAAGAACAGAACATAGAAATTTTAGAGAGAAATAAGGGTGAAGACTGATGCAGATGTGGTATTTATACTAAATTCTCAGAAGAAAAAGAAAGAATCCTTGTTTGGTGTGGTGCCGTAAAATGATAAAATATTTTTGTGTTTCTTCTAGAATATTTAAGTTCTTATATCATATATTTAAGTTCTTCTAGTATATTTAAGAACTCATAATAAATACATATACTTAAGAAGTATGTATACTTTTCTTGAAAGTAAGTTGCCTGTAGATTTATGGACTGATTTCTGTGCTTTGTTTTTTCTATTCTAATCTATTCTATTTTATTCTATTCTATTCTATTCTATTCTATCCTATCCTATCCTATCCTATCCTATCTCTGTTTCATTGGCATATCTACTATGTTTTTCTAGGACAATCATGTTTGTAAAGTTTGTAATAGAGTTCAAGATCAGGTAATCAGGTTGTGTATTGTGACACCACCTCCATTTCACTTCTTATTAAGGTTGCTTTTGTTCTTCAATATATTTTGTGGCTTTATTATTTTTAGGATTAATTTTCCATGGTTCTGCATTCAATATTAAACAGAATAGTAGGTTGTGTCAACTTATAGTACTTTAGCATAACAAGGTATTGGAACTCTCATTCTTACAAATGAGTACTTGTAACTGTTTTGGAGATAGTGTATTCTTAGCCATCAATAACATGTTAAGATCTCTGACACCTCAATTACATTTCTATTTTATTAGATTCTCAAAGATGTGATCATGGATTAAATTGTGGGGAAATGTAGATACTATGTTAACATTTGCTTATGGTTTTGAAGTACAGGAAAAAACAGCTTAAAAGTGCAAATGTTGAATGATGAAAATGACTGACTACTTTAATGATGGCAAAATTTATAAACTACATATATTCATTTCAATGAGTTTTGAAATTATAAAGTGTATTAATCTTCTGCCATAACTATACTCGTATGCATTAATTTTGTTTTTTCTATTTGTTCTGGTTTTTTTTCCCTTAGTACCTGCAACATTTTCATGTGATTTCTTTTCCTGTGTTAAAGTACTTTCCTAAGGTCATCAGATAGAGAAGTGTGTCACAACCTGCTCACTTCAGCATTTCTCTAAATAGAAAGTAATGTCTGTGTTCTCTCTGTTTGTCCCTCCTAAGGTACTAACTTATCTCTTCAAGGACACATTTACTGAAGTGTTGATTTAAATTAAATATTAATATTGATTTACTACAAAAAGGAAGTGTGCCCTAGTTTAAAAGGAATGAGAAATATTTCAAAGGTTTATACAACTTTCAGATTCTTAAAATAATATATTTTAAATAGAAAATGGAAATTTACATAAAAATGTATACTGATGCTTGAAGTTGCAAGATGTTAATTTAAATTTGAATTTAATAGTATGTAATATATATTTTTGAGTTAATTATTTTGAATTAAACACAAACTTCAAAGTATTTTATCAAATGAAATATTATAGAGTATAAAATATATAGTTATTGTTTTATCCTGTTATCTTTTAATATAATTACCATACCATGTGCTCATTTATAGACTTGAGCATTGCATTTCTTATTTTTCAAGTAAGATACATTACTTAATAAAAATAAATACCAGTATTTACATTAAATATTGTAACTTCATCAATATAATTAGTAGAATGTTTTAAAGTAATCTCTGATAAAAAATAATTACAAGAGGAACACATATAGAAATACAAAATCAACATTGAATGAACAGCATATTTAAAATTATAACAAATAAGTAGAAGTATTGTTAATTTTATGAATGGAAGTTTTGTCTTTAAAAAGTGGAAAATATAGACAGAAACAAGTAGGTATTTTTCTACTACCAATATCTATGGTTGACAGTATTTAAAATATGAATTTTAATCAAACAGGGGTCAGTATACTATCTATGCACCTGTCAAAGCATATCATTATAGCCTCTATATATGTAAATACATTGCATATCAATTTACATAAAATGAGTTACATCAAAACTGTCTGATTTGTATTATATTAACTTGTATCCGTAAGTCAGAACCCACAGTAACTTCTTACTTTTAGGCCACCATATAAGAACTCTGAGTAACTATAGTGTAAGGAATTTACAATACCTAAGACATTTGTTCAAAGGGAGGAGAACTGTGGAAAGATTTAAAATTCCTTTATTAGTAATAATTGGTTTTGTTCAAACTTTATATAATGTGATCTGTAATACAGTAAGAAATACATTTTGCTACACCATGTTTAATTTCTTAAGAAGAGTTTATTGAGTAGGCATTATTTGTCATACTCTGTAATTTCAATAAATAGTTGTGTAAAATGGACTTTTCTGAAGACTGTCAAGACAATAGATACTAAATGGTACACATGTTATGGTGCTGAATGAACAATCTTATTTAAGAGATGCCCATAGTCTACGCAAATAATAGATGCTCATCCCAAATAGGTAACCCTATTGTGATATAAAACTATGGTTGAACTGATTAGTGCACAGAGCCAGCAAAATAGCTAACATCATGTGAGTATGTAGTATATCCGGAGTTTAGCCCATTTTTTTTTTTTTTTTTGTAGATACCACTCATTGTATAACTTTCCTAAATCAACAATCTTCTGTTTCAACACAAACTATATATTTCAAAATACATGCATATTCACTGTGCTGTTACAAAAATAAATAAATATCAGACCTCTTCTCAAATGTTCTTAGAAGAATAAAAGTAAAGGGCTCCAAACCAGTCTTTACTACCAAAACAATCTCTTTCTGTATTACCGCAAAGGAGACTTTGCTCTTTTCTGAGTTTTAAAGATCTGATGATAGGAGTTTATGATCTCTTTCTTCCACCATAAACATCTTATTTCTACTTATTGGAAAACTTTGATTGTGGTCATGTATCACCATGCCTAGCTTTGTACAATGCTTGAGAACTTAAAAATCTAGAGAATGGACTTACCACAGATGGGTATTTATTTATGATTGTGCAGCTGGGACAGCAGCTTATGTAGAAACTCCATTCTCATCCATGTAATGTCATGTCTGTATAGATCAGAATAAATAAAAACTAATTGAAATTTCATTTGAAGTTTCCATGTTTAATAATCACTATGTGTATGATGAGTTTGTTTTAGTAATTTTCTGTGTCTATTATTTTTATTTGGTTGGTATTAAGAGATAAAACAGGATCGGATAAAAATACATTTTATTGACTATTCCTTTAGAGACCATTCATTCGATTCTTTGTTGTTAACTCATTTTCCTTGACACATTCTTAAATATTTAGCTGTATCTTTAGATTCCCTTTTTGACTTTCCTTTTTAGCCTCCATAATTTAAATCACCTGTGAAATACTTTAGCTGCTTTGCTGCCTACATTGTATGTATACTCATGCCTAAATCATTTTTCATTCTTCTATAATTTTATTTAATCCCATATAAAACATCATATGGAATATATTTATATAAATAAATCCTGCTATGTATTTGTAAGCATTTTATTCGTTCTTTCATTTATTTTAAGATTATTATTGTTTTTCTCTTCCTTTTCTTCCTCTGAATTCTTCCCATATGCTCTACCATTCTTCCTTACAAATTTCTGACATCTATTTTCATTAATTGTTGTTACGTGTGTGTGTGTCTGTATCTGAGTGTGTCTGTGTGCATGCACATGCATTCATGTGTGCTTATGAATATATATATATATATATATGCACACACACACATATATATATATATATATATATATATATATATATATATATTCCTAATTACAAACTTCTCAGTACAATGTGAGATTGTATTTCCTTGTAATGTTCAAAGCTGTAACCACAATGATTCTACAACATGATTGTCAAATCGTAAACTGAACAAAGACAGAAATAGATGTGTCTGCGTAGTAGGTGAAAGTCTGAACTGTGCACAAAGAGCAACAACCAACCAAGGAATGATGAGAACTGGGCAGTAGTCTTTTCCTGCGAAGACTATAATTGATTATCAGATACCAAATAGTCAACCTTCATTCTACTTCCTAATCTCTTTCATCTACTTTTTTTTTTTTCTTTCCTATCCGCTGTCTTGACTTGAATCTAAATTATTATCTCTTTTAAACTCTGGCAATAGATACTCATTTAATGTGGTGAAGACATCTGAACAAACATTACCATGTTAAGCAGATTTAACTACAAAATATAGTAACTTTCAGATCCATCCCCATTTTGAAACTTATTCACAGCAGTAGTGTCTTTTAAATATACAATTCTATACTCACAAACAAAACAACATAAAACTCTCCAACAGCCTCTGGTAACCATCAGACTGCTTGAATTTTCAACAACTTGGATGACTTTCTGAGATAAGCTACACAGAATCATGAAATATTTCTCTGTCATGCCCATTCAATCTAGAATCATGTCCTCTGGGTTTAATGCATGACATTATTTTGTTGCCTTCAAAGACTGAATATTCCATTCATGTACAT
>JADRCH010000040.1:6685172-6717844 GCA_019843965.1 Rhynchomys soricoides
ACATTATTTTGTTGCCTTCAAAGACTGAATATTCCATTCATGTACATTATTTTGTTGCCTTCAAAGACTGAATATTCCATTCATGTACATTATTTTGTTGCCTTCAAAGACTGAATATTCCATTCATGTATAATCATATTTGGTTTAACCATTGATGAGTATCTGGGATTCTGCTACTGTTGGCTATATATAGGTACACAAATGTCTGCTTTGTTTATTTCACTTATAACTCAGAGGACAGGATGACATCACTTTAGTAGTTTTATAGTTAAGAATAGAACTCCATGAGTAAAAATTATAGTGTCCTTCTTAGCAGTTTCTTTATTCTGAACTTGCCAGCTTTGTTCATGATTTTAGTATCTCTACATCATTATGATCACTTATGGTTTGTTTCCTGGTTGGTTGGTTTTTCTTTGTTTTGTATGTTTTAACCTTTGGAACACTAACCAGGTAAAGGTAAGGTTGCACTCTAGTTTGGCTTTTAATGTCTGGATAATGTCCGACCTTTTCCTGTACTTGCCTGACATTTACATATTATATTTGCAGAAGTGTCAATTAAAGTTCTTCCCTGTTTTAATATCACATCCTTTGATCATTTATGTTGCTGCTGTTGAATTTAATTTGTTTCTTATATTCTAGAAATTAATATCTTATGAGATAAATATAAATATTTTTCTTTAGTTTTCAGATTGCCTTTTGATACTGTTTTGCCTTTTTTAAACTTAAATTTTCTAGTCTCTTTCTTATATAATTTGTTTTACAAACTTTTTTTGAAAAAGAATTGTAAAAGTTAAACTGATCTCTTATTTCTCTACTTGATAGGTGTTATTGACTTCCCAAATATTTTAAGATTTATCCTGACAATGCAAGTCATTATGATATGTCTCATAATCTGATTTCTAATGTAGAGGAATTTTAATCCAGCCAATATGTCTGTTATGGCAAAGGATCACAGCCAAAGACCTTCTAGGTCTATGTGATCCAGCTCAAATACAGACTTGCCCAGGATTACAGTATGATCTGGCTGGAATACACACACATTCTTATCACACACCTTTAATCACAATCAATTAAAGTAAGGTTAGTATATAGAAAGAAGCAGCCACGTTTAAAGGGTATTTCTAATTGAGGATCAGACAGAGCAATATAGATAGAGCGAGAGCAAGAGCAGAAGCAAGTGGGTGAGACAGAGCAGGGAGGGAGGTAGGGCTAGAGGGAGGGAGAGGAAAAGAGAGAGAGAGAGAGAGAGAGAGAGAGAGAGAGAGAGAGAATGAGAATGAGAATATCATGAGAATATCATCACCTTCTTAGGAGGTGTGACCTTGATGGGGAAAGTGTATCACTGTTAGGGTTGGGATTTGAAACCCTCCTACTAGCAGCATGAAAACGGACTTTTCCTTTTAGCATTCTGAACAAGATGTAGAAATATCAGGTCCTCCAGTGCCATGCTTGCCTGGATGCTGCCAGGCTTCTTGCCATGATGATAATAGACTGAACCTCAGAACCTGTAGGCAAGTTGCAATTAATTGTCCTTTATAAGAGCTGCTTTGGTCATGGTGTCTCTCCACAGCAATGGAAACCCTAACTAGGGCAGAGGTCAAGAGACAGCTTCCTGGAACTTAGATCAGATGCCTATTCAACCTTGAGTTCATGTTGGCAGGTCCATGCATTGAGCATGCTTGCCTGTTGTACCATTTTATCTGCTGATAATTGTCTGATGTCTAAAAAGCAGGCTTAGTTAGAATACTCTAAACAATGATGTCAATTCAAGAAACACAGTGACTGATGCTGGAAGAAGGATGTTATATATAGATATGCAGGAGTAAAATATTAAAGGAAAAGTCAAAGTGGAAGGCTGCAGTTAGTGACATGTAGGGGAACTATCCTGGGATAGGAGCTAGACATCAGTGAATCTGTGGAACTGAGGAATGCACTGAGGACAAGACTAAATATAACAACAACAATTGTAATAAAAAGCAGGAAGGCTCTTGGAAAATATTATGGAAGGGATTAGAAGAGAGGCATCTGATGTTACCAACTATTAGACATAGGACTGGGAAGTTTGTTGAGAGCAAAAATAATTTCCATAGAGAGCAAATACTTCAATGTCCTAGCACAGGAACCAGACAAAACCTACCCAATCATCATTTCCTTTAAACTTTGAATATTTGCTATGAGTTACTGCAGTTCTCTATTGTCATGGCTTAATGTCCCTCCGGAAGGTGTTCATGTGCTCTTAGTCTCCTTTATACAGTATTAAGAGGATGGAAACTTAATCCAAATGGTGGATTTTAGTTGTGAAGGCTTTGGGAGGTGATTAGTATTAGATTAAGTCCTCAGGGTGGAGATTAACCTTCCTTTAATTATTGATAGCTTCATAAGAAGCAACAGAGTGATCAGAAGAAGCACACACAACTGTTTCTATTTCTGACCATGTGATCTCACCATTCTGGGAATTTCTCAGCCAGGAGGATGTTACTAAATAAAGGTCTTCATTGATTGTGCACTTTTATGACCATGAACCAGAATAAATATATTTTCCTTAAAATAACCTAGTCCATGTTATATGTTATTTGGCTATAAAATACAGAATAATACATCTGACATCACCATTTAGAATTAAGATAAATTTCCCTCTTAGGCCTACATTATTTGTATTATTTTGTAAGACATAGTCCTATAACTAAAGCTAGGACTACAAAACAGAGTATGCAACCATAGTAATCATTACAGAGTGTTTACTCTGTGTGAGCAAGGTCCTGGGTTCAGAACCCAACTTGTTTGCCAAGTGAAGCAGTTGAGGATACTTCCCTCTAATGTTCATTATTGTTTGTATGCACTTAGGGAAAAATGTTTGCATTTTAATCTTCCAAAAATCATCTCTTCCCCTGAACAAGAAAAATAGATGTTATTTCTCATTTTAAACACTGGAATCAAATTATAATATATTAAGTTTTTCTCTAGATTTAATAATGTGCTAAATATTTTGATCACATAGATTAGGATTATGAGGGCATTGACTTCATGGAATAGTTTTACTCTCTGATTGTTATTCTTCCTTTTTATTACTTTCTGTATACCAAGATAAGAGGTTCTTTCCATAAACGGGATGAAAAAGTCAACACTCTTTTTCTAGATAATATTTAATACATGATTGTACAAGAAGAGAATTTTGTCCTAACTATTTCATAAAGATGTCTTTTACCCTTCAAAATGTCAGACTCTGACAGCTATAAACTCCTCACTTTGTTCAACAAGTTCAACTGTGAAAATACCAAGTGTATACAAGGGTCTGACCTTTCCACAAATCTTGGCTTCTATTGCATATTTTAAGTCTCTGTGGCCGAACTCCTCTCAAAGGATTTTTATAATATATTAATATAAATGAAATAGTTATTTTATAAATCATCACATACATTACATTCTATGTGTATCAGGGTAGAGGCTGGAGTGTGAGACAGCTACTGCATCATTTAATCATCAGCTACACAGTAGGTGTTTTGCTTTTCCATGATGCTTCTTGTTCTCATCAGCAGTAGTTGTGCACAAGAGCAAATGAACCTAATTCTGGGCCTTACATTTCTTTTATTTTTCCACAAGGTCTGCTAAATATAAATCATTTTAGATAAATAAATGTTCTTTGTCTGCTTCCCATGTCCCTTGTTAGCAAAATGAGGAGTTTTGAGCAATAGCATTTGTATTTCCATGCACTCGTGCACACCAGGCTACAGAATCTTAGTGTGGGTAACATTATTTCCAATGATGTGCAAATTGTTTCCTTAGGAAGAGATAACATAGATATTATAATTGTCTGTGACCTGCAAAAATACCACCATATATAACCAGATTCATAATAATTTTGATATAAAAAATCTTCACAGAAAGAGGGGTATGATAAGCAAAAGCACATCATGGTCTGTTGAGATAACTGAGCCACAAATCTGCTTTCCCTGCAAGCATGGCAACCCAGTGTGATTCCTAAACCTCAAGAGGAAAGGAAGACCTAACTTTTGTAAAATATCCCCTAATCTATATACACACAATGGCAAATGCTTGTCTGCACACACATACACACCTCATACATACAAGTACACACCAATAATAATAATAAATTAATTAATTAATTAAAGAGCTATGTTGTGGACATTCTTTGGAGGTGAGATTCTTTTTTTAATTGAGAAACATTGTAGGTGGATATCTTCACATCTTGGCTCATAAGCCTTAAGAGCATCATTTGTTGCTTTTCTTTTTCTACTGATGCCATTCCACCATTATCTATTCTGTTATGATTGGCATTTTCCTTCCTAATTTGCTTCTCTAAAATACTGCTTTTGCTTTTCAAGTTGGGTATTTGAATAAAATTACTTTTTTGAAAAAATAAATAAATGATAGAAAAAATAATTTGATATGACTTACTTTTTAAATACACATTGAAGGACCATTCCTATGCTTTCCAATGCAGGATGCAATTTATGTTATTACAAGTTTAAATCCAACTTTTGGAGAAAAAACAAGTATATGTGTTTGCTTAAATTGGATTTGAATGTACCTCCTTGTTAAGGAGAAAATTAAAATGGAACAAACAGAACAAAAACACAGCCAGTGTCCCAGAATAATGGCAGAAAATTGTCATAAAATGTAATCAGTCTTTTAAAGGACTTATAAATTTACTCTTGAAGCTTTAATACTTTAAATTGTAGTGACAAGTGAATTGTTCAAGTGACAATAATAGCAGTATAGTCTCTATGAGTCGAAAAAGATCAACAACTCACAGCTGAAGTCATAGTAACCACTGGATGCTCCTTCCAACCATCATTTCCTCTTCCTGCTGGGCATTCCAATCTTAGCAGACAGAATGACTTAATACAGGTTCTTATCACATGGTGACTTTCAATAAGATTCACTCTGTCAGTGACTAGAATACAATCTGTGACTGTATGTGCTTTCTGTACCTGCAAACCCCAGAGACCATTGCTGTCTTGACCAATAGTTGTCTACCTAATTTACTGAATAAGGGTCTCTTATTGATCTCACTGATTGGCAGTTTGTCTGCCCAACAAACCCCAAGGATCCTACTGTCTCTGCCCCTTCAGTATGAGATTGTAGACACTCACCATCATGCCTGCCTTTTGATATGGGTATGGGATCTAAATATAGATCTTCAAGGATTTGTATGAAGTACTTTAATGTTTGAGCATTTCTTGTGTTCTACTTGGAGTTAGTAAGTGCTTAAGGTGTAATTAAGTAGATAATTATTTTGATTACCTTGTGATTGAGATATTTTACACACACACACACACACACACACACACACACACACACCCTGAGTACCCCTTACAGGCACATATGATATGGCAGTCAGAATATTCCCCACTCCCAGATCTGCTGCATATCCTAATCCTCAGAATAGAAGATATATCACAGGGCAAGTGGGATGAGGACAGATGTAATTGATTTTGCTAGTCAATTAACCTTAGTATAAAAAGGATTGTTCTAGACTAGCTGCTGAACATAATATAATAACAAGAGTCAAGATTTGAAAGAAAAAAGGTACAGACATACAAGAACATGAGTGATAGCTCCACAAGAAAATTTCAACTAGTCTTCACTGGCTTTGAAAATGAATAAAGAATTTATGGGAAGGGCTAAGGGAAGCTTCTAGACGGTAAAAATGCCAGAAAAAGGCTTCTTCCCAGTATACTCACTACATGCTTCCAAGCTTGCATGTCTGCATGCATATGTGTGTGTGCACATGTATGTGGTATCTGAAGAAGCTAGAAGAGTTCATTTGGTTCCCCGAAACTGCACCATCAGTTCTGAGAACTGGGGATGGAACTCTGGTCCTCTGAAGAGGGGCAAGTGTTCTTAACTGCTGAAGTATTTTTACTGGCCCTAAATTTTAAAGTAATATTTCTGATTTTTAGTCATTTAACTGATTAAATGTTTATATTTCTGATACTGACATTTGAAGCCCTATCCTTGAGAATGTTAGGCAAATGTTTATATATATATTCATTCTTACTCATATGTCTTTAATATTTGGTTATTTTATGGATTTATTAAGAGATATTTTGCTATAATCTAATTATCACAAATGAAGCACAAACTACATCAGATGTCTTTATATTATTGGTGACAGGCATCATCAGATTCATAAATATTAAAATCTTTAATATGAGTTTTGTATATTAGAAATAAATGTCATTAAGTTTAAATACCACAGATATTTCATAATTATACTAGGCGCTCACAACCTTTTACTTTTCAAATCTATAATGAATAAGATACGTATGTATGTAAACATATATTGGTCAACTCGTTTTTTTCAATTATTATCAGATATTTCTGTTATACTTTTACTAAGTAAGGTTGTTAAAGCAATGAGCCTAATTATTCTTTGCAACATTTTTTATATAGAGAAAAAATATGCATGTAAAATAAATACATAACTTATTTTTCATTCATCCTGTTATGAGAAAAATTTATGCTAGCAACTTTTAAACTATGAAAAAGCCAGTCACTTAATGTATTTATGCTCCTATAAATTCACTTGCATCAGACAAATTCAAGGAAAAGTGAACATTTTGTGCACTGAGCTACACAAAGCGATAGAGATGAGAAAAGTTACCTAATGATATATTTATATTAAAGATGAAATTACTTTTACAGAGTGGAAAAGAATCCCAAACAGTGCAAATTTCTGGTTAACCTACTATTTTGAAGCTTATTTATACTGTTTCTGATGGAAGGGTATTTTGCAGTTAGAAGCATGTCAAACAGTGAAGTGTGGTATATTGATAAGTTCACCACTCATGAATCAGGAAGGAATGTGGAAGTCATCAAATCCACACAGACTCAGCTAAAATTTCACAATATATTGAATAACCCATTAAAATATATGTGCTCTTCATTTGTCAGTAGGTCAGGGACCTCAGATGTGTACACTATGACTTATGCCCTTTGAGTTTTATGTTTCATCTGTAGTTATAATGAAAAATGATAGTCTTTCCCTGTTTGGTCTTCTTTTCTTTTATATATTAAAATTGTCTGGGTTTGTAGGTGACTTGAAAACCTGCATTTCTCCATTAGTCTTCTGATTTATGAATAAAAGACATCAATATTATTTTATTCTTATGTAAATATAGCTTTTATTTCCTTAGATGAAGTGATGAATTGAGTTATACACAAGGTGTGCTAATCCATGGCTTGGGCTGAGACCAGAGCATTTTCTTCTCTCTTCTAACTATTCCTAGAAGAGGCCTAGAAGTTCCTAGCCTCTGTTCAATGTAATTTTCCAAGATGATTGTTTGAATCCTGATTCCCCCAGTTTCTGACTGAATTTCTCTGCCTGACCTTATATTAATTTTTGCAAAATGGTATAAACTTCTGACTCCTCTTTCTCTGGCTCATTTTATTTTCACCTCTGTCTAGTTTGTTCTTTTTGCCACTTGTCTCTACAAAACTGACCTAGTAAAACTGTCATATATACACATCATACACCACACATTACAAACCACACACCACCACTTTCTTGCTGTTCTTAAGTAGACTCTCTTTCCTGTGCTGTTCTCATGTTAGATGGGCTTACCATATCTCTGATTTATTATGCCAAATCTTTCTCAGATTAGTGACTTTGTCTGCTCCTCAATTTTATCTCACTTTCAAAGGAAACTGATTCTTTCTACAAAATAACCTTACCTTTGTTATTAGGCATAATAGGTGTGCACTAAGGGCATGTCACACTGTAATCCAAGGCATGTCTTCATTCTGGTTGGATCATAGCTTTGGATGTGATCCCTTGCCAGAGAAGCCATGCTGCTGGATTAAAATTCCTCTACATTCTTAATACTTTCCAAGTTGTACCTTCCAACCTTTCTGCAGAAGTCCAGCCTCAGTGTGAGGAGCATCCTGAGAAGGGCGGGAATGGGAACGCTGCTGCCTCAATCAGGACTCAGTAATGAGTTAGTAGTAGGAGAAAGCTGCAAGTTCAGGTACTCTCTCTGTTCCCTGATGAGTCTCTGTATTCTTTATTCTTCAATTTAATCATTCTTCAGCTTAATTCCTTCTTCCTTCTCATGCTTTTGCTTTCTCTCTTCTCTTGCTGTTACCTTCTGCCCACCAGAGAGCCTGAACCTGCTCTTATTTATTAAAGCTACATCATCAAAGTTTAATAATTGTTAATAATTAGCTAGAACTCTTAAATTTACATAAACTCTATGAGTCCAGGATCATTAGTTCCAACCCGTTTCCTTAAAGGAGAACTAAACACAAAGCAAAAGCACATTTTTCTATAGGTTTACACAGCCTATTCTTCACAGGTAGCTGGGCACTGCTCTTTCAGTTTCCTGGTACAGCAGACAGCAGTCTTTAGTAACTATTTTCATACAAAAACAGAAAATGACAGACTACTAAATTGGAAATAATTCTGTACAAAGTTTTGAATTTATGTAAGCAAAATTGTCAGCTTTCTCTAATATATTTCCAGACATTTTTATCTCAAATTCTTCAAATAGCTAGAATAAAGAGAATTAACTTTTCTATGCTTCCACATCATCTTTTAATTCTCTAATCTTCATTTTCTCATCCTAGCAATTCCATAGCCTCATGTACTTTCATTCTAATACTATTTATTCCTAAATCATATATAATTTCCTATTTTTTCTATCCTTACCTTTTCTTCTTGGGACCTGGATATCCCAAAGTTCACCCTGGGTAATTAATGAAGCGGTCATTGGACTGGAGGGTACATGTATTTCTTTATGATTCTACTTTCAAGGCCAAGTATGGCAATGGACTATTTCTACAAAGGACTATGTAGGCTTTTATAGCCCCTGTGGTTATGTTGTCTTGATCCTTGACCATGGGATCAAGCAGAAAAGGCCAAACGGAAGGCCTGTTCATCATCCTCTACAGTCTCATGCCTATTTTTATTCTTCATTCCTGAAAACTGCATCTGTTCCAATTACTATGGCACGATTAGCTCTGAGTAATGGTGGGGAAATATACTCCCCAGAAAGAAAGATTGAGAGTAGTAAAGACAGCAGATCAGCTTCGGGGCAACAGCAACCATCAGCACATTTGGGGATCATGGGGATCAATGGCCTGGTGATACTCCAGGGGCAGAAACTGTGCCATACCTCCTCTTAAACAACTATGCCAGACATGGCATATTGATACAGTTTTTTGACTTCCTTGGGAATCTAAACATAATAACTATAAGCAGGATTTACATAGATTATGATACAGAGACCATATCTGATTGTTTCTTATTAGCAAGAACCACTCAAATTTACGAAACTTGCCCTCACTGAACAAGGACAAAATCTATAAACATAATTCTAAAATAGAATCCTGTAGAAATTAGAAAGAAAAAAATGCCTTTTACTTGCTGATAGACATAGCTAAGTCGAACCTCATCTATTCAAATACTATAACATGTTAAGAACTGACTGTCACAGACTAGTTTCTCTGTACTTGAGTGTATTTGGAATTATTTACTTAAAATATGGTTGAATTTTTAAAGACAAAAATCATTTTTAACTTGCATGAAGTATAGATTAATTGTAAGGATGGAGGTATCACAGTTGTATTACAGTAGAGGCTACTAAAGGAAAGGGTAATTCATTGTTGATGTGGGTATTCAGATTAATGAACATAGACAATGATTGGGTTTAAATTTTAGATTTAAAACATATAGGCAAATAAAAATAATGAACTGTCATTAGTGATCTCTTTGTGCTCTTATTTCAAAACCTACAAACTCTATGGGCAGTACATATTCATGTTGTATCTATATAGAGCATAAATATACCATAATATGATTATTTATTACCAATGGGAATTACACACCACATGTGGAAATCATAATATTCTTCAATTCCATGATAATTTAATACTTAATATTTTTGTTTTAAAATAATATTGGAATTTTCAAATGCTAACATGTGCTTTAGAAAGGACAAGTATGGATTGTTTTGAAAAATATCAGAACTTTTTCCTGGAAAAGATATAAACAGACGTCAGCTCTCCTTATGCAACACCAACACCACACCAAACTATAACACCAAAAAGGTCCAATTGGGAGAACCAGCGATTTTTAGCTCATAAAGCATGAATCAGAGGTTGCTCACAGTTCAGGTGACTCTAAAACATCCCTCCCTCCAAATTCTTACTCCAGCATGGTAATGACTTCACCACTGCTGAACAGATGGAGTCTTTACTTCAAATTTTAAGTCTATATATTCTAGACTACGAGACTATTTATTTTTGTCATGCTACAGCCAATAGAACCTTTGAGAATGAAGCCAAAAACTGAGGTAGACTAAAAAATATCATCCAACAGGCAACTTTATACACAGCATCAGACATTTTACACTCTGAGACTTAAGAAAGGTCTCATAAATTTAAGCTGTATATAATCACAAGGACAAGCTGCATGAGGAATAAATGTGTTTTTCCATAGAGGCATAAGGATAAATCACAATAACAAGTTGTAATGAACAATCTGAAATAAACTTACTCCTATTCTCTACACCTGAGAGGGGGTCACAAAAGCACATTCCAAAAGCAATTCCATGTTTTTGAGGAAACCAATGTCACAAGGTTCTTGTCTCATTTACTTGAAGTTTTTTCACAAGCACTCAGAATTCTCTTGGAATGCTTTCATTTTTGGACTGTGTTCTGACACTAGACACTAGATATCATGCAATTAGGGCAGAATTACATGTAAATGATCCAGAGGTGTGGGAGGGAGTAGCAGAATCTCAGGTGAGGGTTTAATGATTTTGTTCCTCACCCCTCTATCTATGAGGAACCATCAACTGTCAACAGGCCCAATCTCCATTGTCTCTTGCAAAGTAGTCCTACTTTCTCTGAAGACTGTGGATGTTATGCTGGAAGGATATTACTGTACAACAGGAAGAATTACTAAAAATAATCCACATACTCTACAAACAATTAAAAAAAGCAATATTTTAAAATGTCCTATCAGTGATGGTTATTTTAAAACTGCAATCTCTTTGCTTGTCTTTAAGTAAGTGGTATTTTAAAGTTCAATTATTACAATATTAGTGAAGCAAAGCCAACTAGGCACTTTTAGACTCTTCTAATGACTATTCCTCAAATATGAACTTAAACGATTATCTGTAAATTGGGAACAACTACTTGCTAATGCATTGAGAATACTCTTATTTGCAGGTTTCAGGAAATACTCTGGTGTTAAACCTCAACACAGTCAAAGTATTAAAGTAAAAAAGCTCTGTCATATTGAATCAAGACAGATGGCAAACACTTATTTACTTGGAAATTATGTGCCCTTACATTTTGAAATATGGTGTTTTCAGAAATCATTCACTGCTGAACAACCCTGGAAAAGGATCAAATGTTTTATTACTATTCTAATGTTCCATGTTTCAAATGTACCTTAGTCTAGGTTGGTGCAAAGAAGTGGAGCAATAATATACTATTTAAATTGGCTCATGAACCTTATCTGAGAAAGGACAGGCTTCAGCAATTGAAAGGACTCACATGCCTTTGTGTACTGACATAAAGACCACAGCATAATAAAGAGGTCTGTCACTTCTTGTTGTATCCCAGTTTCATTTCTCAAATGCGCATAACAGGCTTTGTTCTCAGGTCAAAAAGCAAATAGGTAAGCATGTATGTGGCTTCTTGTTTTCAACATTGTTGAACAAATGCTTAATGTGTTTTAGTATTTGTTCTCTTTACTGGTTATGCAGCTCAATAAGGATATTTAGGGTGACCCATCTCCAATCAAGGTAGAAAACTTTGGAGAGGTCTCAAATTAAACTGTACTCGACAAAACCCAATATATCAGATCTTTAGAATGGCCAGAACTGAGTTTCTAGACATCTGGGGATTATCTCAGAAGTGATGCTGTAAGACAATATTATTTTACACACAACCTATAAAATATTCATTTTATTGGCAGGGAAACAGAAAGTTTGTATTGATAGCTGTACTGGCTAGTTTTGTGTGTCAACTTGATACAAGCTGAAATTATCACAGAGAAAGGAGTTTCAGTTGAGAAATGCCTCCATGAGATCCAGCGGTAAGGCATTTTCTCAATTAGTGATCAAGGGAGGAGGGCCCCTTGTGAGTGGTACCATCTGTGGGCTGGTAGTCTTGGGTTCTATAAGAAAGCAGGCTGAGCAAGACAGGAGAAGCAAGCAAGCCAGTAAGTCACATCCCTTCATAGCCTCTGCATCAGCTCCTGATTCCAGACCTGCTTTAGTTCCAGTCCTGATTTCCTTTGGTGATGAACAGCAGCATGGAAGTAAGCTCAATAAACCCTTTCCTCCCCAACTTGCATCTTGGTCATAATGTTTGTGCAGGAATAACAACCCTGACTAAGACAATAGCCATTCATCTTAAATTTATTTTTATAAGGCACCATGGGAATCTATCACTTGACATCTATCCTGACTCTCTGGACAAAATGCACTCTCTCAGAAAAGTTGTATGATGTATTTGTGTAGAATAAAATGAACTGCATGTACAGCTTATTTTAGACAATGGGGTGAGTATTTGCAGGGAGAGAGATATCACTGGCTCTTTTGCTTGCCTATCCTCACTGAGAGCCGTGACATTATTGTGAGATCTCACACTTGACTTTTACCACCACTTTCTATTATATGTTATAAATATAATAACATATATAACACAATGATCTTAAAAACTAACCATTTTCACTTGATCTATGCAAAGTCAGTAATACACACTAGCAAATTTATGTTAGGTTAGTTCACCTAAATCCTTCTGTCATTTAACTTTGTGAAAGTCTTATAGTCTCAAGTATGGAATAAATGCACATCTCCCTTGTAAAATATAGTTTGATGGGGAAGGATCCACACATATCAAAGTTTTTTGCCTTATAGAATTCTTAATAAGTATTGTAAAAACAAATGACAAACAAAATATGGCATTATAAGGAAATAAAATATTTTCTCATAATAAACCAATGATTTGTATAGCAGTACATATAAGCCACATAGAAAACAACAACAACAACAACACAAAAACAACAAAAAATACCAAACAAAACTCTTTCTAAATCTTATGCCTTGGTTCTCACTTCATTTTTGTTGACTTTTTCAAAATATCACCATGTACTTCCAACATAAAGCCATTTGCTGCTCCTCACCTTTAAAAACTGGAGGCCTTGTTTGTTTTTGATCTCTACTTCAGAGGAAAAGAAAATAAATGTTTTTACTGAAGTTAATTTTTTTTACTTCTTTTTTGGGGGGGTGGGCATCACTGAGAGGCCATAATGTTCCTTGAGCAAATACTAAAATGAAAAATGTATTTGCCCTCTAAGATTAGAAAAAAATGTAGTTGGTAATGTAAAAGCTCTATTGCTTTCTCACTTTTGCTTCAAGGTTCAGGTCAGATACCTTCGTTTCATTTGAGGAAATACTGTAATGCCAGTGACTGGTGGAGCCATTATGCCTTCACCAGGTCATAGCTTAGAATGGCATACTTCTCAGTTTGATATTTTAGCAGAAGTTGGAATTACTAATGTAAATTATCAATTTTAATTGAAGTTACCTTGTTAGAGAATGGATAGATTTCTGACCATTTCTTCAGTATATGATATCTTCCTTAAAGCCACGTATAATACAAAGAAAAAGGACCCAAAATACATTTTCACTCGTCAACACCTTAGCCTCACGAGATCCAGCACCCAGGTTGCTATCGCCACTGAAATAGTTTTAGTTCTTGCCAGTTCTTCCCATTACCAGTTTCTACTATTAATTTTATTTTATAATGAATGTTAAGTGTTGTGTAGATTTTAGAGAAAGAGCCCAAATTTCTTTCAGTGCATTGTTTATTAATAATAATAATAAAAAAAACCCCTTTATTATCAACATTAGGTTATGGTTGCCTATATTTTTACCTGTATGATCTTTGTTGACTATGATAAATTCACAATTTCTATTACCATTGCATTAAATTTTTAAATACTGTATTTGTTAGCTATTTAAGAATTTTATTCAAAGTATTTTAAGAACATTTAACACCACTCATCAACTACTACCAAATCCACCCACATCCACATCCACCCAATTTTCTATTCTCTCTCTTCTTTCCTTGAATTTGGGGTTGCGTTGGAGCAAGGTCTGATTAAAAAAATCACATCCTTACATAAAATCCAGTGTCTCTCAGCATCCATCAATGACCTTAAACAAAAAAATAGAGAGGACCAATATTTGTAAGATCAGAGATGAAAATGGAAACATTACAACTGATACTAAGGAAATTTATAAAATCATAGGGATATACTTTTAAATCTTTATCTCACTAAACTGGAAAAAGTGAATGGATATACATATATATATATGAACATTAAAACAAGAAAAAAATTTAAATATTACCCCCAAATAACTAATGATGTAGGGCAGACACAAAAAGGCCCCACCTAAAGTCTATGGCTGGTAGATATAGTGGGATATAGTACAGAACTCTACCAGAACTTTCAAAGAACAATTAACATCTATATTTCAAATTAAAACACTTATGTTTCATTAAAACACATAAATATGTGACATTTCAAATTTTATGAAGTGAGTATCATTCTGATATCCAAACCAGACAAACCTAGATACCAAAATCTAAACAAAGAAGAAAATTATATCTTTTATCTCTAATAAACAAAGATACAAAATGTCTAATGAACATAGGCACAAAAATTATCAGTAAGATTTTTGTAAACCAAAATGAGTAATACATCAAAATATTGCCCATTATGATCCTGTGGGCTTCGCATTCTCATGGAGAAAGATTTAGAGGTTGAGAATTTAGGTATTGGGCATGAGATACCTCATTGAGACTATTACAGTTTGTAACATAACTGAAATCAGGAAAAGATACAGAATTTAATTCTGAGAAGAAGAAAAAAGCATCCAGAAAGATCAAACCATAAGGAAACTTACATTATGAAATATTCTTCATATTGTTCCCCAGCCAAGTTCAGATAAAGCAGATGAGAAAAGGTGGACAAAGTATTATAATGAATAGTCATTTTCTCAATTTACAACTCTTAAATTTATTGTAATATAAAAGTCATGTTTTAAAGTCATTATAGTGTAAAATAATTCTAAGTTCTTCAGTAGTAAAGAAAATATAGGAAATATCATCTAATTACTCCTTATATTTAATACATTTTCAAAAATTTGCTAGGTATTTTGAAAACTTCCCTTAAATAAGTAAAGAAGGAAGAGAACTAGAGATACAAGAATCTGTGTAGTTATATTACATACTTATAATTATGTGCAATACAAAACAATATTAGCACTAGATTGTTCACTGATGTGAGGACCTATAGTGGAGTAGTCCCTAGTGAGCAGCAACAATCAATCACGCAGAAGTAGTGCTTCCCAAAGAAAGTGCTTTTTGTGTTTGTATGGGGCTTCTCCAGTAAGAGGAACAAAGCATGTGTTCTAAAGGAATGCGTCTTTTTAGAAAAACAGTTACTGATTATGTTTTTTAAACTGCTCATGTACAGTGATCTAAGAAGATCATGAAGTGGGTTGTAATTATTAGAAGGACTGTCAAAACTGTGAGATTAGATATGTGCAGATTTGAAATGCTTTCTATTTCACTTTTAAAATTTATGGTACCAGTCAGAAAATTAGATTGTCAGCTGGTGTGGTGGCTCAGGCTTACAAACCAGTACCTGAGAGGCTTATGCTGGTGAATCACCTCTAGCTCAAAACTAACCTGGCCCCTGGTCAAGTTGGACTACAGGATGAGACCATGCCTCAAATTAGATAAACAAACAAGCAAGAGAGAAATGGAGAGGAAGAGAGCAGACAGGTAAGAAATGGCATGATCCAACTTTATTTTGAACAGATTAAAATTCCAACCTAATGCCCTATTCTCAGTGCAACCCTTTGACACTCATGCTTCTTATAATATTCCTGTTAAAATTTTCAACTCTTAAAAATTATAAAGTATTAGTTGTTTACTAGTATATTAGCAAGATGGTATCATAATTTCTTTATAATCAAAGTACATGAGGAAATGACATTTTAAAATTTATTGTTGTTACAATTACATTTTAACATAAGTTTTCAAAGTACAAAATGTATATATTGGGTATGTTGTTGAAATTGATTTGGATAAAGTAACACTAAAGTAGGGTCTGAGTTCTGCTCTCTCAGCACACTCCCGTATATTACACATGCTCCCTGTGTGGATCTGAGTACTTCACTTCGAATAGCAATGGTTTCTAAGTAGCCACAAAACCTCCACTTTCACCATTTCAATTCCAATCTTGGCCAGCCGACAGCTTTCACATTAGTAAGTAAAATCGAAACTCAAAATGAGACCAGAAACCAATACGAGGTATTACAATGGTTTTAAATAACATTCTATCATACTTCCACCTTAATTTTTAAATCTATGGCTGAATAAATAGGCTACTTTTTATATGCCATTAGCTAGCCTAAACTATGGTGTAATATTTTTTAATTAACGTGTAGCATGAAACAGGCCTCTGAAAGTTAAGAACCACAAAACAATAGAAGAAGTAAACCCTTTTGTTGAAAAGCTTTAATTCCCATGTTAACATCTCATTCACAGCCTAATTGTAACCCAATTAGGAAAATTAAGATAAGTAGAAACAGCTGGAACAGAAGGCACTTGGAGTGAAGTGTACCCTCTGCACTCATTATTTGACGGAGATCATTACCCAACTCTGCACACAGTGCATGATATTTAATGTGATTGCACTAATTTATATCTGAAAAGAATAAGCATGCTTTATGTAAAGAAATGGAATGACCTATTATCCAGATTCTTTAAAGCCTGTTGTCTGATGATTCAAATATAAGAATGAGATAAGCTTAAGAAATGTTGTGAGTTCTCTTTCAGTATCCCTTCTATTGATTTTAACATTATAACCATATAAAGAGCACAAAAATATTGTTGTCCCTGGCAACAACATTATGATGTGCCAATTTATATGCCATCATGACAAAGAGAATATAAGCTTGGTTTTAATTTTCTACTGGAAATGGAATAAATATAATTTTGCAGCTGAAGTAAACCTGAAACCAAAGAGAGTGTTACATTGTTCAGAAAAACAAACTAAGAAATTAAAATTAATGATTTAATCTTTCATGACCCACTATCCTATGTGCAAATGATCAGTAGTAATGACGTTTAAGCCATAGATCTGAGGAAAAGAATAAAGTATAAAACATATAAAACTGTTAGACTCTACCTGCCACACATGACTATTCAGTGTTAGCTATCTAGAGGTCCTAAGACACAGCACTCAGATTGTGACTTATGTAATCACTTTTTACTGCAAGGCAGGTTAAATACCATAGTTTTACCAGTTACCAGGGAGGAAATATCATTTTATACAACTGGCTAGTGATTCACTGAGTTCACTGATAAATTCTGTCATTTGGTTATATCTTAAAGCCATGCAGAAGTAGGCTGCTGGAACCAGATATTCAAGCTCTGCTTTGGTTTACATCAGAATGATAGCCAATTAGTGGCATAGCCATTTGAGAGCTGGAGAGAATTAAAAGATGCTTGAAGAATCAGCTACCAACTAAAATATTGTAATACCAAGAAAAAAGGAAAAAGATCCAAAATATGTGCTCACTAGTACATTTGTAATTTGTATGTCACAGGATAAGTGGGTTAACATTCTGCTTCTGATACAGACAATCTTAGATGCAGAACAATAAAAATAATGTATTCATGAATAAGTTAAGATTTGTATTAACATAGCCAAAGGTAAAAACAATTCACTCCTTATGTTTATGCTTCAAGGCAATCCGGAACTTATTATTATTTTTTTGGAATTTATATTTCTAATATCCGTAGGGTACGTGCATATGTAGAAATGTTCAGCTACATAAAAATGACAATGAAAAAATTCTGAATATATTTTACAACTAATAAAAATAAAAAATAAAAATGTCTAACCAGATAAGCTTGAATAGTTTTGATTTATATTCTTAAAGTCTGATTATTTATAGAATATTTTTCTAATAACTATAAAATCATCAGGCAGTCAACAATAATTGACTGTTGTTGTTAAGATTGGTAAATAGATTACACTGTAAATTTTCTTGTGAATATTTTTCTATAAAGTAATCTTTAATAGCTCAAGGAAACAATGATACAGTAATAGTATGTAATATAAATTTGGAGTCTTAAGGAATGAAAGGAGTTGCAATAACTTTAGAGAATTTTACGGTCACCATTGCTTATTTAAGAACAAGAATGCATGTCAGGCAGTGGTGATGCACTTCTTTAATCCCAGCACTTGAGAGGCAGAGGCAGGTGGATTTCTGAGTTCGAGGCCAGTCTGGTCTACAGAGTGAGTTCCAGGACAGCCACAGCCAGGGATACACAGAGAAACTGTCTCGAAAAAACAACAACAACAACACAAAAAAGAACAAGAATGCATCAATTGAAACAATGTCAATTATCAAGAAAAGATACAGAACCTCTGTCTGATAATTCTTTGATAGGAATCAGGAGTTTCATTTGATGAAATATGTGCTCATTGATTACAATCATAAAACTTAGCTGTGGGGACTTGAGAAATGGCCTGTGGCAGAGCTGCTTTTCAAGATCTGGGATAAATCCCTAGATCCAAGGTATTCAGTTTACAACTGCCTGTGACTCCAGTGCTAGGGAATGTGACATCCTCTGATAGTCTCTGTCATCACCAATATGCATGTGGCAAACACATGCATGTATGTGAGCATACTCTCTCTCTCTCTCTCTCTCTCTCTCTCTTTCACTCACACACACACACACACACACACACACACACACATACACACACACCCCAGAGATACAAATAAACAAAAAAAACAGAAAGTCTTGTATGCAAATATCACTATTCAAATAGAATATTTAAAAGTATTTAAGCTTTCTATTATTTTGTGAATGGTACAATTTATATTACCAAAGATCTTTCTGGATAAATATTTTTATGCAATTGAAACTTCCTTTACACTTTTGAAATTACATATAGACAAAGGCATCCTTTGAAGGTTTTCTGTTTTATTTCATTTTTATTGGTTATTTTATTGTTTACATTTCAAATGTTATCTCCCTTCCCAGTTTCCCCTCCACAACCCTATTGCCTCCCCACTCTCCCCTGCCTTTATGAGGATGCTCCCCCACTCCTGCCTCAGTGCCCTAGCATTCCCCCCACCTTGGGTCATCTAGCCTCCACAGGACCAAGATGCTCCCCTCCCAGTGATGCTCAATAAGGCAATCCTCTTCTACATATCCAGCTGGAGCCATGGGTCTACCCATGTGTACTCTTTGGTTGGTGGTTTAGTCCCTGGGAGCTTTGGGACATCTGGTTGGTTGATATTGTTGCTCTTCCTATGTGGTTGTAAACCTCTTCAGCTCCTTCAGTCCTTGCCCTAACTTCTCCATTGGGGTCCCCGTGCCCAGTCAGATGTTTGGCTGTGTGAACCCTCATCATTTTTGGTCAGGCTCTGGCAGATCCTCTCAGGGGACAGCTATAGCAGGCTCCTGTCAGAAAGTTCTTCTTGGGATCATCAATAGTGTCTTGGTTTGCTGTCTGGAGATGGGATGGATCCCTAATGGGACAGTCTCTGGATGGCCTTTTCCTTCAGTCTCTATTCCACTCTTTGTAACTGCATTTCCTTTTGACAAGAGAAATTCTGGGTTAACGTTTTTGAGGTAGGTGGGTGGGCCTGTCCCTCAACCAGACGTTGTGCCTATCTTCTGGATATGGCCTCAACAGGTTCTATCTACCCTTTGTTGGGTATTTTGGCTAATGTTCTCCCTGTTCTAAGAGGGCAAGTTCTGATTTGTGTATCCTTACAGATTGCAGAGGACACAAGCTTCAGAAACTGATAGTCAGGCAAGCATCTGCATGACCTCAAAGAACAGTCTCTCTCAGTAGAGTCCAATCCTTTACAATGAAATTTCCTCATTTACCTCCTGCCACATTCCCTCAAGACTCTCAGCCATTTTGTTCATTTCTCTCAATATGTAGACACACACACACACACACACACACACACACACACACACACACACATGATTCTTTGAGAAGAATCCAGTGATGGTTTTATAAAATACATCATAATTTCTAATACTTTGCAGGAAATTTGGATGCTGTCCATATCTTTGCCTGTGACATCTCTATTTAGAACACTGTTCACCTTCTTTTGCTCTGTTTTCAGATTATTCTGTAAACTCAGTTGTTACCTTCATTCACATATAGCAGAGCAGTTATGTTACATGGCAGGAACAACCCCAAATCACACCAACATTATATTGCTTTCCTGGGGCACATGTTTGATGTAAGCAGGTGGAGATTCAGCTAACTTCAGTTCATTAGATGTGCTAAGCTTTGGCCTACTTCATTCTTTACCACTGACCATGGCAAGTGGTACCAAAGACACAAGCAACTGTGAATCTAGTTTTCCAACATGCACTCAACATGCTACTGCTAAAGAAAATTCACTCCTGAGAGTCACTTCAAGATACCAAACTTTTAGAAGTGGCATATTGAGTAGTTCTACAGTGTGGAACAACAATGGGTTGGGGTGCAAGCTATTGGTAACTGTCATATTGTTATCAAGGATGTAGAGCTGTTGTCTTTGCTCTTATACTTCATCATTATGCACTTTTCAGAGTCTGTATACCTTGTATGTCTAATCACAATATTGCTAACTATAAAGAAGAGGTTCATATTATCACTATTCTTGAAGTGGTCAGGGAATCAATCCATCAAACATTAAATAATTAACCAATACATCTTTAATTTGCATAACTATACAGTGCTTGGAATATCAGGTATTTGAAATGAGTTCTCCTTATTTACTTGTTTTAAGAAAAATAAGCTCTTTCAGTTAGCCAAAGGAACAGTATTGAACACATGGAGCAAAGGTCAGCATAGGGTGAGGCACTGCCTGGCTAATTTGTCTTTGTTTTAAAGACAGGAATATAGTCAGACAAGGTGAAAAACTGTCATAACACTGAGGAGTACAGCTAAAATTTCACTGTAGATCATGACTAAATGAGATCTTGGAAACAATTTCCATTTATTTTAGGTTTTGACAAAGGAAAGCACTTAGACTTTCTACAAAAGTGGAAAGCATTCTCTTCCATGTTCATATGTAGGAGACTCAAATGTTAATGACAGAGCTGATCATGTATCTGAAGTACAGAAACTCATGCATACTGGGAAGGGTTCCCAAGGCCAATGACAACTATGTGTTAGCAACAGATTCCTCAAGGGAAGAATGAGTCTGTGCTTTCATTTGTGCTGTCTTCTCTGGCGCTTGCTGCCCTGCTCAGATGCTCTGCCAATCATTCTCAAATATGACTGTGTAATTCTGATAGAGAGAGCATC
This sequence comes from Rhynchomys soricoides, assembly GCA_019843965.1. Classification (NCBI taxonomy): domain Eukaryota; kingdom Metazoa; phylum Chordata; class Mammalia; order Rodentia; family Muridae; genus Rhynchomys; species Rhynchomys soricoides. The sequence continues at coordinate 6,706,567 of JADRCH010000040.1, forward strand.
TCCTGTGTGCTGGTGCTTACTCTCCATTCTGGAGCAAGGGTGTCTCTAGTACTGTGAGACATGCTGGTTTTGGACTTTGGAATCCATTGTTTCACAAATGATTTTATGTTCTCTTATTGGGCATTAATTTCACTAATGGTCTTAATATCTATAAACTTTCACCTAATCTAATCTGTCTGTTTACTTTCTTGAAATAACTCAGAAATGCTCATAGGTCATCAAAGATAGACTTTCAGCAGAGAGATAAATGAGGTTTGTTACAACATACTTGTACTGGTTTAAAAAGAATAAATCTAGAGCTTACTTCAATAAAATTAAAGATTATTTTAAAATTATGATATTTCTTTTTATAGCTATTTTTAGGTTTGCAAAAAAATTGAGCAAGTAGTACAAATCTGTCACACTACTTTTTACTTTTCTAATGTATTTTTTCTGTCATTAAGATTTGCATTGAATACATTTGTAAAATTAATGGACTACTGCGGTGTGATACTATTCCTGGAGACATGCCAAATTTGCTCTAGATAAGGAGCTGAAAACAAACCAAGGAAGGTAACCACTATGGTCCAACTTGGTGAACCAGTAAGTTTTATTGTGGTTAGTTCCAGTAATATGGAAAAAGTTATTTATAGGAGCAGAAATGAATCAAAGGCAGCTCCATTACCCAAACCCATTCTAATATGAAAGCAGGAAACCTGGAGATCACTATCTAAGTGCCACGCAGGTTGGAGAATGTCCTTTCCAGATAGCCTCGTGGTTTTTGAGTGTATTCCAAACAGCTCATGTGGTCTCTGCTTCTTCTAAGCCACTTAGCTGTTCTGAGAGTGTCTTTAATCACTTCTTACTCCTTAGAGAATCTTTGGAAATTGAGGAAAGAGGTCTAGTGAATCCGATAACTTTCAAGGACTTCCTGAAGACATTCATTTATTTACTTCCAAGGCTATTGGATGCTCCCTGAAAGACGGCATGCTTACATCATTTTAAGCATCCTGTGTCTTAATGACCTTCTCTTTCTGAATATTCTGTGGAGTTCACTTACTCTTTATCACTCCATCTCTTAAGGGGATTCCTCTAAAATGGAAGGTTTTAATCACAGAGAAAATTTAACTACTGTTGGATAAATTATTACTGATGATAAACTAGTTTAATTTAGTTTTCTCTCTGAAATTTGTTTTTTGACACAACCAGATATTATGTGTATACCATTACAATAATTTATGCAGTGAGTTAGAGGGCCTCAAAGTACCTTTCACATCATGTATCCATCATTTCTAGACTCACCATGAGAATCTGAAAATCAATGCTCATTATACTATCTCATGTTATCTTTTCTTGGATGTCATGTACTCATATAAGAATGTAATGTTTTGTACAGCATGTTTCAAATGACTTACTAAATATGCCACCAACTCAGTGCTATTTCATCCAATATGTCTGAAGAATGTCATAATAATAGATATTAGAAAATATAAAATAGAAATTTTAAAAACAGTGTGTCACAATAGCTGTGCACATTGATCATATCCATCCCATATTACTTCGACTTACTCCCCACTATAATTTTTTAGATTCCTATTCTTTTGTCTGGCAGTACCCTTCTATTTCAATGTTATGCTTTTCTTATGGGAAAAACCCATAATTTTCCTCTTATATCTGTCTTGTTTGATATAACCTGAGTTAGGATGGAAATGTTGATGGATATTCTAACCTGATTATTTTTCTGCATCTGCAAAAGCTTCCTTGTTAACCTTCCCAGCATCATGTACCACTCTGATGTTTTATTTACATAAATGCTTTATATATCTCATCCTACAGATTTTATGATAATGTCATTTTTCTTATTGTCTTTTACTTTTATAGAATAAATATGGACTAAATAAATATAGAATAAATAATACAGTGATTTTACTATCACTGTAAGATAAAAAACCTGGCCCCCAAGTTTTCATTTATTTCAATCTTTATCACAAGGCTTCTGCAGCAAAAGAGTTCATTATTTTTCATAGTAATGGCTATATGAAGCTTACATGAATGTACAAGAATATCCTTTTAACAGTGAATAAAGATCCTAGTCAAAGATAGATGCTATATCTTAAACATTGAAGTTCTAGTTTGTAAAATACCACTTAAAATATTTGTAAATCAAATGCCTAAGCACTTAATGTCTTGGAATTTAGGTAGGTATGTATATCTAATCAATAAAACATAATCACTATATGTGTAGGTGTATGTGCAGTAAACGAAAGAACTTACAGTAGTTATGTTGTAAGTCCTAATGGGTCCTTATAGCCATTTAATCTGACTCTCTAGGATAGGAATGATACTGACAAGGTTCATCAACACAGATGTGCAAACAGGATCACTCTCCTCTAAACAGATCTTGACACAATTTGCCTAGGACTGAAAAGTCAGAAATAAAATGAACACTTGTCCATTAGCTTAATTCTTAGGAGAATTGTGTGATCAAGTCAGACAATCTTCATTGTTAAGCAAAATATTATGGGGGGCATGTCATGAAGTTACAGGATGGAATAAAATAGGGTGTAGGAAACAATGCACAGGGTCCCTGAAGGATAGTGGTCTTTCCTTCCTCTTTCCTGGGGGAATCTGTGTGTCTCTGATTCTGTTTGTATAGACCCCCTCATCAGCTAAGTAACAGAGATGGTTTTAGTAAGTTATTGTAGGGGAGCACTATCATTTTATAGTTTGGTTCACAGAAAGTGCTAATGACAGTCACAGAGTTAAAAAAGGTGTAACAGCAATCAAATTAAAACTTTAGATTTAATAATAGCTTATAACCAAAGTTGTCAGTATGATTCTTTTGTGTATAAGTTGTTAAAACTATTAAACAACTTGGAGAGGCAACTATTAGCACTATACTTCTTCATTTCAAAGTTGACTTGATAGAGTAATGGAATTCTCAATCCAAGGTACACAGAATCAGCTGGCTGTCAAAGGGATCAACTGGACCACAAACAATGTGGCTAAAATAAGAAAACCACATATTTTATTAAACATCTTAAAGCACATTTTAAAGGCCAGGGTTGTGACAGTTTCTATTGTGTAGCATAAATGTGTAGACAATGCTTTTTTTCTGCTTTGGTAAATTCTCATCAGCCTCCTTGATTAATGTTTTCTGAGTTTCTACAAAGAGTGTGCCACTACACCTGGCATTGAATTAATCTTTTCTCTCAGCTGATGAATCAGCACCCTCAAATGAAAGGGTGACCTAAAATGTGAATACTCTACAAAGAGAAAAAAAATGCTTTCAGCTAAGATAATTCATTCTCCTTTTCAATATTTTTGTCCTTAAGTAGAAGGCAATCAGGCATTGTCTTTGCCTTGCCCTACCCCACAAAATGCTGTGTTCGCACTCTTCCTGCCTTTATCACCCTCCTTTTATCTTATTCTTGCTGGTTTTTCTTAGGAGATACAAGCAAACAAATTTCTTGCAAAGAATAGGATTGATTCTACCTTTCTGCTATTTTAAGAGAGAAAGCAACAGAGGCCCACATGGTATTTGGTACTTCATTAATTATCAATTAACAATTTATAAATTGTTAACCACTATTTTTTCATGGTTTTGCATTCTAGGAAAAATTTGTTTCTCACAATCATTTAATCTATTTCTTTCTTCTTTGGTTTTTCTGATAAAACAAGTCATCTTGGATTTTAGTTCTTTTTCCTAATCTTGTCTATAGATTCAACTGGCAAATACCTTTGAAACTTAGAACACAAAAGGGAATGCAGGAATACTATGGAGAAAGTGTAAGTAGCATCACCATTACAAAAGAGAAGCTTCTTTATACACTAAAAGTAGAACTACAGTTTGATTTCACAACTCTAATTCTAATATGTTTTCAAACAAAATGAAACTGGCTTGTGCTCCTGTGCTCATTGCAGATCTGTTCACAGTTGCCAAGAAAGGATCTGTTCAAAATAGCCAAGAAAGAAAAGTAACTGGTAATCCATCAACTAAATGAGTGGAGAAAGGGAATACACACTATAGGTCAAGGTATACTAGCAAAGAAATGAAATTGTCATTTATAGAAACATGGTGGAGCTAGAGATCATAATACTAAAAGGAAAATCTCTCTCTCTCTCTCTCTCTCTCTCTCTCTCTCTCTCACACACACACACACACACACACACACACACATACACACACTCACAAATAGATGCCATATAATCTCACTCATACTTGGAATTGTCAAGACTTGATCTTACAGAACTTGAGAGCAGAACTGGTAGAGGCTTTGAGGAGTGGGAAGTGGTTGGGAAAATTACTAAAGGAGACTTCAGAGCAGGAAGCTTTGATGTGCTGTTATTTGGTAGGATGCATTTGTATAATAAAGTTCTGTGTCTTGAATTTGAAATGCTCAGTAGAATTTCATGCACAAAAGTGGGGAGTTACAGGACCTTGTCACTAAATAACCTACCTTGGTAAGGTATGTCTTTATTTGAATAAAATGTCACCATTTTCCTGTACAGAACAAAGAAGGAGTAAAGCTACTAGCTATAAAAATCTATTTAGAAATATATATATATATATGTGTGTGTGTGTGTGTGTGTGTGTGTGTGTATGTATCAGACAAAGTCAACATGTAATCTTTCTAATGATGACTATTAGCAAATGGATTTACCATCCATCAAAATAAAAGTTTCATATAGAATTAAACTTTAAGTTCATAAATAGGTTTTCCTTCTTTTACGGTAATCAAAAATTGCCATATATATAAGAATGTATAATATAGTTGTCTGTCATCACTATACTTTTCCTCTCTGACTGAATTAAAACAATACTTCATCTTTGTTAGTAGTAAAAATGGTAATGCAGTGTGATGTCCCGCGCTACCGTCTCGCCAGCAAGAACGAAGCGGCACACATAGGATCCTTCTGCAGTAAAGCTTTAATGCATCTTGAGAGGGAGAGCATAAGCTTGCCACAAGTGGAGACCCTGAACAATAGAACACCCATCCCTTATATAGGCCACAGTGCTCGCCTGGGACGTGGAGTTTCCCCATTGGCTCCCCGCACATCAGGCCAGATGACGCCACAAGAGAGGCTGAGACTCTGAGGTGGAAAATTACCAGGTGCATGTGCACTAGCCTGTTTACAACTTGTCCTCGGCCGGATGTAGGGTGCGACTAGGGCGGCTCCCTACATCTCCCCCTTTTCATTTCTGTAAGCAAAGTAGGACACTCTTAAGAGGGCGGAGACAGAGGTCAAATCCCCTGACCAAAAGCTTGGGCCTTGTACAGGAGACGACCCCTAAGCTCATGCGCGCCCGAGGTCTTCCTGACCCGCCCAGTGCCGTTTTTTAGAGGGAGGGAAACTAGGGCACTCAACCCTCATGTAGATGACATATCTCCCAAGGCGGCCCACAATGATGACCGCCTTGTGCGATGCTTTGCTCGACATCCCTCAAGAGCTGCTCAGACCAAACACTCTACCCAGTGTTTGGGTAGACTAGACTAGACTAGCGGGTGTGCAAGAACTGTCTGGCTGGCGACCTACTGCTATTAGCCAAACACCGGCCGAGGCTCCTTGTTCTAAGGCAACAAGCGCCTGCGCAATGACCATCTTGTCTCTTTTAGTCTGGGCCCTGAGTTTGCAGATGAGCCATAGGAGCAACACCAACCCACAGCAGAGCGCTGCTCCAAACAATCCCACCCCCACCCATTCCTTAAAATAAGAAATTGCCGAGGAAATCCATGAAGAGAGGCCCTCGGTCAAGGACAGGTCAAGACGGGTGGAGTTGATCTGAATAATTGCTGTCCGCAGTTCTCGCAGGGTTTCATCAAATTTAAGGGTTCAATTCTGTAACATACTGTGCATCATGCATCACCGGCATCGGCATAATTCCCCAACGCAGTTCTTCTCGAGCCATCGGGGTGCTCACCATCATCAGCAGGATCAGGCAGGGCAGTCGGACCCTTTGGTTCTGCTGGGCATTTCACCTCATTTCTTTGTTCTATCACCCTCCTGGTGAGCCTTTCAGGGATCCAAAAGGGGTTCTCTTCTTTCTGTGGAAAAACACATACAGCTCCCCTGGATCTTATAAGAATAGGATCCGGTCCTTTCCATTCATTAGATAACACATCTTTCCATTTTACCATTTCTCTTGGTCTATCTGGCTCTGAGCAGTGACGCTCGGCCGCTGTTTGTCCCTGTTCATCTAGGTTTAGAAAATTTAAAGTAAATAGTGCCATAGAAATCATAGTCCTCGGCACTGAAGGGAGGTCCTTCATCATTCCCCCATTTTGTTTTATTAAGTAAGACTTTAAAGTGCGGTGGGCACGTTCCACGATGCCTTGCCCTTGAGGGTTATAGGGCAGGCCAGTCAAGTGGGTTACATCCATCTGATGGCAGAACTGCTTGAATTTTTGAGAAGTGTAGGCCGGCCCATTGTCTGTTTTAAGGACCCTGGGTTTGCCCCAGGCACTCCAGGCCTCGAGACAGTGCTGAATTACATGGGAAGTTTTCTCTCCCAATAGGGGAGTGGCGTGCAAAGCACCAGAGCAAGTATCAATGGAAACATGTAAATACTGGAGTTTCCCAAAAGAGGTGACATGGGTAACATCCATTTGCCAGATCTGTAACGGTCTGATGCCTCTTGGGTTGATCCCCACATGAGGTATAGGTAAAAATTGGCAACAATTGTGACATTGGGTAACTATTTCTCTAGCCTCTTTTCTAGTCAGGGAAAATCGACGGCGTAGTGTCTCAGCCGTCACATGAAACCGCTCGTGGAAGGTCTTGGTGGTTTCCAAATTGGAAGACATGGCAACTGCAATCATTTTTGTAGCTTTGTCAGCCAGGTCATTCCCCTGTGCCATAGGTCCAGGGAGACCTGAGTGTGCCCGTATATGAGTTATATAAAACGGGTGCCGCCTGGCTAACAAGCAAGTTTGGATTTATGAAAGATGGAAGCCACTTTACTGGATGGCTTAATAATTCCAGCAAGCTCAAGGTGATTAACTGCATTGACTACATAACTAGAATCAGAAACAATATTTACAGGATCAGAAAAGTTCTGTAATACGTCCAGAACCACCAAACATTCAACAACCTGGGGGGAGGTTTCATTATACTCTTTTGAGACAACCTGAGTGCCAATCACATAGGCTCCGATCCCCGTCTTGGACCCATCAGTATAAACTACCAAGCCATTTGATAAGGGCACAGGGGATGTCACGCGAGGGAAAACCACAGCTTGGGATAAGGCAAACTGCAAAATAGGGTGCCGGGGATAATGATTGTCTATCTGTCCCGGAAATGAGGTTATCAATATGGCCCATTCATTGGAGGCAGCCGTCAGGGTCTGGACCTGAGGCAAAGTGTACGGGACTATTAGCACTTCTGGATGTCTCCCAAAGTGAGGGAGGGAGGCCTTAAGTCCCCGCAAGGCAAGTCGTGCCACGGCATCGGGATACCAGTCAATGATTTTTCCTGGTGAAGCATTAGGGTGGATCCATAAGAGTGGGCCATTTTGCCACAGCACGGCAGTAGGCAATCCCTTTGTCTTAAAAAGGCACAAGGAAAAAGGCAATGTATCATCAAGGCGTGTCAGTTGGGCTTCCTGTATGGCCTGCTCTACTAGCTGCAAGGCCTGTTTTGCTGGAGAATTGAGGGACCTTGGAGAGGTCAGGTGGCTGTCACCCTCAAGGATGTCAAACAGTGGCTTCAGGACTGTGGAGGGAATCTTTAAAAAAGGCCTGAGCCAGTTAATATCTCCTAATAATTTTTGAAAGTCATTAAGGGTCCTTAAGTGGTCCCTTCTTATCTCTACCTTTTGTGGGACAATCTTATCAGGGAGGATAATTGACCCCAAAAAATGTCCCGTATCAGAAATCTGAACTTTGTCAGCGGTGATCTGTAGACCCCAGTGTGACAAGAGGGACTGTAATAAAGGATAGGCCCTTTGCAAAACTGTCAAATCTTTATGGCACAGAAGGACGTCATCCATATAGTGAATCAAAATCAGGGAAGGAAATTGTCGCCTCAAAGTCCTCAAAGCTTCTTGAACATATAACTGACAGATGGTGGGGCTATTTGCCATGCCCTGAGGCAAAACCTTCCATTGGAACCTCTTATCAGGCTCCACATGATTAACCGAAGGGAGCGTAAATGCAAAACGGGGTTTATTCTAAGGGATATAAGGGAATAGAAAAAAAGCAATCTTTAATATCTATAATAACTAGGCTCCAACCTTTGGGTAAAGCAGAAAGGACTGGAAGACCCCTCTGTACTGGGCCAAAGGAATCCATCTGCTCATTGATGGCTCTTAGGTCATGGAGCAGCCTCCATTTGCCCGACCTTTTCTTGATTACAAATATCGGGGTATTCCAGGGGGAAGTAGAAGGCTCTAGATGTCCCAACCTTAACTGCTCCTGTACTATTTGAGTAGCAGCCTCCAGTTTTTCGGAGGACAAAGGCCATTGAGGAACCCAAACCGGGTCCTCCTTTTTCCACGGGATGGGTCGTGCTGCCTCAATGGTGCCTAGGAAAAACCCAGGCCCTGTCTGTCAGGGTTACTAGTGGATTGAATGGGTTCAGTTCTACCATGGCCCATAGGCCCTAAACCCCTTCCTTCTACATATCCCATTTTGCCCATAATATGTCTAGCCTGAGGGGAACAAATATGTTCATTAGATAACACAACCCTCATGTCTTGCATGACATCTCGCCCCCAAAGGTTAAGTGGAAGTGGGAGCACGTAAGGGGTAAAACATCCCTTTTGTCCCTCGGCCGTTTTCCAAGACAAAGCAACAGAGCTAATAGCAGGGCTGGCCTGATAGCCAAGGCCCTGCAAGGAGTGTGATGACTCAGTTACAGGCCACGACTTTGGCCACCAATGGGAAGAAATAATGCTTTTATCCGCGCCTGTGTCCATGATGCCTTCAAACAATTTTCCCTCAACCCATAATTTTAGTTTAGGCCTCTCATTTAGTGAGAGAACCAAATAGGTGGAGTCCGTGCCAGAGGAGCCCATTTTCGCCTGCCTGGGTCTTGAAGGCCCAGCAATGTCCGGGAGGAGCAGTAGCTGAGCTATCCGATCTCCCTTTGTGATGGAAAAAACCCCTCCGGGGCAAGAACACAGGACTTGGATCTCAAGGGCATGTTGACAATCTGCTATACCCGGATGAACATGTAGGCCCTTTAAGGTCATGGATCCTCTGCCAATTATAAGACCCATAGTTCCAGGTGATAAGGGTTCAATTGGCATCACAGGAACCGGTTGGACACCCATCTGAGGTATCAATATGAAGTCGGAGGCGGCGCACAGGTCCACCCGGGCTCGTCTCTCCTCTCTTGGCCCCTGTCTGTCCTGTTCCCATATTTCTGGGGGCCCTGGGAACGAGGGCCCAGCACCTCATTTTTTGACATCTTCTGTGGTTGTTCTTCTAATGGAGGGAGGAGTCGCCCCTTGATATCTCTGACAGAGCGACATTGACTAGCCTTATGGTAGCCTTTATTGCAGCGGGGGCAAAGGACACCGTGTGGTTGAGAGGGGGCTACGGCCTCATCTGTAGGAGCCTTGCAATCTTTTTTTAGGTGACCTAGTCGTCCGCACCAGAAGCAAGCCCTTTTGTCTGTCCCCTTATTGGGGTTTTTTTGAGACTGGATGATAGCAGCCGCCAGCCCCGCATTCGTAAGGGGCCCCCCAAGCTCCCTACAAGTTCGAAGCCAATCCTGTAGCCCTTTACTTTTCCTTGGCGCTATGGCAGCGTGGCACTCTTGTGTGGCTTGCTCAAAAATGAGCTGTTCAACAAGGGGTGCCGCTTGGTCGGGGTCGCCAAAGATGCGCCCCGCAGTCTCAGTCATTCTGGCCACAAAGTCTGAAAAGGGTTCTTGGGGACCTTGAATGATCTTAGTAAGTTGTCCAGAGGCTTCCCCTTTTTTGGGGAGTGCCTTCCAGGCCTTGATGGCCGTATTAGAAACTTGCACATATGCACCCCATGGAAAAGCAGTCTGATCCGCCGCAAAAGGACCTTGGCCAGTTAACATATCAAAGGTCCAATCTCTCTGTCCAGGGGTCGGTGCCGTAGCATTGGCTCTGGCTTGAGCTTGTGCAGCTTCATGCCATAAAACCTTCCACTCCATATATTGGCCCATTGTAGGGAGCGCAGCCTTGGCCAGCATCTGCCAATCGGCGGGAGTCATGGACGCCCCGGCAAATCTCTCTAACATTACTATAGTAAAATTAGCATTTACCCCATACTTTTGGACCGCTTCAGCCAGGTCTTTAATTTGGCTGTACTCTACAGGGGCATGAACTCGCCCTCCACCATCTACCTCGAAAACTGGAAAAGCGGCTTGTACCTTTCTCCTAACCTTGTCAGAGAGAAAAGAAAAGGAGTTGGGGCACATCTCATAAGGGGGAGGAGCGGAAGGCACGGTCCGCGTAGGGGCCAAAGAAGGCAGCCGCTTCATCTGCCCATTACAGGGCGGCCAATCTTCCTCATACGGTGCCGCTTCCTCTTCTAGCTCTGACTCCTCACTAGAGCTAAGGGGGTCAGTGTCTGAAGTTTCCAATTGAAGAGCCTCAAGGTCTTGAACTGGGTAGAGACTCTCCCCCCTTCTTTTTACTTTTTTCTTGGGTATGAGAATCGTTTTTCTGCCCACAGCCTTGTCGAGGGGACAGTTTTTTTTTCATTTTGTCTTTAATCTCTCCCTCGTCCTTAGACTTACCAGGAGGTCCTTTTCCCTTGCTGAGATCTCTTTCTTTTTGGGTACCCATCCTCTCACTCCGTTCGGATTCTGACATGGTGTCCTGGACCCTTTCAGGGGTGATTTGCCCCTCCCTTACAGCATCTACACAGGCCTCACCTTGTTCGCAGCAATACAAAGACAGTAAAACCAAAATGAGGGCACTTAACACAATTAGCAAGACTTCAACAGCGTTAGACCAAAAAGGGGGCAATCCCAGGTCAAGACCCAGGGTCAACATGCCTTTCCGAACCTACCTCCCTGCAGTTCTGAATCCTCCCTGTTTCCAGGGGGTCTCCAAAGGTGCTTGACGATGACAAAGTTTCCCGGGTTTCGGCACCAGATGTCCCGCGCTACCGTCTCGCCAGCAAGAACGACGCGGCACACATAGGATCCTTCTGCAGTAAAGCTTTAATGCATCTTGAGAGGGAGAGCATAAGCTTGCCACGAGTGGAGACCTGTTGGGAGCCGCCTGAGCACCCACATCCGCCATTACAAGATGGCGCCTACATTCGACAGAGGACAAGTTGTAAACAGGCTAGTGCGCATGCACCTGGTAATTTTC